>JBBCBC010000011.1:951790-1551790 GCA_037126765.1 Stenogyne calaminthoides | reverse complement strand
ATCTATTGATTTATTTTGTGTATCTATTTGCAGAAGGAGAAATTCAGGAAGAGCTCGATCAATAAAGTTTGCTGATAGAGAATTTTTTTGATGATTTTGTTTGGGTTTGATGATTTTTCAAATTTTTTGGATTTGAATAAGTTTTTGTTGGTAGGGAAAGTTGCAGATTTGAAGATTTTTATGAAGATCTGGGTTTTTTTAAGATTTGGGTTATTGATGAAGTTTTTTGAAGATTTGAAGATATGAAAATTTGGGTTTATTAATTTATTAGGGTGAGAATCTGAAATGATTGATGAATTTGTTCATGTTTTCTATGAACATGCATGAACAAATTCATGTTGTAATAAAGACAATGATATGTAAATTTTGAAATGAGATTGTAATTGTATGTTTTACATATTTAAATTTTTTAGATTGATTAAGAGATAATTATTTCATAGGTCCAATCTTAATACCTACATTAATATTGAGATTGATAAATAATTTAAAAAGAAATGCAAAACTGAATTGGCAGAAATAAATGGGCAAAAAAAAAGCAGAAATTTTAAACAATTTATAAACAATTTGAGTAATAAAATGAATTTGCAATTTGGTAAAAAAATGAATCTGCAATTTGATATTTTAAAACATAAAGTGGTAGAAAATGTTTGATTGAGAAAAGTGGTAGAAAAAGTTTCAGACATCGGGAGTTGTGTCAAGATGGGTGGTTTCTTTTTTCATTTTTTTCATTGTTTGTAACCGAAAAAAAAAGGGTAAATAAGTAACTTAACACATGTCCTTAAGACCTAATAGTATTTATTTTAGGATGTTGGACCTATGAGTAATTTTTAAGACCTAATAATATTTATTTTAGGATGTTGGACCTATGAGTAATTTTTAGTATCAATTAGGACCTATGAGTACTCCACTCTTTGTTTAATTGTATTGTAATTTATAATTATAATTTATAAGTTTAGTTGAATAAAATGCAAACTTTGCAAATTATATCTTGAAGTTTAATTGAATAAAATCAAATTTAGCTCAAGATAAAGTTAATTCAAGTTATCAAATATTATTAAAAAAAAAACAGAAATCGGCAAACCAGCGGTTCCGAACCGAAATCAGCCGGAACCGGAACCGGTCGAACCAAAATCGGCAAAGAGTTTTAGCCGGTTCGGTTTCGGTTCCATATATTTTGAACCGCAAACCGTGTTCGAAACAGTTGGGCAAGTCTCTGGTGAAATATTCATGTTTAAGAGTCACACTTTCATGAGACCATCTCACGATGAGGCGGAAAGATAATTTGGGCATTGATGTTTTAATATTTTTTTAGGCGAATGAGTGTTAATTTGTGTTAAATTTTACCACGTCTCATCACGTAGAGGCAAATGCCATCTGAGTTTTTATCTAATAAAAATTGAGAAAGTTTAACTTCGCTAATTGATTTTCGGATTAATGTTTAAGAACAGGGCTGAAAATTCGCGATCTTTCAATGGTCAAAGTGAAAATTTTCCTAAAATATTGAGCAAAAAAAAAAAAAATTCACTTTTAAATATGTGTTAACTATAAGAGTCTGTTTATTTAGTGATATGGGATTAGAAGAGATATGAAATTATGTGATATATTTAATTTTTTTTACATGTTTGTTAAGAATTGAGATGTATTATAACATAAGAATTCAAGTTCTTGGAATTAACAATACCACATAGGAGGTGGTATGGATAATCAACCAAAATGAAAAAAATATAGTACGAGCTTTCAGGTCGAATGTAAAATGTATCAATAATAACAAACACTTGAAACAGTAGGAACCCTTTCTTATCCCTTTTTTCTTTTGGGAAACAAACGTGCTCTAAGAATAAGAACATCCACAATTGATAGATAATTTTTTATTAATCCATCAATTATCTCTCATTCACGTCATCTCCATATAATCTACTTTTAAATATTACTCTTAAGCACATTCTCATAATGGTTCATCAACCATTCATTTATACATATGTTATTTGTGGGTAGCCTTTTATCTGTCAAAATTAAATTATCTCTCCTGTCCATATGTTTGGATGAATGAAATTTTTTCTTCAATTTCAATGTAACACATATATATAATTTTCAGTACACAGATTTATTCATATAATAATACATGTAGAATATTGAGAATTGTGTTAATATATGAACATAAGTGTGTTATTATAAAAGGAAAAATATTTTACTGCGTCAATAAAATACCACTCCCTTTCCCACATCCATTTCCTTCCCCCCTCTATTTTTATCTCTTCATCTACCATCTTGGTCATATTTCACGAATCACCGTGTGGATAGTACAATCGACAAAGGCTCGCACAGGTTAAGAATACATATGATCAAAAAATTAATTTTGGATAATAAGGTAAATCATTCACGTATAATCTGAATTTATTTTGGATAAAGCTTTAGTTTCATTTTTAATTTATTAAAGAGAAAGTGCAAATGCGTCAAAAGAATATCAACATCTTATCCAAAGTATTTCCCAGAAAACAAAATATATATGGGGCTATGAAGATAAGATTGTTAGGCATTATTATGGCAACTAGGTTGACCATATAAGTAGGTGGAGGTCCAACCCTGTTTCCTGTTTACGGCCTAAATAATTTAAGATGATTTAGGTATATATGTCACCAAATTTGATCTAATTATCAAGTAATTTTTCTAAGCTTGTGAGAATTACGTATGAAATCATTTACCGGTTGCAAGATAGCAAAGTTAAATTGATTATAAATTCTCCAATGAAACTTGTACATAATATAAAATTATAGTATAATTTATAAGAGTAACAATATTACTTTATAAATGTAATAGTATTAGTTGATAAGTGTAGTGGTATAAAAATTCATACTATTAACCACTTTTACTGGAGACTTACTCTAAATTGATACCGTTAAAAAATATTATTAAATTTTGAATGATGAAAGAAAAAGAAATATATTTAAAATTTTAATTATGCATAACATATAATACTCCCTTGTTGAAATAAAACACTAGATCCATTCATGATCTAAACTATATTTATTTATTTCAAGAAAAAAAATAACACTTCAATTAAAGAATTGAGGCAAGGTCTCATATGCAACGGGTGCACGGATATAAGATCCGTGCATTCACCTTGACCCTATCCAGACATTAAATTCGAGTTATAGATAAAATACCCTCTTAACATTTTTTAATTCATTTCTTCAATTTCTGCTTTGAAACTCGTGCTTCTCTCTTCTTCTTTCCAGATTGTTCTTATTTCTTCACGTTTCCATCTCCCTGTTTTCTCGTACCTCCCTATTTTTTGACATTTTTCTTTATTCCAACTAGAGAAATCGTCTCCTTCACCACCATCGGTCAACTGTGTTTTGACAAATTTACGATTTCACGCAGTGGTTTCGATGGCCGAGAGTGAAGTGCTGACAATGAGGAATGAGCAGGGGAACACACCTCTTCACCTGGCAGCCACACTCGGAGTTACCCGCATTTCAATAGATTTGTGTAGATTTCTTTTTCTCCCTTTTCTTCCTTCTCAAGTTTTTGCAATTAATTAATTCCGAAGGTAAGATGCAGATCTCCCCCTCACGTCTCTATTTCTCTTCTGCAGCAACAATTTCCTTTTAAAAAATATTAGGACTTTTTTGGAGTTTCTTATAGATTGGTAGGTTTTGGCGTTAAATTGCAGTGAAATTTTAAAGTTTTGTATCCAAAAGCACCAACAAATTAATGATTTTGTTTTCTTCTTCATCAAAAGTTTTACTAAAAAAACATGCGACATGCCATCACTGAAATGTGCGACTTGCTATTATTGAAACGTGTAACTTGCTATCACTAAATCGTGCAACTATAAAATGTGCAACTAATAAGGAGTTGCATGTTTCTGTATTATATAGTTGCATGTTTCTTTATTATTGAGTTGCATGTTAGTATGTTTTCGAGTTTGCATGGTTTTGTATTAGATAGTTGCACAGTTCTGTATTAGATAGTTGAATGTTTCTATATTTTCTAGTTGCACGATTCAATATTAGATAGTTGCATGTTTCTTTGTTTTTCTGTTGCACGGTTCACTATTAGCTTGTTGCATGTTTCTGTGTTATATAGTTGCATGTTTCTGTATTATCGAGTTGCATGTTAGTATGTTTTCGAGTTGCATGGTTCTGTATTAGATAGTTTCACGGTTCTGTATTACATAGTTGAATGTTTCTATATTTTGTAGTTGCACGATTTAATATTAGATAGTTGCATGTTTCTTTGTTTTTATGTTGCACGATTCAATATTAGCCTGTTGCTTGTTTCTGTGATATATAGTTTTAT
This sequence comes from Stenogyne calaminthoides, assembly GCA_037126765.1. Classification (NCBI taxonomy): domain Eukaryota; kingdom Viridiplantae; phylum Streptophyta; class Magnoliopsida; order Lamiales; family Lamiaceae; genus Stenogyne; species Stenogyne calaminthoides. The sequence continues at coordinate 1,547,488 of JBBCBC010000011.1, read as the reverse complement.
GTTTCTATATTAGTTAGTTGCAAGTTTCCGTATTATCTAGTTGAACGCTTCAATATTAATTAGTTGCATGCTCATGTATTTCTTAGTTGCACGGTTTAGTATTAACTAGTTGCATGTTTTTGTATTATATAGTTGTCTGTTTTTGTATTAGCTAGTTGTATTTTTTATTTTATCTAATTATATGTTTATGTATTAATGTCCTCTTTTTTGCCCAATTTTCCAATGAATTAATTTTTCGCTTCTTTCGAAATTTGGAAAATTAAAAAAATGTTAAAAAAAAACAAAAACAAAACTTGGGTAATAAATAAAGGAAGAACTAATTTTTTTCTAGTTTCGAAAATTTGGCAATTAAAAATAAAATAAGCAAAAATAAAAATAGAATTTTGGTAATAAATAAAAAGAAAAAAAAACACCCCTGAAAATCGTACCCTGCACCTACTACTTGAGGAGAGAGGGTTAGGCCACTGAGCTGCCGCCTGTGATTACATAATTTTCAACATAATAATAACTTGAAGCAGGATGCACATTCATATGCCCGAGTGTATAGTGCACCTGGTGCGCAAAAGACCCACTCAAGAATTAATAACATTGCTTCTTACTATTACAATTGTAAATGGCCTATCGCAAAATTCACATAAGAATTTGATAAGGTTTTACCCCTTTCAAAATTCCAAAAAGTGCTTCAACAGCTTTATGCTTTTATAATGAGGATTTAGGAGTGCTCTTACAAAAATCATGATAAATTCATCCTAATTATTCATCACTTGCTTGAATTTCAAGAAAATGAGTGTGTTTGATCCCAAAATCTTCCAAATAATTTGGTCCCTTAAAGTAATATAAAAATTAGTCAATCAATTGCTTTATTTTGCTCATATTCAATAATAAGATGACTTGTAGAATGTAATTTTTCTTAGATTTAAGCTGAGAATTTTCAGATGTAATTTTGTTGATATTGCTATGATATAGAACCCCACTTTTATGTATTTTATAAAAACATTATATATTAATTAAATAAAAAATGGGATTAAAATATAATGAAATATTAAATAAAACTCTGAAATCTAGACTTGCTACCTTGTAGTTTGCATTTGGAAATTGGAATCATGGAATAACTTGTGGAGTATGCCAAACGTTGCCTCTAAGTTTGGTTCAATTTTTCAGTATTATTTCTTATCGTATATGTGTTTCAATTTTCACATCTTAGGTGTGACTGAATATAGAATGATAAATTAAATTTCTGTGACCATTACATTGATTTTAAGTAGATAAATGAATAAAACCCCCTATATATTTTCGGTACATAATAGATAATACATATTCTTATTTTATTTCTATACCAAACAAAATGCAACTTCTACCTAATTTAGAATTCATCTATAATGTTGAGCTAATAATAAATAATAAAACAAAAGATTTAAGAATCAAAATTCTCACCAAACCTCACAAGTGACATTACGAATATAGATGGATCGAATAAAAGAAGAATTTTTTATTAAATTTATTTGATAAGAGCTGATTATAGAGTTAAGTGAAACATCATTATATTCTCCTAAAATATTATCGTGTGAATTAGTGTTAGCTATTTTTAATTATTTTAAGAGTAACACTTTTGTGAACTAGATTTATACACTAACTCTATTATTGTTATGTGTAAAAACTATCATTGTCGTGCACAAAATTATTACTGTTTAAAAATATAAACATAATAACAGTAATATTAAAAAAATCAAGTTCACGGTGAACACAGAGTTCACACAAGTTTTTATTTTATTTTAATAAAATTTATATTTTTGGTCCAAAAGACAACAAGAGAGAGCAAATTACAAAGGGATAATCTTTGGAGGATGTTTTTTTTCTTTCTTAAATGTGGATGATATTTGGTCCCCGTTAAGCTTACTAGTTTAATTAGTTTAAATTATTATCCGTTAAGAAAAAAGAGATTGTAAGAATTTTGAAATCTTCCCATTCAAGAGACACACAATCCGTTAATAATCATATGTATTTATGGAAAATACAAAAAAATTAGAGGAGTAATATATTTAAAAGGTCCACAACTAGCAAATTTTATTTAAAAAGGCCCGAATTATATTTTATTTAAAAAGTCTTTATATTGTACATTTTTATTTCATGAGATTCCGGGTAACGAAAATTCATGAATTTTGCTAAACCTTCTTAATATTTTTCGTTAAAATACAACACGTCGTCTCAATTTCAATGCAGTTATATTCAAATTAAATTACAAACAGAAAAATTCCTCTTATGAATGTAAAAAAAAAAAAAATCTTATGAAAAAAGAATTATATAATTAATTTTTTAAAATAAAAATAATTTAAATACCTTTTGATATAATATCTGATAGTTTAGGGATCATTACATACATATTATTCTAATTTTAACTAGCATCCACTACACAAACAGGCAATGCAACGTCGTCGTATCACCTCGTTATTAGAGCTAATTATATATATATATATATATTAAATCTTTTTAAATAATCTTCGCAAATAACAAGGGAACACAGTTGTGAATATAAATATGAAGAGAGAAGTTTCTCCGGTCATCATTCAGTTTACTCCCTCTCTAAAACTTCTAGAGAGAGAAAATCCGTTGATATATCAGTGAGAAGACAAAAGAAAAACACTATAATAAAAAAAGTGAAAAAAGAGGAAAAAAGCAAAAAAGAGGAACGAAGAAAAAAACATTAAAGCAGTTGCAGTTGCAGTTGCAGTTTTCAGTTGGTTGATGGTGGAAAATCACTAAGCCTGTTGCGTCTTCCGAAGGGCATATAATCAAATAAATAATAACTGTAGAGTCTAACATGAGACAGTTGCATATATGAGACGGAGTTTTGTCTTAATATTTGAATCATGTGTTCCTTTAAACCACATGGACTCATGAGTCATATAATATAGTAGATAAGACTCATTCCATATATGATATCGTCTCATACAAATTTTTGTCTATAATTAAATAACACTAGATACATGCAAATATACATAAATCAAAGATCGCGTAAATGTGGTACTTGCATTTAACCTCTGCGACCATATTTGTTAGAGGCTCGAGGCACACTGAGGTGCACAGGACCTTATTGTTATAGTTTATTTATATTTTAACTTGAAGAAAGTCTAGGCTTGAATTGTGCATAACTTTCAAAGAAATTGCAAAAAAATTCAAAGGTCTACAGATGTATCATAAAGAAAGACCAAAAACATAACAAGTATTAATAGCAAACGCATGTATAATGAAACAAGTTAGGTTCAAGTAATTAATTATAAAAAAAATCATCATCTGGATAAAATCATACCTTATTATATCATTAGGCAGCTGGTTTTCAGAAGTGACCAGGTCTTGCGTTCATTTCAGCAACTTTAGAGAGAGAGATGGAGATTTATAGAGCTTTTCTGAGATGGCGTGTTATGCAGCTGTGCTTTCTGTAATGCACACCTTAAATAACATCAAGATTCACCCTCGCCCTTGAGAGAATTCAGTCTCATCTAAAAGCTCGAGCTTGTAGAGAGGGTCGGGAATAATCTATTTATTTAATTTCCCTCAACACTCCCCCACTCACTCGTGGGCGAATCATTGTCTCGCTCTCTGGAGAGGAGGCCCAACAGTGGACAATTTTAATGGGTGGAGTGCTTCCACGGGGAATCGAACCCACAACACAGGCTCGATATCATGAGAGAATTCCGTCTCATCTAAAAGCTCGAGCTTGTAGAGAGGGTCGGGAATAATCTATTTATTTAATTTCCCTCAACAGCCCTCCAATTTCTCTCGACCAACAACAGCTTCACTCTCTCACCCAAAACCTCACTTTCTTCCAACATTTTCTTGAATCTTATCCCAACACCGACACCCCAGAACACGGCGACACCCGGCTCCCTACAAATTCTTACATTTTTTGTTGCTTGGGGGACCTCTTTGCTTCCACGTGGCGAAGATCATCCGGTGTTTGATGATGCCATAGTTAATGAAGTTTTGGATAAAGGTGACCGGACAACAAAGCGGTCTCGGATCATCCCCATTGTTGGAATGGGTGGAATCGGTAAGGTTACATTTGCTAGAAATATATCATAAATTCACTTATTTTCCAACACTTTGACACTTTCGGGCTTGGGTTCTGATATCCCAAGAATATACTAGGAGAAATATTTTAGAAGTTCTTTGTCAAAGGGGGCATTTATGGTTTGTTTGAGATGGCCGAAGATGAAATAGGATTAATTTTATACCAACATTTATGTGGTAGAAGGTACTTGATTGTGTTGGATGACATATGGAGTGTTGAGGCACGGGATAAAGTTAAGTCCTTCTTTCCCGATAACAATGATGGAAGTAGAATCATGACAACCACTAGGCTTTAAAATTTGGCTTTTTGAATTTCCTCTGAGTAGATTTGGAAGCTTTAGCTCTTTTTTTTTTTCTCCTTCTCTACAAATGCCCTTTGCCTTTCTCTTAATAGGTCGACTTGTTCTTCACCGGCTTGACTTGTTTCCACCATCCTTCTACCACTTCGGTTTTCTCGAAATTGCTTCTGAATAATGCTGCTTTCGAGATACTTGAGTGTAGATAGGCTCTTGATTTCTTTGAATTTGAGCTTCTCGGTGGCTTCCACTTTTTTAAAGGCATCGGCAATAATTTTCTCTTGACTTCTTTATCGGTATTTCTCTTCCAAGGTGCGTGCCAACAATTCACTAAACTTGCCACGGGCCTTTCCCCTTTTTGGCACCATACCTTGGAAGAAGTTGAAAAGTCGCGGTATCCATATGATATTGCTCTTTGCTTATACATCGTAACTTCCCTTGTGATCATGCTCCTCTTCCGGCCTCTTCATATGATTCTTTGCTCTTGAGAACTCTTCAGAAAGAGGTGCAAACTGGTGTGAGAAGACATTTTGCATCATCTCTGTCATCTTGGTCATGAGCATAGAACCCATTTCCTCAACAGCTGTCTTGATCATCAGATCATTCTTCTCAACCAACTCGACTTCAAGATATGTTGTTCTTTCCTGATACATCTCTGCTTCTCTCTCGATTGAGCTCGGCTTTGACTCCATCAACCTTTCCTTCTATGGAAGTCATTTTTAAAGAAAGAGATGTTTGAAGTCGCGATCATGTCTCAAAGATGAACTTCGGTGTTTCGGCTTAGGGTCCGGTTGGCCAAGGTTTCTTCAATTTGAGCTATTTTCTCCACCATTGGCACCACCTTCTCTAATTTGTTCAATATAGGACTGAAGTAAATCTCTTGAGTATGTAGAACTTTTTCCACCTGAGCTGGGTGCTCCACGAGCCTCGATCTGCATATCGACATATGATTTAAAGATAGGAACTTCATGTAGCTTTGGCATAATGTTTAATAGTGTCAAAAGTTACGAAGAGTCTTAACCGATCGAGGATGTGAGATATCGGTCGACCCGAGGATCGGTTGTTTCTCCATCTGAGATTGCTTTTCGGCATCATCTTGTTGATCCCCCTCTTTATCTTGATCCTTGAAATTTGGGGCATCAACATCGACTTCCCTCCTCTCGGCCCAGCCTTCTTCTTGACTAGCTCGTCAAAATCGGCAATTTTTCATCACGAGCTTAGTCTTCCCAAATCGAGAGAACTCATCGACCGCAGCCTGGCGATCTCGGCATTCCACCGATCCTCTCCTCTGAAGGAGGAAATGTTGACATCTCTACGGAAGAGTTTGGTTTAAGATATAGGCGTGGTTACGAGTGCGAAGAAGAGATCTGAAGGTCGGGGATATGAGCTCGGCTTCGGTACTGTCGAATGAATCTGTTCCCTTCTTGCGCCACTCGGTCTCTTACCCTCTCCTTTCTTCGACTTTGGGCTTTCCGGGCTCGGTGGGATCGGTCCAGTGCTAAGGGATGGGGAATGGTTCACTTTCGGGAGCGCATCTAAGTTCGATAGCTCTGAGGTTGATTGTCTGAGTGCGAGCAGTATCTCGCCGGTAGGAACACGAGGTCCTTGAATATTTCTGAGATATTTTATGCGAGCTCGAGAGATGTTAAAAGTACCTCGGAAAACACCATTCCTCGGTTTGTTCTGTCTGATAGTCACAACTTGGCGAAACTTGCAATGGAGATTTTAGTCCTTGGCCCTTGGTTGGATTTCCTCGATGTCGCCACCTTATCGCTCGGTAATAGTTTGAATTTTTCGCGCTTACGAGGGGCGGTGTTTTCTTCTTCGAGTCTCTCCTTTTTCCTTTTCACCTCCATCGGGGCTTCCCCACAGCTTGTTGGGCTTCATCAACTCCTTATTGATGAGTCTCCTCCGAGACTTGAGCTTTCTCCTTCCTTCCTTTCAAAGTCTTCTTAGTTGTTGGAGGCTTGAGCGCAATTTTGGACTTTGGAAAGGGTGAGGAATTGGAGAAGATATCCTCTTGTTCTCTGCATATCTCCAAGATATATGCAATCTTGGTTGCATGAAGAATCTTCCCTTTGATGACAACCGATCCATTCATCTTACAGACTTGCTTAGCTTGATCACTCACCACTTTGATTAAGTAATGTAACCGGTTAAAGCGATGGTGGGTGAATCTTCAATCGCCGCCATTAATCTCAACTTCGACGTCTTAATACATTTCAAAAGCCGCCGACCGACTCATGATGCATTTACTCACAATGTCTAGCAAAACTTCGATACTTAGGCTTCAAATGCCTTTTATTTAAGCGTAAACCAGATTTAACCGGATGCTCTGCAATCCTATCCAGATACTCTTGCTCCTACCCATCATATACAACTGTAGGGTCTTCTCCTCTATCGCTTCAATTAGGTATATGACATTAAGATTCTTAGGAATGATATACAATTCCCTAACAAAATCCACATACTTTGAACTATGCTCTAAATGAGAAACTATAATCTGCGATTCTATCTGATCCTCCTCATCTAATTTCAAATTAGAGATAAACTCTATTACCTCTTTTTGCGTGATTCGCATCCGGTTGATTCGCAACCCGGGCAAATGAAACCAATCGAATCATGTGCAAAAGCTTCTTCTTCGTGAGTCGCGTTCGATGAGCTTTCGAGAAAAGCGACATATTCATATCACGATTTGTTAGAGATGGCAAGTTTATCGACATATCTGAGAACGCTATTTTTTGCGTAATTTTGATGAAGGGTTTTGAAAAAGGATGATAATTTACGGGCAAATGAGAGTTTTTGAAGCGAGTGTTTTGAAGACGAAGGTTATTCGAATTGGGCTTTGAAGGAAATTCTTCAATAGATATATAGGATTTGATTCATGGAAAATCGTATAGATGAAGAAATCGGCGGTTGAGATTAAACACCGACTAAATCGGGTATATGAAAGGACGATTTCACAAATATTACGCCCGCCAATTTAACCTTATTGGTGATTAATGAATAGTCTGATTAATTCTTCGTTCTGCGGACCATTGACTTTCTTGGAGATTTGAAGGTCCGCCCAAATATTCTTTTCGGTGTTTTGTTATTTATTGCCAATGATTCTTGAGATTCGAGTTAGACAATAAATGAGTTGCATGAGTCAATACTTCTTGGACTAATTTCCTCCATCGGTCTTCTTGAGTTTTTGACCTTGATAAAATGTCGATTATAATCTTGAAAGTCTTGGCGAGGTCGATTATAATCTTGAAATCTTGAGAAAAGATCGATTATAATCTTGAAATCTTGAAAATTCGATATGATCTTGAAATCTTGAAACGAGGTCGATATAATCTTAAAATGATTTTTCGGGATATCCGAGTTTCCCAAGACTTCGAGTTCAAGATTTCAATTTTATCCCGAGTTTCTCCGAGAAAATCCTGAAAACTTCATGCATCCGAAAACCTTCAATTTTTTTGATTTGCTTTATACACATGGATCCAACATACCTAATTCAATCGATAGTTCACGAAATCTTGATTGACCCAAAGATTTAGTCAAGATATCAACTCTCTTTTATCGGTATGAATTTTCTCCATCATCGATGTCTTTCTTCTCAACATGATCTCTCGATGAAGTGATGTCGATATCAACATGCTTACATCCGGTGTGCAATCTTTGGATTTTGTGTAATAGCAATTGAACTATTATTATCACAAAATATAGGTACTTCATTGGCTATAACCTTATATCCCTCAATTGTTATCGAGCGAAAGAATGCGTGCCAACAACTTCACTGCGACCATGTATTCAACAAGAAGATTGGTTGCTCTTGAGGTTTGTTTCTTTAAAAACCATGATATCGGTTTACTTCCAAGAAATTGACAAGTTCTGTGGTAGACTTCATCAATTCTACATCCTCCATAATCGACATCTGAATAACCAGTTAATTGAGGTTATCATCGGTTGAATGCCATAATCCTCTATTCACGATTGCCTTTAAGATATCTCGAGAATCTTTTTGGCGGCCTCCATGTGACTAAATTAGGATTAACTTGGTATATTGCACATATCCCAATAGCAAATGTTATATCATGCCTACTTTTTGAGATATATAGCGGTGATCCAATGATCCCTCTATAATCGATTGTGATTTCTTGATTTGCCTTGGATCGAGGATCCATCTTGTAGTTAGTATTCATAGGAATTCTAAGCGTATTGCAATCAGACACCATACTTTGCAATCGATCTCCGGTGTATTTTGCTTGATTGGTGAAGATTCATTCCTTAGTTTGTTTCACGAAGTCCAAGAAAGAAATTCATCTCCCCATCATTGACATCTCAAACTTTCCTTTCATCGGGGTTGAAAATTTTTCACACAAACCGATGATTTGGAGATCCAAATATGATGTCATCTGCGATAAATCTGAACAAGTAAGATGTCTTTCCCATCTTCTATCCCGAACAAAGTCCTATCAACATTCCTTTGATAAAACCATGGTCGATGAAACCGAAAAGGGTATCATACCATGCTCTGGTGCTTGCTTAAGACCATACAAGGCTTTCTCGAGCACTAGAAACTTGGTCATTCTCGCTGCGAAACCGGGGAGGTTGTTCTACATAAACCTCTTCCTTAAGCACACCATTCGGAAATGCACTTTTCACATCCATCCGATGGATATGAATTTCATGTGGGCAAATATGCAAGAAACAATCGATGACTTCTAGTCTTGCAACAACAGTAAAGGTTTCATCATAATCCAAGCCTTCTTCTTGGGAATAACCTTGTCTAACTAAATTTGCCTTGTTTCTCACAATGTTGTTGTTTTCATCTCTTTATTCTTGAACACCCACTTAGTTCCAATCACATTGTGCCTCTTAGGTTCATCCACTAGCTCCCCAAACTTCATTCCTTGAGAACTGATTCACTCTTCTTGCATAGCAAGAATCCAAAATGAATCTTGTAGAGCTTATTCAATCTCGATGGGTTCTTTTTCAAATAAGGGAACAAATGTAACAAAGCACTTTCTCCATGGAACCTTCTTGTTTTGACACCAACCCGATAGATCACCCAATAATCGACTTATAGGATGACTATCCAACCATCTTCTCTGGATGTTTCCCCTTCAAGAGTATCCTCAACATTAGAAATGTTAGGTTCGGTAGTTCATTAAATTGAGGAACAACGAAAAGGAGAAAGGAATCATCTTCCTCGGGAAATTCCATCCGCAAACGATGTCGGGGACATTTGTTCCCTTGGTTGATAGATTCGAGTTTTGCCTCCACCGTGACCACGTCTTCATCGGCATTACATACATACCTGAGTCCGAACTGGTGTATGTTCAGATTGGTCAGCTTCAGTGTGTTGGCTTTTCCTTCAGTGGAGAATTTCCATCCCGAGTCTCACCATCCTGAGTTTTTCCATCCTGAACTTCGTCTGAGTCTGATTCACTCCATTCATAGAAAGTGACTGACTTCTTCTTTTTCGTTCGGAGGATGTTTTATCATTCTTTTTTAGGCTAAGTCTGGTGATTCTCTTGGTCGGTTCTCTGAATTCATATTCGGTTTCTTACGAACACAAGTAGATTCATCAAAAAATAACATGAGTGTTTAACCACAATAAGAGTCCTATAGTTGTAAACTCACGAAGGCTTCTTGACTTGAAATATCCTAAGAATATCCCTTCATCGGCTTTGCTATCAAAAGTTTTCAACCTGATCTTTACCATTATTGTGTATGAAACACTTGCAACCAAACACAAAAAGAAATAAACAAGAGGCTTCCTTTTCATTCCACAGCTCATATGGAGTTTTTTCCTTGGTTCTTGGTCGGCATGGATCTGTTACGTGAATAGCGTCAAATGTTGATAACCTTCACCCAAAATCTCTTAGGAATATCGACTTGATGATCATTGTCCTTACGAACTTTCTTTTCGAGTCATATTTCTTCTTTCGGCAACACCATTCATTGTGGGGTCCTTTACTTGTGATGTTTCATGAGTTATTCCATTTCTTTGCGACAATAATCGATATAATATGATTGATAAACTTCGATTCGCTATCGATCGATTTTGACCACACTTTCGATTCTTTCGATCTTGAGTCTTTTCGATGAGTTCGAGCGATTTTGTCCTAATCTCTTTCTTCTTGAGTAAGAATATGACCCATGTGTCTAGAGTAGTCATCAACTACCACAAGTGTGTATTTTCTGCCACTAGTGCTCACAGGGGATCTAGTTTCTCCATCTTTGGATTTTCTTCTTTCAACGTGGCTACTTTACTACAAAATGTACAAAAGATGAATGTGATGAAGTGAACAAAAAAAACAAAAAAAGGATTAATAGTGTTAGCTGATTCACCTTTCCTTAATTGCAGCTGAAGGAGAGAGCTTACATGGTTCTTGGACAAAGATCTTTAGAAAAGCGTAATCTCTCTGCATTTTAATGAATAAATATTATATGTGTATTGTGTTGGATATATACTTGATAATATCCTTATTAAGTTGTTTATATTGTTAACTCTTTAATGTTTGACATGGTATACCTCTAGTTTTAATAATAATCTGTACTTAACAATTTTGGCCTTTGTGGGATGTAATTCTTTTGTCACTTTTTTTTCTTGTTTTGTTCAAAGCATTTCTTATGATGGTGTTGTGGCTTGATCTTCATGTATTAATTGTCTTTTCATGCAGTTAATGATATTCGTAGTAAAATTATGAAGTGTAAAATTAAAAGCTAAAAGTTAAGGCGATTGAGAATAAAGTTAAGGCTATTGAGAAGTGGCAGACAAAAAAAAAAGGCGCACCATGGGGAGATGCTTGAAGGTCCACCACTGGTATCAATTATTCACATGATTTACACTTACATTTGCATTCTCTCTATTCTTACATTGTCTCCATACCAATTCTGCAACTAATTTACACAGAGAAACAGAGCTTTTTCGAAATGGCATGTTATGCAGCTGTGCTTTCTCTGTACCACACCTTAAATAACATCAAGAAACATCCTCGCCCTCCAATTTCTCTTGACCAAAATCAAGTGGAATCTCTCACCCAAAACCTCACTTTCTTCCAACATTTTCTTGAACTTCATCCCACCTACGAAGACGATGACTTGAGAGTTGCATCATAGCTGCATCTTATGCAGCTGAAGATCTAATCGAAACCCATATAGTCGATCAAATTCACGCTGGAGAACACATCAGTACCGTTGACTTGAGTCAAGGTCTAGAGAGAGTGATTCAGGACATGGATTCGATCAGGAAAGAGGTGATGCAGATCAAGAAACCCAAGGATATTGAAGCCCAGCTCCCTACAAATTCTTCATTTTCTACTGCTTCCACGTGGCAGAACAGCAGCTCACCGGTGTTTGATGATACCAAGATTAATGAAGTTTTGGATAAGCTGACCGGACAACAAAGCAGTCTCCAGATCATCCCCATTGTTGGAATGGGTGGAATTGGTAAGACTACTTTTGCTACAACTATTTATTCACATTCACTTGTTGTCGAACACTTCGATACTCTGGCTTGGGTTACAATTTCACAAGAGTATAGCATAAGAAATATTTTAGTGGTTCTTTGTCAAGAGTTCAGAGTGAGCCCTAGTGGTTTGAGCGAAGATGAAAAAGGATTTAGTGGTTTGAGCGAAGATGAAATAGGATTTAGTGGTTTGAGCGAAGATGAAAAAGGATTTAGTGGTTTGAGCGAAGATGAAATAGGATTTAGTGGTTTGAGCGAAGATAAAAAAGGATTTAGTGATTTGAGCGAAGATGAAATAGGATTAAAGTTATACCAACATTTATGTGGTAGAAGGTATTTGATTGTGATGGATGACATATGGAGCGTTGAGGCCTGGGATAAAGTTAAGTCCTTCTTCCCTGATAACAATGATGGAAGTAGAATCATGATGACCACTAGGCTATTAAATTTGGCTTCCGAGTTAGGTGGTTGTCATGTCTTTCAAATGCAATTTCTAGATGAGGATAAGAGCTGGTATCTGCTTTGCGAAATTGTGTTTGGCAAACAAGATTGTCCAATTGAGTTGAAGAACATTGGGAAGAAGATTGCAAAAAAATGTAGAGGGCTTCCTTTGTCAATAGCTGTGATCGGAGGACTTCTAAGACAATCCAACATGACACTAGCATATTGGATATATACTGTAGAAAATCTAAATTCACTCATAAATTTGGAGAATGATGAATACACCTTACGATTATTAAAGATGAGTTATAAGGAGCTGCCGATGCATTTAAAGCCATGTTTTTTGTACATGGGAATTTTTCCAGAAGGTGATGAAATCAGAATGTCGCAGCTCATCAGACTGTGGGTTGCTGAAGGAATTCTGAGACCAATTGATGATAAAAGCTTAGAAGAAGTTGGAAAAGAGTACTTGAAGGAACTCAATGACAGAAATCTCATTTTAATGGGTGAATTGCATTTGCGGTGGGATGGAAAAGCAAAATTCTGCAAAATTCATGATCTGTTGAGGGATCTAAGCTTGAGAGAAGCACAAAAGCAAAAGTTCTTTAGGTTACTAAATGAGCAAAAAGACCACACTCCACAGGACATAAATATGGAACGTCGTATTTTTATTAATCCTGAAAGCACAAATTACGATTTTTCCCCTCTATTCCTTCAGGCCGTGGAAACTGCGTCGCTCACACGCTCTTTGTTTTATAGACTGAATGGTCGGCTTGGAGAATGGTTGACGTACCCACCATCACTTCGTTTTAGATTGATGAGGGTATTTTCACCGATTGATAAGTTTATATTCACAGACTCTAACAATGCTATTTTCGAGCAAGCTAACATGCGGTACGTTTCTCTGTTATTGGCAAAATTTGATGCAGCGGCAGCACCGAGTTTGCTTGCTTTGTGCTCTCTCGTTTGGAATCTACAGACACTTGAGGTTTCCTGTCTAATTTCCCCTGAGATGCGGCAGATGCCTATAATCGCATCTAAAATATGGGAGATGCCTTTACTTAGACATGTCAAGCTCAACATGTTTCCACTCCCAGATCCTCCCAATGGGGAACACAACTATGTCTTGGAAAACTTACAGACACTCAAAAAGGTGAGGAATTTGAAGTTTAGTGAAGAGGTGGTTAGGAGAATACCCAATATCAAGAAATTGAAACTCAAATACTATTTTCTTGAGAGAGAGTTGCCTGATTTTTGTCTCCACAATCTTGGTCGTTTGCAAAAACTGGAGTCCTTGAGTATTCAGTTTCCATACGCACACTTTGTTCTCAGAAAAGTTAGGAGGAATTTGGCGAACTTCCCACATTCCCTCAAGAAGTTGTGTTTATCTCGCACCAGGATCAGTTGGGAGGAGTTGACAATAAGGACAGGTTCATTGCCCCTTCTTCAATTTCTCAAACTAAATCGGGGTGCCTGCGTGGGTCCCAGGTGGGAAACAATTAAAGGGCAATTCTGCAGCCTCAGAGTTTTGCAAATTGAGAGGTGCTATCTGAATTACTGGGAGACTGACAGCACCCACTTTCCACGCCTCGAGCACCTTAGTCTTACTTTTTTGAAACAATTGAAGGAGATTCCTTCGAGTATAGGAGACATACCAACGCTCAAGTCTATTCGGGTGAAATATTGTAGCAGGTCTGCTGCAGATTCTGCTAGAAGAATAAATGAGGAACAAGAAGAGAATGGGAATGAGGGTCTTCAAATTGAAATTGGTAAGACCATATCATTTTTCTTTTTTTCCATATACTTTTTCTGATTTAATTAGAACCAGTATCTTCACTTGAACACATTTTGTATTTCAATATCTTTTTGTCTTTATAAGATTTAACACACTATTTGATTGTTAATAACATAACTATCGAGCCATTAAACCTTTATTTTTTTCTGTGCACTCCAAAATTGGTCCTTGATAAATAGACCCATCAGAAGAAAGCTCTTAGGATGAAGAAATTGAAGAAGATGAAGAATACTCGGAGGAAGAAGATCAAGTTGTCTCAGATGTATAAGGTAATAGCAAAACATCGGGTGTTAATTTGTCTGTAATTGCATTCTTTACACGTCCGTGTATACGTATGTATGGAATAGCAAATGGAGCACAATTTTGAATAGGGGATCTCGTTTCTCCATCTTTGGATTTTCTTTCATCTTTCAACATGGCTACTTTACTACAAAATATACAGAAGATGAATGTGATGAAGTGAACAAAAAAATGATTAATTAATAGTGTTAGCTGATTCTGCTTTCCTTAATTAATGCAGCTGAAGGAGAGCTTACATGATTATTGGACAAAGATGCTGCTGCAAAACTCTAAATCTCTCTGCATTTTAATGAATAAATACTATTTGTGTGTCAGTGAGTGTATTGTGCTGGATATATACTTGTTTGTACCCTTTTTATGTTGTTTGTAATATTACCTATTTAATGTTTTTTGTGCGATATGTATGCATCTAATATTTATATGCTATAGTTCTGATTTTATTATAATCTGTACTTGACAATTTTGGCATTTGTGGAATTTATCCTTCTTTTTTGGTCCAAAGTCTTGTTTATGATTGTGTTGTGGCTTGATCTTCATATTTTTTTTCTATGCAGTTCATGATATTGATAGTAATAAAAGAGTGTCTTATCTTGAATAAAATCATGTGAATTTAAATCTTTTACTTTGTTTTGATTGTTATCAAACAATTAAAGTTGTGTCGTAAATTTGTTTGATTATCGGTTTTGAATTAAGTTTAAACTGTTCAACAAAAAAGAGCTCTAATAATTTGATCTTATATATAATTTTTTTATGATTTTTTCACTGTGGAATTTTAACAAGTCAAGATCTTATATCTTATTTTCAAATACTACTAGTGTGGGCTTAATCTATTCTACATTGGTCTTTTTCCTTTATACAACCTTTTCTTTTTCCTTTATAGAAAGAAGTGTCTAAAAATTACGAATGTATAATTTTAGTATTCTTTGTTTTAGATTTAGCAATAGAGCAAAATTCATTATTTTCCATTACATTTTTCAATGATCTCGGAGTTGTCTCATTAAGGTATAAGTTTTTTTTTTTTCATCGGGATCATTGACTTACTTTGAAGCAATTTGGTTTTTCTACAATTTAATATAGGCAAGATATTCTCTATCCATTTTATTTTTACATTTTTTTTTTTTTTTTTGAAAGAAAACAAGCACACACATAGAGATTATTGTCTTGTGTATGTACACTTTCACAAACATTGTCTTATATTTTTATTTTTTTTAATATATATGTATGTTTTAATAGTTTTTCATGGACAAATTATGCTATCAACTCATAATTATTATGCTTATCATATTATGTGGTCAATGGACAATGATGATAATCATGATCTCGAAGTATTGATGCATGATCCCCCTAGACCTGCTATTGTATAATATTGTATAGATAATGCTTTTGATAAATTTATTTAAAAAAAACCTTATAAATATTATTATTATTCTGTACTTCCTCTTTCAAAATTTACAAAAATAAAAAATAAAAGTAGAGATCCAAATTCCTTGAAAAAAAACAAGCATTAACTTTTAAAAGATGTCCACTACAAGCAAAAACTATTGTTTTCTCTTACCAGATATATTCATGTTGTACCAATTCAATGATTGTGTTACCAAACATCTTTGTGTTTGGATTTTCTTTTTGAATTTATTTAGAATATTATGTATTTTTTTTATTTAGGGATTTTTTTTAATAATAATTATGAAACATGGCATATGAATGAACAATATATAACAACTTAATCACAATAAGACATCATCCCCCACGGTTTTTGAACTTTTAAAATTTGGTCATCCACCACGTGAATAAATTCTACCATTATTCGTGTTGTTAGGCCACATTACATGTTTCATGATTTAAATACCTTTTTCCGTAATTATTAATTCAGATTTAATTTAAACATATTTACATTGCACTAATCCAACTTAGAAAATTATGGTGCAATTTTACGATTATTTTAGTACAAAACAACAAACAATTACGTTAACATTATGTTGGGTTGAATTATTTGAAGTGCAATAAAATGAAGGAAATGAAAGTGTAGTATGATAATATATCTTCTTCTTCTTTTTTATCAATTTTCATTCGTATATAGCACTAGCATGTCGACGTTATCAAAAGAAACGCGTGTGACACCACTTTATAGACTGTGATCCTGCGAGGAAAAATATTACCCATGGTCATGTAACTTTTCGAGTTTACAAAAAGGTCGTGTAACTTTTAATTTTTGTAAATTTGTCATTTCGGTCTCAACTTATTATCCCATGGTCATGTAACTTTTCGAGTCCACAAAAGGTCCCAGAACTTTTTAACTTTTTGTAAATTTGGTCATTTCAGGTCTCAACTTCAGTCTTTTTTTATGAAAAAATTGAACTTTCATTGGGGTTGCCCATTATCATCTAATATTCCGACCAAAATCATCTTAGTTTCAGGTCCTTTAAATCTCAATTTCACCATTTACCTTTTAAGGGCATGATTGGTATGACTGAATGGAATTGTGGCTGAATGGAATGAATTAATGAATGGAAGGTCTGAATGGAATGGTCATTCTTATGATTGGTATGACCTAGGAATGAAATATAAGTATTGGTGAATCTGTTTTAAAATTATTATTATTAATTATTAATTATACTTTAATATTAATATTATTAGTAATTATTATATATATATTTAATATATTATTATTTTTAGCTTTTTAATATATATTTTTTTAAATAATATTTTTTATAATTACAAAAATAATATTATTATTGTGTTTATTATAATATTATATAATTTTAGTAAACACATATATGTATATTAATATGTTTTTAATTATTGTTGAAAGTATGAGTTTATAATAACGTTATATATATTTTTAATATTTTTATTATTAATAATATATTATTAAATAATAATATTTTTATGAAAATATTATTAAGAATTCGCTTTAATTTACACTTTTTGATTATTGTTAAAAAAATTATATTATTTATATATTTTAATATTATTATATTTAATATTATTATTATTATTATTATTATTATTATTATTGGAGTTGGTTATTATTTTTATTTTTATTAAATAATATTTTTAATAAAATAATATTATTATTAAATTATTATTGTTGTTGTTGTTAGGTAGAAAGTAATATTATGAAATGAATGATAATATTTTTGGTGAAAAAAAAAATCATTTCTCAAAATGTGGAATACATAAACTCATGGAATATGTAAAGAATCACAATTTCTTTATTTTTTGAAATGACTATTCTTAATGGAATTATGATTTCTTCCAAAAATACATATCAATCAATGTATTTGGAATAAATTAAGGAATGAATGATCATTCCTTAATCTATTCCAACATATCAATCACACCCTAAGTCTTTTGTATTTATTAATTTTACCTCTAAATGAACTAAAGGTAGAATTAGGATAGGAGTTGTTAAATTTTTAATGTGTTGATTTTCCACATGTAACTTTTGGCTAGAATATTAGATCACATGGCCAAATCCAATGGAAAGTACTCACTTATATTTATATTATTATAATATTTTTCTGGGGATTTTATATTTATCTCAAAAATTGTATTTTTATATTGATAAAAGATTATTTTTTTTCTCCATCACACAATACATAGCGTGAAATCATCCTGTAGTATGCAAGTTGCTGATACATAAATACACAAATAGAATCAAGCATGTTCCATATGGTATATACTGTATACCCTCAATTCATGCCTTTCGTAGGAGCACATTGACAAAGTCTAATTCTTAAAAAAAGAACTCATAATCTTTGTGGCAAAATATATTATAATATGTAATGATTGGAATTTTACCATATTTCAAGGACTGATTAGCAAGAAACAAAAGTTGAAAATTTTTTTTGTCCTTTTCCTTTTTTTTTTTTGAGGAAGGACCGAAGGAGTGTTGAGTAAAAAAGCAATAACAATAATAAAATCCAGAATTTAATGATAGTGGTCAACTAAATCGGGCGCAATGCATTTAAACATTTTAAAGTGAAAAACGACCAAAAAAAAAAAAGAAAAACTTTTTTTTTTTTGAAAGCTTAAAACGGTAGTTTTTATTCATAAAAAAAACACAAAGAAAGACATAACTCTCGAAAACAAGCCGAAGCCTCAAATTCACCCAAACAAATGGGTACAACGAGACAAAAGAAAACACTACTACCTACTCCTGATCCGACCTTCAGAGAAAGACCGAGATAAAAAAACATGTCACCCCATGATTTCTTTATTGCGTCACCATGAAAATTGGACTCAATAACTACGGATCAAGCAATCACGGCGACAAATAACGTTTCCCGACCAAGGCGATGCACCGCTGTAAATACAGAACCGAGCAATCAATGTAACCCCAACACATATATTACAAGCAAAAAAAAAAGAAAACCGTAAAGTGCAACCAAATCTAGAGGGTCGAGTGGCCACAACGGCAAAATAAGAACCGTGACGTCCGGTGGTGATAATCTTGAAAAAAAATAACGCCGCACCAAACGTGAAGAAGAAGGAAAAAAAAAAGGTAGAGAGAGGCGAGCCTCTCTCTCCTATCGCCAGCCTTATTCCCTAAAAGAAAAAAAAACTTACAAAAAGCGGAAAAACGAATAAAAAGAGATCAAACGATACATAATAATGGTCCTATCTTGGTCTCTTAGACGAAAAATAAATAGTGAAATTATTTGTTCAAACAATTCCATTAACTAATGAGAGGCGGTCCTATAAAAATCACTGGAAATAGACTTGCCCAAAAAAAAAAAAATGGCGATTTGCCTTCGAATCGAAATTGAAACCGAAAAATGAAGGTTTTTTCGGTTCCTAGATTTTGAAAATCGAAACCCATGATTCCGAACCGACGGTTTACGGGTTCGAACCGCCGGTTTGTTAATTTAATTTTTTTATTTTTCATCTATAAATAGTGGCTTCAGTTGACTGATTTGAGTGTATTTCTCACACCAAATTGATCCAATTGCATCAATTTATCTCTTATCTCTTGCTCTAGCTTCTTATTCTTGTCAATTATCAATTTTTCATTTTTATATAGTGATACTTTATAGTTATACTACTAATATTATACCTAAATAATATTTTTTTAGCTACTATAGTAAACTTATAAGTTGTAAGTTGTAACTTATAAGCTAATATTTGTATTCTTAAATTTAAAAATTGTAATTTGTAAACTTTTTTCAACTTCCAGGGGGTGCTTGGTTTGTGGTGAGGAATTGGAATGGAAATAGCAATGATAGTAGTGAGGAATGGTAATGGGTATGCTTATTATTATTGAGTTGTTTGGTTGATAATTAGGAATGACTATCATTACCATAAATGGTGATTGGTATGCTTAAGTTTCTTAATAATAAAAAAATAACCTTAACTATTTTTTGTATTAAAAAAATATATTTATAAAGCAATAGTGTCTCATTATAATATAATAATAGAAAATGTTAATTTGAAAGCTTAAATTATTTTTTAAAAACATAACATATTAAATTATAGGGGAATGACTTTCATTCCCCTCAAATAGATGAGGAATGAAAATATAATTTTGATTTCATGATTTTTGAATATAGAAACACTATTCTTGGAATCATTCCCCCCAACCATGTTGGGATTATACTTGAAAGTATGCTTTTACTTTGTATAATCAGACTAACTGAATTTCAGACTTATTTACTGAAATAAATTGTTTATCACTGTTGCTTTAAATATGATTGAATGTTACATATATTTACTGCATAAATGTTCATTAAATAGTACGTGTTACATTGTAGTTAATTTAGTGATACCAAGATCACAGAAGATTAAATTAACAGTTCCTTGTAACTAAAAGTACACCATTCACGACCTAGATGAAAATGAACAATCCATCGTGAAAGGTTGTAGTGTAAGGCTCAGATTAGTTTGTCTTGACCAAGAGATTACTCTAGTGCATGTCTGATGCATTGAAGAGGACCTACAGGAGGATAAATTCTTCAGAACTGAACTAGGAAGAATTAGACCTTAGTGGTTAGTTGTTTCTTAATCTTCGTCCCTTAAATAGAATTGCGTGTGGTTAGTAACTATTGTTTTGACTTATTATGGGAAGAGAATTAGTGAGATTCAATACCCTATATCTTGGGCAATATTATTGGTCACATGTGATTGCTAAGATTTAATACGGAGAATCGTGTGCAAGTACGCTTGTTCGATTTGCCCCCTTGGGAGGTTCATAAGGTTTATCATACCAAATTTTGCAAGTGGAACTAGTTTCCGGTATGGATAATAATGTTGAACCGTTCCTTTACCAAGGATAAAAGATATTAATTAATGGAAAGCTATTTCAGTGGCTTGAATTAATTAATGGGCTAGATAATCTTAAACACGGGAAATAATAACCGAGAGCCATATTAACTGTAATATGGGTTAAGATGGATAGTGCAATATTAATTATGTAGTGGGATTAATTAATATTTATGGGCTTGAATAATATTGTGGCTCAATATTGATAATTCAAGGTCCATTGAAAGGTCCAATCTCAATTCTCCTAAAGGCCCCCCAAGTAGCCCAAGATAAAGTCCAATAACTGAAAAAGGTGTTTAAAAATAAAATAAATTTGTTGCCTATTTTTCCTTGTATTTTTCAAAAATTATGGATAAAAGGGGAGAAAGATTTTCTTTGAATTTTTTTATGAAATGAAGATATGTATTCTTGGAATACAAGATTATCTCACTAAATTCAAGAAATCTCCCACTTGGTTATTCATATAAGAGGTTTCGAAAATTTTGAAGAAAAAGGGGAAAGAAAGATTTTCTTGATTTTCTTGAAAATATATTATGGAAGATATGTATTTCTTGAAATACAAGAATATCTCATAAATTCAAGAATATCCAAATCTTGGATTCTTGGTCCCTCTTTTTCGAAAATTCCATAATGTGATGAGGTGGGATTTTGTGGAATATTTTAATTATGGGGAAAAGAATATAGGAGATATATTCAAGATTTCTTGGAGATCAAGAAAAGATTTTCCCACATTGTTTTTCTACCCCAAAAATCGCCCATCACCCATCTATAAATAGGGGATGATTCTTTCATTCCCAAGGGCAATTCCATGTGCTGGAAAAATTAGCAAATTCACGAAAGTGGTGCAACAAAGTTTATTTTTTCCTTTTGTTAATTGTTCGCGAGTATCCTTCCACCGGATTGTCAAGCAAGGACCTGGGAATACTTGGGAAGGACTTTTGGTGTGTTTTCACATACAAGACCATTGTCATTCCAAGAGGTACATTCACGTAAACTCGTAGTAATTCCGCATGCGTAGGATTTACGTGAATTATTTATATGCATGATTTGTTATTGAATTATTATTTGAATTAATATGGGTTAATTCATGTTAGTAATAATTGTTAGAATTAAATTTGTATTTAAATATTCATCCCGAATAGATCCGGGCAAATTCGTTCCCCAACAAACCAAACTTTTGTAAATTTGGTCATTTCAGTCTCAACTTATTATCCCATGGTCATGTAACTTCTTCTGAGTCCACAAAAGGTCCTGTAACTTTTAACTTTTGTAAATTTGGTCATTTCAGTCTCAACTTATTATCCCATGGTCATGTAACTTCTTCAGAGTCCACAAAAGGTCCTGTAACTTTTAACTTTTGTAAATTTGGTCATTTCAGTCTCAACTTCAGTCTTTTTTTATGAAAAAAATTGAACTTTCATTGGGGTTGCCCACATCATCTAATATTCCGACCAAAATCATCTTAGTTTCAGTCCTTTAAATCTCAATTTCAGTCATTTACCTTTTAAGGGCATGATTGGTATGATTGAATGGAATTGTGGCTGAATGGAATGAATTAATGAATGGAAGGCCTGAATGGAATGGCAATTCTTATGATTGGTATGACCTAGGAATGAAATATAAGTATTTGTGAATCTGTTTTAAAATTATTATTATTAATTATTAATTATACTTTAATATTAATATTATTATTAATTATTATATATATATATTTAATATATTATTATTTTTAGCTTTTTAATAGATATTTTTTAAAATAATATTTTTTATAATTACAAAAATAATATTATTATTGTGTTTATTATAATATTATATAATTTTAGTAAACACATATAAGTATATTAATATGTTTTTAATTATTGTTGAAAGTATGAGTTTATAATAATGTTATATATATTTTTAATATTTTTATTATTAATAATATATTATTAAATAATAATATTTTTATTTTATTTATATTAAAATATTATTAAGAATTCGCTTTAATTTACACTTTTCGATTATTGTTAAAAAAAATATATTATTTATATATTTTAATATTATTATATTTAATATGATTATTATTATTATTATTATTATTATTATTATTATTGGAGTTGGTTATTATTTTTATTTTTATTAAATAATATTTTTAATAAAATAATATTATTATTAAATTATTATTGTTGTTGTTGTTAGGTAGAAGGTAATATTATGAAATGAATGATAATATTTTTGGTGAAAAAAAAATTATTTCTCAAAATGTGGAATACATAAACTCATGGAGTATGTAAGGAATCACAATTTCTTTATTTTTTGAAATGACTATTCTTAATGAAATTATGATTTCTTCCAAAAATACATATCAATCAATGTATTTGAAATAAATTAAGGAATGAATGATCATTTCTTAATCTATTCCAACATATCAATCACACCCTAAGTTTTTTGTATTTATTAATTTTACCTCCAAATGAACTAAAGGTAGAATTAGGATGCGAGGTGTTAAATTTTTAATGTTTTGATTTTCCACATGTAACTTTTGGCTAGAATATTAGATCACATGGCCAAATCCAATGGAAAGTACTCACTTAAATTTATATTATTATAATATTTTTCTGGGGATTTTTGTATTATCTCAAAAAATTGTATTTTTTATATTGATAAAAGATTATTTTTTTTCTCCATCACACAATACATAGCGTGAAATCATCCTGTAGTATGCAAGTTGCTGATACATAAATACATAAATACACAAATAGAATCAAGCATGTTCCAAATAGTATATACTGTATACCCTCAATTCATGCCTTTCGTAGGAGCACATTGACAAAGTCAAATTCTTAAAAAAAGAACTCATGATCTTTGTGGCAAAATATATTATAATATGTAATGATTGGAATTTTACCATATTTCAAGGACTGATTAGCAAGAAACAAAAGTTGAAAATTTTCTTTTTGTTCTTTTCCCTTTTTTTTGAGAGGAAGGAGTGTGGAGTAAAAAAGCAATAACAAAAATAAAATCCAGAATTTAATGATAGTGGTCAACTAAATCGGGCGCAATGCATTTAAACATTTTAAAGTGAAAAACGACCAAAAAAAAAAAAAGAAAAACTTTTTTTTTAAAGCTTAAACGAGAGTTTTTATTTATAAGAAAATACACAAGAAAAGTACATAACTCTCGAAACAAGCGAAAGCCTCAAATCCACCCAAACAAAACGGGTGCAACGAGACAAAAAGAAAACACGGACTACCTACTGGATATATGCCCTTCAAAAGAAAGCACCTAGACAAAAAAATGACGACACCCCATGATCTGCTTACAGACAGTCACCATGAAAATTGGACTCAATATCTACTGGATCAAGCACCGCCGTGACAATCAACGCGTTCCCAACCAAAGGGTGCGTGCCGTTGGAAATCTTGACGAGGCATCCGAACCCCAACACATATATTACAAGCAAAAAAAAAAAAAAACCCAGAAGTGCAACCAAAACCTAGAGGGCCGAAATTTGGCCCTGGCAACGTCGGAAATGAACCAGACGTCCGACGGTGATAATCTTGAAAAAAAAATGCGATGTCTGAAACTGAAGAAGAAGGAAAAAAAAAAGGTAGAAGAGGCGCAGGGGCCTCTCCTATCTCCGCCTTATTCCCTAAAAGAAAGAAAAACTTACAAAAGTGAAAATGAAACACGAATAAAGAGATCAATAATAATGGTCCCTATCTTGGTCACTTAGACGAAAAATAAATAGTGAAATTATTTGTTCAAACAATTCCATTAACTAATGAGAGACGGTCCTATAAAGTCTTAGCGGTGAATAGACTTGCCCAAAAAAATCGAAACCGGCGATTTGCCGGTTCGGAATCGAAATTAAAACCGGAAAAATGAAGGTTTGGTTTTTGTTCCTAGATTTTTGAAAAATCAAAACCGGCGATTCGAACAAGCCGTTTCTGAGTTCGAACCGTCGGTTTGTTAATTTAATTTTTTATTTTATTTTTCATCTATAAATAGTGGCTTCAGTTGACTGATTTGAGTGTATTTCTCACACAAAATTGATCCAATTGCATCAATTTCTCTCTTATCTCTTGCTCTAGCTTCTTATTCTTGTCAATTATCAATTTTTCATTTTTATATAGTGATACTTTATAGTTATACTTCTAATATTATACCTAAATAATATTTTTTTAGCTACTATAGTATACTTATAAGTTGTAAGTTGTAACTTATAAGCTAATATTTGTATTCTTAAATTTAAAAATTGTAATTTGTAAACTTTTTTCAACTTTCAGGGGGTGCTTGGTTTGTGGTGGGGAATTGGAATGGAAATAGGAATGATAGTAGTGAGGAATGGTAATGGGTATGCTTATTATTATTGGATTGTTTGGTTAATAATTAGAAATGACTATCATTACCATAAATGGTGATTGGTATGCTTAAGTTTCTTAATAATAAAAAAATAACCTTAACTATTTTTGTGTTAAAAAAATATATTTATAAAGCAATAGTGTCTCATTATAATATAATAATAGAAAATGTTAATTTGAAAGCTTAAATTATTTTTAAAAAAAATAACATATTAAATTATAGGGGAATGACTTTCATTCCCCCAAATAGATGAGTCCACAAAACACTATTCATGGAATCATTCCCCCACAAAACATTAAACTTTCATTCAATTACAATTTCTTATCTTCAAATCCCTCTACCAAGCACACCCTCAATTTAATATTTTGTTTAAGAGAAAATTATTCATAAGTCCATTCCATGTGTGTGTATTACTCATAGGTCCATTCATCATTTTATTATTTATAGGTCCTACTTTTTGGGTGTAAAATACCCGTAATGCCCTACACTAACTCACCCCTCCCAACAACTCCCTCAAATCGTGCCTATGATACCAAATCCCACCCTCAACCCCCCACAATCTGCATCCCACCCTTCTCTCTACTTCTCTCTCTCTTTCTCTCTAAAATCACCACACTCCCCGCCGCCGCCGCTCCCCCTTCCCCACCTCGCCCCAGTCGACGCTCTCCCCCCACCCCCCAAAAATAAAACCAGAACGACGGTCACCACCCCTCTCTCGCCGCCGCGACCACCACCTCTTGCCTAACCCCCGACCCGCGGCCTCCGACCGAGACCACGACGCCGCGCGGCCTCCACATCCGCCGACCTTCTCCACGCCGCGGCCATCCTCTCCATCCCTTGCGTCGCTCCTCCTTCACGCCGCGGATTTGTGATTTTGCTTCGAATTTTGGGATTTTGCTTTCGGTTTTTGGAGTTTGGATGCTGTATTTTTTATGGGAAAACTGAGGAATTTTTTCTTCACATACAATGGTTTGGTGTTAAATTTGGTGTTTATTAGATCTGATTTTAATGGTTTTGTGGTGATTTTGGGGCGGTGGCGGTAGGGCGGTGGTGGTAGGGCAGTGGCAGTGTGGTGATGATTCAGTGATGTTGTGAAGGGTTAATTCTCTGCTCTTTATTTTTTAATCGGTATTGATTTTGTAAATTTCTTGCTGGTAGAGCTTCTTTTTTAGTCGCTTCATCACTAAACTGTATCTATTGATTTATTTTGTGTATCTATTTGCAGAAGGAGAAATTCAGGAAGAGCTCGATCAATAAAGTTTGCTGGTAGAGAATTTTTTTGATGATTTTGTTTGGGTTTGATGGATTTTTTAATTTTTTGGATTTGAATAAGTTTTTGTTGGTAGGGAAAGTTGCAGATTTGAAGATTTTTATGAAGATCTGAGTTTTTTTTAAGATTTTAATTGTTGATCTTGAAGTTTTTTTAAGATTTAAAGATTTGAAGATATGAAAATTTGGGTTTATTAATTTATTAGGGTGAGAATCTAAAATAGTAGATGAATTTGTTCATGTTATCTATGAATATGTT
The DNA here is from genome assembly GCA_037126765.1 of Stenogyne calaminthoides. NCBI lineage: Eukaryota > Viridiplantae > Streptophyta > Magnoliopsida > Lamiales > Lamiaceae > Stenogyne > Stenogyne calaminthoides. The sequence continues at coordinate 1,520,996 of JBBCBC010000011.1, read as the reverse complement.
CATGTGTTTTGATGAATATGTTCATGCTGTAATAAAGACGATGGTACGTAAATTTTGAGATGAGATTGTAATTGTATGTTTTACATAATCAAATTTTTTAGATTGATTAAGAGATAATTATTCATAGGTCCAATCTTAACACCCACATTAATCTTGAGATTGATAAACAATTAAAAAAGAAATGCAAAACTGAATTGGCAGAAATAAATGGGCAAATAAAAACAGAAATTTTAAACAATTTATAAACAATTTGAGTAATAAAATGAATCTGCAATTTGGTAAAAAAATGAATCTGCAATTTGATATTTTAAAACAGAAAGTGGTAGAAAAAGTTTCAGACATCGGGAGTTGTGTCAAGATGGGTGGTTTCTTTTTTCATTTTTTTCATTGTTTGTAACCGGAAAAAAAAGGGTATATAATTAACTTAACACATGTCCTTAAGACTTAATAATATTTATTTTAGGATGTTGGATTTATGAGTAATTTTTAGTATCAATTAGGATCTATGAGTACTCCACTCTTTGTTTAATTGTATTGTAATTTATAATTATAATTTATAAGTTTAGATGAATAAAATGCAAACTTTGCAAATTATATCTTGAAGTTTAATTGAATAAAATCAAATTTAGTTCAAGATAAAGTTAATTTAAGTTATCAAATATTATTAAAAAAAATACAGAAATCGGCAAACCAGCGGTTCCAAATCGAAATCAGCCGTAACCGGAACCGGCCGAACCGAAACCGGCAAAGAGTTTTAGCCGGTTCGGTTTCGGTTCCATATATTTTGGAACCGGAACCGGCGGTTCGGAACCGTTGGGCAAGTCTACAGGTGAAATATTCCTGTTTAAGAGTCACACTTTTGTGAGATCATCTCACAGTGAGACGGAGTATAATTTGGGCATTGATGTTTTAATATTTTTAGACGAATGAGTGTTAATTGTGTTAAATTGTACCACGTCTCATATATGAGATCGTCTCATACGAGTTTTTATCTAATGAAAATTGAGAAAGTTTAACTTCGCTAATTGATTTTCGGATTAATGTTTAAGAACAGGGCTGAAAATTCGCGATCTTTCAATGGTAAAGTGAATTTTTTCCTAAAAAATTGGGCAAAAATAAAATAAAATTTCACTTTTAAATATGTGTTAACTATAAGAGTCCGTTTATTTAGTGATATGGGATTAGAAGAGATATGAAATTATGTGATATATTTAATTTTTTTTACATGTTTGTTAAGAGTTGAGATGTAATATAACATAAGAATTCAAGTTCTTGGTATTAACAATACCACATAGGAGGTGGTATGGATAATCAACCAAAATGGAAAAAATATAGTACGAGCTTTCAGGCCGAATGTAAAATGTATCAATAATAACAAACACTTGAAACGGTAGGAACCCTTTCTTATCCATTTTTTCTTTTGGGAAACAAACGGGCTCTAAGAATAAGAACATCCACAATTGATAGATAATTTTTTATTAATCCATCAATTATCTCTCATTCACGTCATCTCCATATAATCTACTTTTAAATACTACTTTTAAGCACATTCTCATAATGCTTCATCAATTATTCATTTATACATGTGTTATTTGTGGGTAGCCTTTTATCTCCTATCATCCACCCACTTTTCTGTTAAAATTAAATTATCTCTCTTATCCATATGTTTGAATGAATAAAATTTTTTCTTCAATTTTAATGTAACACATATATATAATTTTCAGTACACAAATTTATTCATATAATAATAAATGTTGAATATTGAGAATTGTGTTAATATACGAACATAAGTGTGTTATTATATAAAGAAGAATATTTTACTGCGTAAATAAAATACCACTCCCTTTCCCACATCCATTTCCTTTCCCCCTCTATTTTTATCTCTTCATCTACGATCTTGGTCATATTTCACGAATCACCGTGTGGATAGTACAATCGACAAAGGCTCGCACAGGTTAAGAATAAATATGATCAAAAAATTAATTTTGGATAATAAGGTAAATCATTCACGTATAATCTGAATTTATTTTGGATAAAGCTTTAGTTTCATTTTTAATTTATTAAAGAGAAAGTGCAAATGCGTCAAAAGAATATCAACATCTTATCCAAAGTATTCCCCAGAAAACAAAATATATATGTGGCTATGAAGATAAGATTGTTAGGCATTATTATGGCAACTAGGTTGACCATATAAGTAGGTGGAGGTCCAACCCTGTTTCCTGTTTACGGCCTAAATAATTTAGGATGATTTAGGTATTATATGTCACCAAATTTGATCTAATTATCAAGTAATTTTTCTAAGCTTGTGAGAATTACTTATGAAATCATTTACCGGTTGCAAGATAGCAAAGTTAAATTGATTATAAATTCTCCAATAAAACTTGTTCATAGTATAAAATCATAGTATAATTTATAAGAGTAACAATATTACTTTATAAATGTAATGATATCAGTTGATAAGTGTAGTGGTATAAAAATTCATACTATTAACCACTTTTACTGAAGACTTACTCTAAATTGATACCGTTAAAAAATATTATTAAATTTTGAATGATGAAAGAAAAAGAAATATATTTAAAATTTTAATTATGCATAACATATAATACTCCCTTGTTGAAATAAAACACTAGATCCATTCATGATCTAAACTATATTTATTTATTTCAAGAAAAAAAATAGCACTTCAATTAAAGAATTAAGGCAAGGTCTCATATGCAACTGGTGCACGGATATAAGATTCGTGCATTCACCTTGACCCTATCCAGACATTAAATTCGGGTTATAGATAAAATACCCTTTTAACATTTTTTAATTCATTTCTTCAATTTATGCTTTGAAACTCGTGCTTCTCTCATCTTCTTTCCAGATTGTTCTTATTTCTTCACGTTTCCATCTCCCTGTTTTCTCGTACCTCCTTATTTTTTGACATTTTTCTTTATTCCAACTAGAGAAATCGTCTCGTGACAAAGACCATCGGTCAAGTCAACTTGTTTTGACAAATTCACGATTTCCATGATGGTTTTAGATGGCCGAGTGAAAGTGCTAACAATGAGGAATAGCGAGGAACCACACCTCTTCACCTGGCAGCCACACTCGGAGTTACCCGCATTTCAATAGATTTGTGTAGATGTCATGAGCATGAAATATGGAAAATGGATGATCTATTATATTCTTCAGGGCTTGGCCCATTTCATTAATAGTGGGCTTGAGGATTTAATTATGGGCTCGCTTAGGTTAAAGGAAAACTTCGGGATAGTCTCGAATGAGGAGGGCTACGCTCGGGATAGAGGAAGCGAAAAGTCGGTAGCTCGGGTTTATCTGGCGAGGATCTGAGTTGGAGGATGCGGCAGGCGAAATCCACTTTGGTGGATTTATCGAATAATGAGAATCTGCTGAGCGAAATCCACACGAGCGAAATCCACGAGTGAATTTATCTGGAGAGCGAATCCACCTGAGTGGATTTATCTGACTGAGCCAAATCCACCTGAGTGGATTTATCTGACTGAGCCAAATCCACCTGAGCCAAATCCGCCTGATTGTAATTATCTGAACGAGGAAAAGTTGGGCTTCTCAGTGTTGGGCCCAGACATTTAGAATGATCTAGAATCTCCATTATCTATTTTAATTACGCATTAAATTTACCTAAGGAATATCCATCGTGTGTGGACCCCCTTTTTTTATTACAAATATGACTGTGGCGTATGAATGAGATATCAGAAAATTTACAACTATTCTCTCTCCTCTAACTATCTCTCTCCCTATCTAATTTTCTCTCCCCCAATTTCTTCAAATTTCCATCTCTCGATCTCTTACTCTCTTCCTCTATATGCAATTTACCTTCTTATTTCCAGAAAAATTATACAAATATATGGATTATAGTGATGGTAGCGCTGGGATCGCTACAATTGGTATCAGAGCCCACTATTCTCGGATTGTGGGTTATGAGCTTAATCAACGACTCAAGGAGGAAAAGATCTTCCATGAAGGCGATTTAATTGATGATTCAGGAACTGCAGTTGGAATAGGGTTTCAAGGTGGAATTAAGAGTCAACTTGAATCTATTAGTGCGATGGACGTGAATCAACTGGTGAGCACAGAAGCATCGTGCAGTAACAACAACAATTTCAGGAATATATTGCAGTGGGAAAACCAAGGTATTCAAGGTATGAACCCCTTACCTAAAGTTGATTTCCCCCATTTTGATGGTACTCGTCTTAGGCTTTGGATCCTCAAATGCAATGGGTATTTTAAATATATTCCTAATATAATGGATTCACAAAAAATCAAACTAGCGTGTGTGCACTTTGAGGGTAAAAGCGACAAATTGGTGTCAAAATTCGGTTTAAAAACAAGTAGATATTACATGGCAACAATTTTTAGAAGTGTTATCACTGCTAGATTTGAGGATGTAAAAGAAGCTAAAAATTAATCGAGAATTTGATAAATTAAGGCACATGGTTCTTACTTTCGATTATGTAGAAAGATTTGTAGAATTGAAGGTTGGGTTGCTACTATTGAACAACAGGGATTTTTCTGAAGAGTATTTTGTTGCTAGTTTTATTAATGGGCTCACTGAAGAATCACAAGCTTTCATCACAAAGTTTGAACCAACCACCTTGCAACAAACAATTGAGCTAGGAAGGAAGTATTTGGAAACTATTGAAGCCATCACTAAAAAGATAACTGTTGAAGAAGAGGAATTATCTTATATTGAAATGGCAGGGGATTATGATACTGAACCTTCACCTTATCAGTTGGAAGAAATCCAGATTCGCTTGTATTTGATAGCTTTGAATTCTGAGGTCTATCAGAGTACTCCTCAATTAGAAGGTTTGCTAATTAGTGAATCCCAAGATGTTTTGGAGGCATCCAAATGGTTTCAACCTAGTGAATGTAAGGCGAACCTTTGGAATCGTCTTTTGAAGTTTCACAAAGAAAAATATGGTCAGATTCATTTGATTGCATCAACTACTTCTGTTCTGAGTCGCTATCATGATGGTATTGTTAATGATGAGGATGAGGAAATATATAAGAGGGTCAGTAGCAGGAAGATGTTAAAGTGTAGAAAATTTTGGGAATTACATGTTTGGAAGTGGTGTACAGTTGTTTTGGTGGATTCTGTTGGCTCGTTGTTTACATTATGGCTATTGACTTTTGTGGTTGTACTGATTGAGCTAAACTATTTGTTAAAGAAGATTGTGCATGTAAATTATGGTCTCAAAAAGAACAATCAGGCCTGCACTTGGCTGACTTTAGTGAGTACTTTAGGTTCAATATTTGGAGTATCATTTGGAAACAATGTGGATAAAACGTGTGGTTCTAATGAAGAGGGTTTCAAATTTAGCACTGTAACTGATGATGCAAGTGTTATGACTCCCTGGGGATATGTGGATATTTTGTGGAAGATAACGAGAGCATTGAATTTTGGTTCAGAAGCAAATTTGAAGAAATATATGAATGTGGTTTGTCCAAAATTTAGTGCTGAAAGTTGTGAAGATCTTGAGCTTAATTTATCATCAGTAGGTATAGATGCTATCCAATATCCTCTGTTGTTTGAGTTTTCACTGAGATGGATTTGGGGTTCTTCCCATCAAGAAATTTACATCACTGTGGAACAAATGTGTAGGCTTTTTGCTAATATTGTGATCAGGTTTGATAATGTGATTGCACTGATATATATTGTAGATTTTGCACCAACTGTGACAATTGTTACACGAGCGAGCAACATGGACGGAGATCAAATTTTAGATGGAAGAGTTCTCGTCTTAGATCCTTGGGGACAAGGATCTCAAAAACGGGGGAGAATTGTCATGAGCATGAAATATGAAAAATAGATGATCTATTATATTCTTCAAGGCTTTGTCCATTTCATTAATAGTGGGCTTGGGGATTTAATTATGGGCTCGCTCAGGTTAAAGGAAACTCAGGATAGTCTGAATGAGGAGGTCTCGCTCAGGATAGAGGAAGCTGAAGAGTCGGGTGCTCAGGTTTATCTGAGCGAGGGATCTGAGTTGGAGGATACGCCTGAGCCAAATCCACCTGAGTCGATTTATCTGAATGAGCAGAATCTGCCCGAGCCAAATCCACCTGAGTGGATTTATCTGACTGAGCCAAATCCACCTGAGTGGATTTATCTGACTGAGCCAAATCCACCTGAGCCAAATCCGCCTGATTGTAATTATCTGAACGAGGAAAAGTTGGGCTTCTCAGTGTTGGGCCCAGACATTTAGAATGATCTAGAATCTCCATTATCTATTTTAATTCTGCATTAAATTTACCTAAGGAATATCCATCTGTGTGTGGACCCCATTGTTTGTTACAAATACGGCCTGCGGCCGATGAATGAGATATCAGAAAATTTACAACTATTCTATCTCCTCTAACTATCTCTCTCCTTATCTAATTCCCCCCCAATTTCTTCAAATCTTCATCTCTCGGTCTCTTACTCTCTTCCTCTATATGCAATTTACCTTCTTATTTCCAGAAAAAATTATACAAAAATATGGATTATAGTGATGGTAGCGTTGGGATCGCTACAGTAGATTTCTTTTTCTCCCTTTTCTTCCTTCTCAGGTTTTTGCAATTAATTAATTCTGAAGTGTTGGGGAATAAGTTGCACGGATTTATTCGGGATAAATATTTAAATACAAATTTAATTCTTATAAATATTACTAGCATGAATTAATCCTATATTAATTCAAATAATAATCCAACAACAAATCATGCATATAAACAATTCACGTAAAACCTACGCATGCGGAAATTCTACGAGTTTACGTGAACATACCTCTCTGGATGACAATGGTCTTGTTGATTAGACACACCAAAAGAACTTCCCAAGTATTCCCTTAATCCTTGCTCGACTATCCGGTGGTAGGACACTTACGAACAATTAACAAAAGGAAAATAATTTTTGTTGCACCACCTTTGTGGATTTACTAATTTTTCCAGCACATGGAATTGTACTTGGGAATGAAAGAATCATCCCCTATTTATAGAGTAGAGGTGGTCGAAATTTTAGGGCAAAACAATGTGGGAAAATCTTTTCTTGATCTCCAAGAAATCTTGAATATATCGCCTATATTCTTTTTCCCATAATTATAATATTCCACAAAATCCCACCTCCTCTTTGTTATGGAATATTTTCGAAAAATATTAGGTCAAGATTCCAAGATTTGGATCTTCTTGAATTTATGAGATATTCTTGTATTTCAAGAAATACATATCTTTCATAATATCTTTTCAAGAAAATCAAGAAAATCTTTCTTGCCCTTTATATTTTCAAGATTTTCGAAATATTCATTATGAATAACCAAGTGGGAGATTTCTTGAATTTAATGAGATAATCTTGTATTCCAAGAAATACATATCTTCATTCCATAACAAAATTCAAAGAAAATCTTTCTCCCCTCTTATCCATAATTTTCGAAAAAATTGGAAAATTAGCAACAAATATTTATTTTATTTTTAAACACCTTTTCCAGTTATTGGACTTTATGTTGGGCTACTTAGGGGGCCTTTAGGAGAATTAAGATTAGACCTTCCAATGGATCTTGAATTATCAATATTGAGCCACAATATTATTCAAGCCCGTAAATATTAATTAATCCCACTACATAATTAATATTGCACTATCCATCTTAACCCATATTACAGTAAATATGACTCCCGGTTATTATTTCCCGTGTTTAAGATTATCTAGCACATTAATTAATTCCAGTCACTGAAATAGCTTTCCGTTAATTAATATCTTTTGTCCTTGGTTAAGGAACGGTTCAACATTATTACTCATACCGGAAACTAGTTCCATTTGCAATATTTTTTATGATAAAACTTATGAACCTCCCAAGGGGGCAAATCGACCAAGCGTACTTGCACATGATTCTCCGTATTAAATCTTAGCAATCACATGTGACCAATAATATTGCCCAAGATAAAAAGTATTGAATCTCGTTGATTCTCTACCCATGATAAGTCAAAGCAATAGTTACCAACCACACGTGATCCTATTTAAGGAACGAAGATTTCGAAATAACGAACCACTGAGGTCTAATTTTTCCTTGTTCAGTTCTGAAGAATTTGTCCTCCCCAGAGGTCCTATTCAAATCATCGACCATGCACTAGTGTAATCTCTTGGTCAAGACAAGCCAATATGAGCCTTACACTTCAACCTTTCACGATGGATTGTTCATTTCCATCTAGGTCGTGAATGGTGTACTTTTAGTTACAAGGGAATGTTAATTTAATCTTCTATGATCTGGTATCACTAAATTAACTATAATGTAACACGTAATGTTTATTGAACAGTTATGCAGTAAATATATGTAACATTCAATGATATTTAAAGCATCATAAATAAACAATTTATTTCAAAAATAAGTCCGAAATTAGGTTTTGATTATACAAAGTAAAAGCATACTTTCGGTATAATCCCAACAATCTCCCACTTATACTCAAAGTTTGCTTTTTAAGTATACTACAACATGTCTCGTGTAGTTCTAATCGTGACATCTAATGTCACCTACACGAACCTAATAATTTCTCCCACTTATACTCCAGCAGATTGGCAACGGTCTTGACACCCATTCCTTCCACATGTCTCTCGGAATGTATTGACCCAGGACCGCTTTGAATGGATCTCGCTGGGTTGTCTTTAGGCGCTATCTTTGCCACCTCTATATCTCCTCTCTTAACGATATCTCGTATAAGATGGTATTTCCTTTTCAATGTGTTTGCTTTGGCCTTGTGGGCTCTTGGTTCCCTTTGAATTTTGCAAGCTTCTCCGGCATTGTCACAATAAACGATGATTACGGTGGGCAAATTGGAACTACATTCAAGTCCACTAGGAAGTTCTTGAGCCAACCCGCTTTTTTTGCCTCTCACAAGCGGCTACATATTCGGCTTCCATGGTAGAATCTGCGACGCATTTCTACTTGACGCTTCTCCATGTCACGGCTCCTTCCCCATGCAAAATACACTACCGGGAGGTAGATTTTTTTAGAGTCTATGTCCGATTGGAAATCCGAGTCCGTGTGGCCAGATGGGGATTAGACTATCGATCGATAAATTAACATTCTATCCCAGTTCTTTTGAGGATACTTGAGAATGTTTTTAACTACCGATCGAATGTTCTTTTCCTCGTTACTTTGATATCTTGCCACCATGCCAACGGCAAAGCAGGATATCCGATCTCAGACACAACATTGCATACATGAGGCTTCCGACAGTCGAAGCATATGGAATGCCTCTCATGTCATCTATCTCCTTTTTTGCGTCTTAGGGCACATTTTCTTGGATAGATGGATTCCATGTCCGAAAAGATCTGAAGCCTTTCTTGGAATCCTGCGATCTTTGAATCGTTCAAAGACGATTAATACATGTATGAACCCTGCGACAAACTGTATCATCCTTTTCTTGCGATCTCGAGTGATCTTGATCCTAAGGATGTGTGCGGCTTCCCTAAGTCCTTCATATCAAACCGTTTTGAAAGCCATGCCCTTACGTCGATAACACCTTTACATCGTTCCCGGCGATCGAAATGTCGCTCTCGATATAGTACTAAGAATACCAATGCGGTTTAACACGTTTTTGTACACACAACTTTAACTCGTTTTGATCAAACCCATAAGACTTTATAACATGATCAAAACATTGGTTCCAAGCTGGATGCTGTTTGAGTCCGTATATGGACTTCATGAGCTTACAAACTAGGTGTTCTTGGCCTTTTCAATGAAGCCTTGGGGTTGTTGCATATAGATCTCTTCATCAAGACTTCAAGTAAGGAAAAGGCGCCTTGACATCCATTTGCCCCGATTTCAAAGTCGAGATGCGCAAATAATCGATAAGAGAATCTGGATGGACTTGAGCATGGCTACGGGCGAAAAAGTTTCCTCATATCGATCCCTTCTTTTCGAGTATAACCTTTCGCCCCGAGTCTTGCCTTGAAGGTTTCCACCTTCCCGTCCGGCCCTCTTTTTTTTCTCTTATACACCCACTTGCAACCAATGGGTTTGACCCCATTAAATGGTTCGACTAGCTCCCACACTCTGTTATGATTCATAGAACCCATTTAAAACTTTCATTGTTGTTTGCCAAGAATCTGCATCCTTGTCTTGGATTGCCTCGTCATATGTCCATGGGTCTCGATTCGTCTTGTTAGGGAATCAAATCAGAGGACTCTCCTATTCCTTGAATCTCTCGGTTGTTTCACAACCCTCCCACTGACGAGGTTCGGTTGTGTAAGTGTGTCGTTTGGTATGTCATCTTGTCATATTGGCATTGAGGTTAGCCCCCTAGCTCATTTAAAGGTAATCTCACCACGGGTCTTCTTCATATAGTCTTCTTCCAAAAATCTAAAGTGGGTGCTTATTACCACCTTTTGATCTTGGGACCCTGTAACATACACCCTTTTTGTTCCTCGGGGTATCCCACAAACCTTAATTACGATCGAGGATCCAATTCTGGCTTCCTTGTCCAACACGTGGGCCGGACATCCCCAATCCTCATGTGTCTCCAAACTAGGCTTCATACCGGGTTCACAATTCTTTGGGAGTTTGGGAACCCGATTTGGATGGCACCAAGTTCGAGAATGTAGGCTGCTTTGTTTCCAAGGCATGACCCGGAAGCGACTTAGGAAGATCCGCGATAACTCATCATAGATCTAACCATTTCCAAAGAGTTACGTTTCTTAATTTCTGCAACCCGTTTTGTCGAGGGTTAAAGTTCGCGATTAGTTGGGATGCAATCCCTTCATCGAATAAGTAGTTCAAAAACTCATCGCCGAGGTATTCGCCTCCACGATCGGATCGTAGGAGACTTGATCGTTTTTCCTATGATTCTCTTGCTTGAGCCTTAAATTCTTTGAATTTCTCAAAGGTCTCGGTTATGCTTCATAAGGAAAATATAACCGTACCTTGAGTAGTCATCAATAAAAGTGATTTAAATACTCATAACCTCCTCTTGCTTTTGGTTGACATTGGACCACATACATCTGGTGTGAGCGATTTCTAACACTTCTTTGGCTCTATTCCCTTTGGGTCCAAATGCCCTCTTGGTCATTTTTTTACCTCCAAACATGATTCGCAGGTTGGAATTGGTTCAACTTGGAGAAACTCCAAAGGAACCGTCTTTCACCAACCTTTGGATCCTCTTTGGATTAATATGCCCCAATCTTAGATGCCATAGAAGTGTCTGCGCTCACGCGTCGATGAACGTTTTTTTTCTCGGAAAACAGTTGATGTGTTATAGGATGCATTTAAGTGAGTGGTGTGCATGTTAATTGTATAGAAATTATTCGACAACGTTACATGACAGATAAATTTATCAAAAAGATAAATGGTAACAACTTTATTAAAATTAACCTAATATCCATCAAGAAAAAGTTTAGAAACCTAAATTAAATTCTTTCTAAAACTTCGGAGCGTAAAGAACATCTCTTAAAATTAAAACTTTGTCTTCAAAAGACCGGTGCACTTCTCCCATTTGCTTCACCGCCACTCTGAAGATCACCCAAATGTGATGAGAATCTCACTCCCCACTAAGTTGCGTTCCGTTTGAACCCCCGTAAAAGTGAAACAAACATGATCGATGGACCCATTCATCCACTACCTATAAATGGGAGGCATACTGGCCGCTAAGCAAGTTCAACAACTAGTGCGTGAGAATTACCTTTCTTTCCATTCCTTTTTTGGGATTGAAGCAGGCTAACTTCCAATGTCCTTTCTCACCGCAATTAAAACATTTTTCTTTTTGGTCCTTTCTTGACACCCAAAATGAATAATCTTGTCTTTTTCTCACTTTTCTTAGTGATGAGATTGCTTTGGTTCGACCACTTTCCTTTTTCTTGAGACTTGTCTTCCAATCGCCTAGATCTCGAGAAAAGACTTTTGGTCACCAATGATTAGATCTTTCTTTCCTAAATGCTTCTCTATTTTCTCCAAGGCTTCTTGTAGGATGTCCATAGTAAACATGTGATCACTCATCACAAAACTACAGTAAAACCCATCGAAGCATCTTGGTAGAGTTAGCAAAAAGAAATTCGATTTGGGCCTCATCACAATACTTAATCTTGAGATAAGCCGGTTTTTTTTCAAAATGGTGTTTAATTTCGAGAATGCTCCTCACGGTGTTCCTCGACCATTTTTAGCACAGCCCGTCGTCATTTTTTTAAACCGATTGATCATGCGGTCTTTTGTTAAAACATTTCTTCAAGACTTTGCATAATTTCTGGCGGACTCAACACCTTCATGAATGTGTCTCAAATCATCGGACAATGAAGTCAAGATTACACGCGTTTCATGGGTTCATTGGCATGCTCCCAAATATTATACAAGTGTCTTTCCGCACTAGGTGATCCATCGGTAGGCTTACGTGGCTTAGGTACATCAAGAACCCAATGATGTTCTTGTGCGGTAGGACAAAACTCATATTTAGTTTCCAAACATTATAGTTATCACCGGTTAATTGGTGTTCTTTGAGTGTATATAATGATGGATTAAAAGGTTGCGACATGATGAACCGAAATAAACAATAATACGCATAAGCATAAATATATCACAAGGTTCGATCACATGCATCATATTAAAATCTCAAAAAATATGAACATGCATCACCAAATATCTCAAAAACAGCAGTTTAAATAAGCCACGTGGGGTGGGTCATTATTTAAACACATTCAAGTTACAAACAAGAACGATTTACAAACCTTTAATATCCAGTTAATAATTGGCTCCCACTTGACCAATATAAAATTAACGAGGACTTTAGAAGTATATGCATATCAATTTTATACCTAAGTAATAACCATGATTAAATACAAGATTATTATTTCGCTTTGAACGAGCCTCGTGGGGGGTCATCGTCATGACTAGTAATAATCCACAATCATCAATTTGGAATTCATTCATGTGAAAGCTAACTTTTGACCGTCTCGGGGGAATTTCTCCAAAAGAATTCACAAATAAATAAATCATGGAGGTCAAAATTAATTCAATTTTATTATCCTAATAAAATTGTCAATTAATTATTTAAACATACTTAGTAATTTTTTTGGTGAGATTTTTCATTAGGCAACTCTCATGCAAAACACATTTAAACAAAGCATAAGATAACACATAATAAATCAAGCAAAAGCGGAAAAATAAACATATTGGGCACAAATTATCCAATTGTCATGGTTTGATTTTTTCTTGGCTTGATTTTGAAAAAACGCCGCTTGAATTTCTCCCACTCGATCGTCTCCCGAAAAAAAACTCCGCTCGAACGCCACGCCAAGAGCTCAAATGAATGGATGACGCCGATCCGTCAAAGAGCCGCCCAAAGACACCTCGGCACCCCTCGGCAAAGATTGGCAAAGGACTCGGCAGACCACAAGATCCCGCGCGCATCCCGCCCGGCCTTCGCTTCGCGGCCCGTGGAACTTCGCCCCGGAACTGGAACCGGCTCGCCGCCGTCACCCCGTCCGCCCGTTGGCCAGCGTTCGTGTCTTTATCGCCCGCCCGTCGCGGCCTTTGATCTCCCGGTAGCTTCGACCTCAAGCTCAGCGCCCGTGTGTGCATCATGTCAGCGTCGCTTCATGTAGCGTGCCACCTCATGTAACGTTTTCGCGACGACGCCCGCTCGCCCGGTCTCGATTTTATCCTTTAATTCTTAAATCTCCGCCTCCGTTTCGATCCGGTTTAAATTTATTTACAAAAAATAATAAACCTAGATCTAGAACTAGTCTATTACATTGATCAAATCAAACAAATCCTAATCTACTTTCGTGGATTTTCTCAACAATTGAACAAATCAATTAAAACCACAATTTATATGCATGCATAAATAAACACATTAAATTCCATGACAATTGGATACATGAAAAAAAGATCTAGTTAATGAAAACAAATTAAATTATAATTTAAAAATTGAGTCAAACCGAGGCTCGATACGATTTGTTGGGGAATAAGTTGCGGATCTATTCTGGATAAATATTTAAATACAAATTTAATTCTTATAATTATTACTAGCATGAATTAATCCTATATTAATTCAAATAATAATCCAACAACAAATCATGAATATAAACAATTCACGTAAAACCTACGCATGCGGAAATTCTACGAGTTTACGTGAACATACCTCTCGGGACGGTAATGGTCTTGTTGATTAGACACACCAAAAGAACTTTCCAAGTATTCCCTTAATCCTTGCTCGACTATCCGGTGGTAGGACACTTGCGAACAATTAACAAAAGGAAAATAAATTTTGTTGCACCACCTTTTGTGGATTTACTAATTTTTTCTAAAGACATGGAATTGTACTTGGGAATGAAAAGAATCATCCCTATTTATAGAGTAGAGGTGGTCGAAATTTTAGGGCAAAACAATGTGGGAAAATCTTTTCTTGATCTCCAAGAAATCTTGAATATATCTCCTATATTCTTTTTCCCATAATTATAATATTCCACAAAATCCCACCTCCTCTTTGTTATGGAATATTTTCGAAAAATATTAGGTCAAGATTCCAAGATTTGGATCTTCTTGAAGTTATGAGATATTCTTGTATTTCAAGAAATACATATCTTTCATAATATCTTTTCAAGAAAATCAAGAAAATCTTTCTTGCCCTTTATATTTTCAAGATTTTCGAAATATTCATTATGAATAACCAAGTTGGAGATTTCTTGAATTTAATGAGATAATCTTGTATTCCAAGAAATACATATCTTCATTCCATAACAAAATTCAAAGAAAATCTTTCTCCCCTCTTATCCATAATTTTCGAAAAAATTGGAAAATTAGCAACAAATATTTATTTTATTTTTAAACACCTTTTCCAGTTATTGTACTTTATGTTGGGCTACTTAGGGGGCCTTTAGGAGAATTAAGATTGGACCTCCAATGGATCTTGAATTATCAATATTGAGCCACAATATTATTCAAGCCCATAAATATTAATTAATCCCACTACATAATTAATATTGCACTATCCATCTTAACCCATATTACAAGAAACATGGCTCCGGTTATTATTTCCGTGTTTAAGATTATCTAGCCCATTAATTAATTCCGACCCATTGAAATAGCTTTCCGTTAATTAATATATTTTGTCCTTGGTTAAGAAACGGTTCAACATTATTACTCATCTGAAAACTAGTTCCACTTGCAAGATTTGGTATGATAAAACTTATGAACCTCCCAAGGGGTCGAACAAAGCGTGCTTGCACCACGATTCTCCAGATTAAATTTTAGCAATCACATGTGACCAATAATATTGCCCAAGATAAAAAGTTTTGAATCTCGTTGATTATCTACCCATGATAAGTCAAAGCAATAGTTACCAACCACACGTGATCCTATTTAAGGAACGAAGATTTAGAAATAACGAACCACCGAGGTCTAATTCTTCCTTGTTCGATTTCAAGAATTTGTCCTCCTCAGAGGTCCTATTCAAATCATCACCATGCACTAGTGTAATCTCTTGGTCAAGACAAGCCAATCCCGAGCCTTACACACTTCAACCTTTCACGATGGATTGTTCATTTCCATCTAGGTCGTGAATGGTGTACTTTTTAGTTACAAGGAATGTTAATTTAATCTTCCGTGATCCGGTATCACTAAATTAACTACAATGTAACACGACTTATTTATTGAACAGTTATCGCAAGAAATATATGTAACATTCAATGATATTTAAAAGCATCGATGATAAACAATTTATTTCAAGAATAAGTCCGAAATTCAATTTTGATTATACAAAGTAAAAGCATACTTTCGAAGATAATCCCAACACGAAAGGTAAATCTCGCAGATCTCCCTCACGCGTCTCTATTTCTCTTACAGAGCAACAATTTCCTTTTAAAAAATATTAGGACTTTTTGGAGTTTCTTATAGATTGGTAGGTTTTGGCGTTAAATTGCAATGAAATTTTAAAGTTTTGTATCCAAAAGCACCAACAAATTAATGATTTGTTTTTCTTCTTCATCAAAAGTTTTACTAAAAAAAACATCGACATGCCATCAACTTGAATGTGCGACTTGCTATAATTGAAACGTGTAACTTGTTATCACTAAATCATGCAACTATAAAAATGTGCAACTAATAAGGATTTGCATGTTTACGTATTATATAGTTGCATGTTTACGATTATTGAGTTGCATGTTAGTATGTTTTTGAGTTTGCATGGTTTTTTTTTAGATAGTTGCATGCGATTACAGATTAGATAGTTGAATGTTTCTATATTTTCTAGTTGCACGATTCAATATTAGATAGTTGCATGTTTCTTTGTTTTTTTTTGGTTCACTTTATTAGCTTGTTGCATGTTTACGTGTTATATAGTTGCATGTTTACGATTATCGAGTTGCATGTTAGTATGTTTTCGAGTTGCATGGTTCTCAGATTAGATAGTTTCACTCGCTTAGACATTACATAGTTGAATGTTTCTATATTTTGTAGTTGCACGATTTAATATTAGATAGTTGCATGTTTCTTTGTTTTTATGTTGCATTTCCGGTTCAATATTAGCCTATTGCATGTTTACGTGATATATAGTTTTATGTTTCTATATTAGTTAGTTGCATGTTTTCAGATTATCTAGTTGAACGCTTCAATATTAATTAGTTGCATGCTCATGTATTTTTTTTTAAGATTTTGGTTTAGTATTAACTAGTTGCATGTTTTTGTATTATATAGTTGTCTGTTTTTGTATTAGCTAGTTGTATTTTTTTTATTTTATCTAATTATATGTTTATGTATTAATGTCCTCTTTTTTGCCCAATTTTCCAATGAATTAATTTTTCGCTTCTTTCGAAATTTGGAAAATTAAAAAAATGTTAAAAAAAACAAAAACAAAACTTGGGTAATAAAAAAGGAAGAACTAATTTTTTTCTAGTTTCGAAAATTTGGCAATTAAAAATAAAATAAGCAAAAATAAAAATAGAATTTTGGTAATAAATAAAAAGAAAAAAAAACCCCTGAAAATAGTACCCTGCACCTACTACTTGAGGAGAGAGGGTTAGGCCACTCGAGTTGCCCTGTGATTACATAATTTTCAACATAATAATAACTTGAAGTTAGGAAAGCGACCCATTTTCTAAAATGGGTCATTCATATGTCCGAAAGAGAGTTCATTCTACATTGAGACTCCACCCAAGAATTAATAACATTGCTTCTTACTATTACAATTGTAAATGGCCTATCGCAAAATTCACATAAGAATTTGATAAGGTTTTACCCGTTTCAAAATTCCAAAAAGTGCTTCAACAGCTTTATGCTTTTATAATGAGGATTTAGGAGTGCTCTTACAAAAATCATGATAAATCCATCCTAATTATTCATCACTTGCTTGAATTTCAAGAAAATGAGTGTGTGAGATCCCAAAATCTTCCAAATAATTTGGTCCCTTAAAGTAATATAAAAATTAGTCAATCAATTGCTTTATTTTGCTCATATTCAATAATAAGATGACTTGTAGAATGTAATTTTTCTTAGATTTAAGCTGAGAATTTTCAGATGTAATTTTGTTGATATTGCTATGATATAGAACCCCAATTTTATGTATTTTATAAAAACATTATATATTAATTAAATAAAAAATGGGATTAAAATATAATGAAATATTAAATAAAACTCTGAAATCTAGACTTGCTACCTTGTAGTTTGCATTTGGAAATTGGAATCATGGAATAACTTGTGGAGTATGCCAAACGTTGCCTCTAAGTTTGGTTCAATTTTTCAGTATTAATTTTCTTATCGTAAAATTAAAATGAATTTGTCACAAGATTCCTTTTTCTTATTTTTTCCATTAACCAAATTAATACCACAATATAATATTGCCATAAGTTAGATCATACTGCTAATTTTTCTAGGGAAATAAAAAGTTCAATATATAATGAAATCTGAAAATATTTCATCATTGGATACAAAAATTAATCATCGCCAACTCTAGATTTAAAATGTGCCTAATGACAATCAACTTTATTTATGAAATTTAAGTGAAATTTGTATAATTACTTATTCAATTAATTGCCAAAATACCCCCCATAAATTTCGGAATTTCCTTCACATGCAAATTAAGATTTGGAAAATGCTTTTTTGAATTAATTTTTTTCATGTTTTACTTTGATATTTTATTTTTTGACTAATTATTTTTAATATATGTTCATTAATTAATAGAGCTTTATAGAGCTTTACTGAGATGGCGTGTTATGCAGCTGTGCTTTCTGTAATGCACACCTTAAATAACATCAAGATTCACCCTCGCCCTCCAATTTCTCTCGACCAACAACAGCTTCACTCTCTCACCCAAAACCTCACTTTCTTCCAACATTTTCTTGAATCTTATCCCAACACCGACACCCAAGAAGACGACGACACCAGCTCCCTACAAATTCTTCTATTTTTGTTGCTTCAGGGGGACCTGCTGCTTCCACGTGGCAGAGCAGCATCACGCCGGTGTTTGATGATGCCATAGTTAATGAAGTTTTGGATAAGCTGACCGGACAACAAAACGGTCTCCAGATCATCCCCATTGTTGGAATGGGTGGAATCGGTAAGACTACATTTGCTAGAAATATATACGCAAATTCACTTATTTTCCAACACTTTGACACTCGGGCTTGGGTTACAGTATCCCAAGAATATACTAGGAGAAATATTTTAGAAGTTCTTTGTCAAAGGGGGCATTTATGGTTTGTTTGAGATGAGCGAAGATGAAATAGGATTAATTTTATACCAACATTTATGTGGTAGAAGGTACTTGATTGTGTTGGATGACATATGGAGTGTTGAGGCCTGGGATAAAGTTAAGTCCTTCTTTCCAGATAACAATGATGGAAGTAGAATCATGACAACCACTAGGCTTTCAAATTTGGCTTTTGAATTAAGTGGTATTCTAGTCGTTCAAATGAGATTTCTAGATGAAAATAGGAGCATGGATCTGCTTTGTGAAATTGTGTTTGGCAAACAAGATTGCCCGATTGAATTGGAGAACGTTGGAAAGGAAATTGCAAGAAAATGTGAAGGGCTTCCTTTGTGACTTCTAAGAAAATCCAACATGACACAAGCATATTGGATATATACTTTAGAGAATCTAAGTTTAATCATTAATTTGGAGAATGATGAATACACATTACGAGTATTGCGCACAAGCTATAAGGAGTTGCCGATGCATCTAAAGCCATGTTTTTTGTACATTGGAATTTTTCCTGAAGATGATGAAATCAAAATATCAGTGCTCATCAGACTCTGGGTTGCTGAAGGAATTCTGAGACCTATTGATGATAAAAGCTTAGAAGAAGTTGCAAAAGAGTCCTTGAAGGAACTCATTGACAGAAATCTCATTTTAATTCCTGAATTGCGCTGGAATGGAAAAGCAAGATTCTGCAAAATTCATGATCTATTGAGGGATGTATGCCTGAGAGAAGCACAAAAGCAAAAGTTCTTTTGCTTACTGAAGGAGAAGAAATACCACACTCCACAAGACATAAATATGGAACGCCGTATTTGTATTAATCCTGAAAAGACGGGGGGATAAATATTCCCCTGAGTTCCTTCATGCCGTGGAAACTGCGACGCTCACCTGCTCTTTGCTTTATAGACTGCATGCACATTGGGAGACAGACCACGTTTCACCATCACTTCGTTTTAGATTGCTGAGGGTATATTCAGTAGTTGATGAATTTTATAGGATTCCCACAGGCTCTAACAATGCTATTTACGAGCAAGTTAACATGCGGTACCTTTCTTTGGAATTGGGATATTGGGATGCAGCTGCAGCACCGAGATTGCTTTTTTTGTGCTCTCTCCTTTGGAATCTACAAACACTTATTGTTTCCTATCCGTACTCACCTGAGATGCCTAAAATTGCATCTAAAATATGGGAGATGCCTCTACTTAGGCATTTCAGGATCTTCAGGGTTGTACTCACAGATCCTCCAAATGGGGAACACAACTATGTCTTGGAAAACTTACAGCAACTCAATCTTATAACCAATTTGAAGTTTAGTGAAGAGGTGGTTAAGAGAATACCCAATGTCAAAAAATTAAAAGTGGAATACGATGCAATTGCAGTTGATGAAGGGTTGCCTGATTTGTGTCTCAACAATCTTGGTCGTTTGCAAAAACTAGAGTCCTTGAGTCTTGGGGTTCCATTCAGACAAAAGATTAGGAGGAATTTGGCGAGCTTTCCACATTCTCAGAAGAAGTTGAGTTTAAATGGGACCAGGATCAGTTGGGAGGAGTTGACAATAAGGATAGGTTCATTGCCCCTTCTTCAACACCTCAGACTAAGTGTCGATGCCTGCGTGGAACCCAGGTGGGAAACAATTGAGGGGCAATTCTGCAGCCTCAAATTTCTTGAAATAGACAATTGTTCTGATCTGAGATATTGGATAACAGACAGCACCGACTTCCCATGCCTTGAGAAACTTCTTCTTAAAAATTTACAAAAATTGGAGGAGATTCCTTCGAGTATAGGTGACATACCAACACTCAAATCCATTCAGGTGAAGTGGTGTAAAAGATCTGTAGCAGGTTCATGCAGTAAGAATAAAGGAAGAGCAAGAAGAGAATGGGAATGAGGATCTTCAAGTTGTAATTGGTAAGGCCATATCATTCTTCTTCTTTTTTTCCATATAATTTTACTGATTTAATTAGCCCCAATATCTTGACGTGAACACATTTTGTACTTCAAGAACCATTTATATCTTTTTGTCTTTATGAGTATAAGATTTTAAACACTATTTGATTGTTGCATAGCTATGCATGATTTCTTGTTAAAAATAACTATTCGAGCCTTGATAAATTGAGTTTATCGGAAGAATACTTTTTTTTTTTGATGAACTTTAATAAGATGAAGAAGATCGAGTTGACTCAAGTAAAGAAGACCGAGTTGTCTTGTCTCGGATGTATAAGGTAATAACAAAAACCTGCTTTTATCAATATTCTTCACTTATCTCTTATCACATGATTGTCGTCCAAAACCAAAATCGCCTTCATTTCCAAATTGCATCTCATATCATTATTTCAACTTTATCAATGCATGTCACATGTTAATTTGTTTGTAATTACATTCTTTACACATGTCACATGCATTTGTGTAATTGGAGTAGCAAATCGAGCACAATTTTGAATAGGGGATCTAGTTTCTCCATCTTTGGATTTTCTTCTTTCAACGTGGCTACTTTACTACAAAATGTACAAAAGATGAGTGTGATGAAGTGAACAAAAAAAACAAAAAAATGATTAATAGTGTTAGCTGATTCACCTTTCCTTAATTGCAGCTGAAGGAGAGCTTACATGGTTCTTGGACAAAGATCTTTTTTTTTAAAGCAGAAAATCTCTGCATTTTAATGAATAAATATTATATGTGTATTGTGCTGGATATATACTTGATAATATCCTTATTAAGTTGTTTATATTGTTAACTCTTTAATGTTTGACATGGTATACCTCTAGTTTTAATAATAATCTGTACTTAACAATTTTGGCCTTTGTGGGATGTAATTCTTTTGTCACTTTTTTTTCTTGTTTTGTTCAAAGCATTTCTTATGATGGTGTTGTGGCTTGATCTTCATGTATTAATTGTCTTTTCATGCAGTTAATGATATTCGTAGTAACAGAGAAGTGTCTCATCTTGGGTAAAATCCGGCCTTTCATCTTAGTAGTGTGATTAGACAATTGTGCTTGTGCATGAAGAATGCATGTAATCAGATAAATAATATCTAGAGAGTAACGTGTGACGTTCTCATATATGAGACGGGACTCAATTTGATATTTGGATCATGACTTCCTTTAAAATGTGATGAGGTTGGAGCCCCATAGACTCACGAGTATTTCCTTGAGTAGCCATGTTAGCTGAAGGTGTAGAACCTTGTGTGCTGAAGGATGAAGTAACAATGCCTTGTAATCGAGCCTCAAAGCTAAGCAAGAGAGAACTCACTTGAGAAATAGAAAATTTTGTGCTAATGGAGACCATCACTGGGTTGTATTCTGCACCTAATCCAGACATTATATAGAGAACATGATCTTCACTAGTGATTTTGTATCCACGGGCATCACAACAACCTTTAATCTTGTTCAGATAATCTCTCATACAGAGTGAACCTTTCTTAATATTCTGTAACTGTTGCATACTCTTTGCCCAAAATCTTAATTCTAGACAATACCAAATTTCTTTAAATGTATCTATCCCCACACTACTTCTCAATGCTATGTGTCACACTTCTATTTGAGATCACTAAAAGACAAAATGTAACAAACTTGATCCTTTTAGGATTTCTGCAGCAGTAACGTGATCTTATCTCCAAAGGTGGTCCTCACATTTTTATCACATAATCTTTCACCATGCACATCCATTTTATCACTCTTAATAGTATTCTAGCCATGAATGATTGAAGAACTCGGTTTTACAGGATGTGAGATCTAACTAGTTTTCCCTACTCTTTCATTCTACGTTATTTATGTCTTTTGTGTTCAATTACATTGCTTAAATTGATCACTTATTCGATTCTTGAAAATGATTAATGCTAATTAGAACGTTAAATCCGTAATTATTTAATTGACCTAATCCTTGTAGCGAATGGCATTAATTGATCTAACCAAAATTTTGGTTATTGCTATGGAGATATTAGATATATAATCTAGTTTAAATGAACCTACATGTGCGTTTGTTGGCTAGAATTTGGTCTTTCTGGATTGAATGCTGCTGGTGAATCAAATTCTATGATCGTATTGGGGTTGTTTACTGGTTAGAGAAATGATTAGAGATCGTATCCTGATTATCAAAAAAGTAAGGAAAGATTGGTTGTTAGGTCGTACCAATAACTATAACCAATTTAGTGTTAGAGTGGAGGAACATCTTTGCATCGATGAACAATTATGAGAACCGAAACTAAAGTTATCTTTTGGTTAGATATTTTAATTCGTTGAAGCACTTTTAATTTAGTTATAATACAAATTCAAACCCGTTGTGGTGCTAGTAGTCTTGAGTTCTTGGTGTTTGTTGTATATCAGAATAGGAGTTTTTGAGTTTGTTGTAAAGTCTGGTATTTCCTTTTGAAAAAATTACAACTATATATCTAAGATTGAAAGAAACCATTACAAATGGCCAAAGACTGAAAGTCACTCAGGTAAATTTAAACTAAAAGACGAAACTCTATAGTTCAATTTGAACTAAAAGTCTTGTAAATTTTCTACACTTTGTATTTTATTGTAATGTTTTGGGTGACTTTGTAGTGGAATGTATATTTTTAGTACTCTTTGTTTAGCAATGGCACAATGATTTAATACCTTTTTTTCTTGATTATCAATAGAGATTTAATTTAAACAAGATAAAAATTTGTGTGAGTCGCTCTCATAAATGAGACGGTTCAATAAAAGAAACAAAAAATCTTATCATGCCTATCAAAATTTATTTTGGAAGGACTAATTCTAACACTTTTTTTTTTTTTATTTATATTTGGAAAGTCCAAGAAAACTTAAGTTGGGTTGGGCTATATTTATATTGGGCTTAAGATTCAGAAATACATATCCCATTAATTTCAATCACTTTGGCCAAGTTCTCTACTCCAAATCTTCAACTGCTTCCGTAGCTTTTCCCACCACAACCAAAGGAAGTGCTAAAATTGGATTCCGAGGGCTCTCTGAAAAGTACATTAAAGAAAAGGGCTCTTTCTCTGTTGTTCTTCAATTTGATAGATGCACTCAGGTAAATATATACATGATTTTTGTTGATTCCAATTATAATATATATGCCCATCAACTGTTTGACAAAATGCAATTTGCTTCCATTTTATTTTTATATTGGATTCTCTACATCTTTTGAATCGGTGGATTGTGTAAAACAAGACATTATTCTAGTTATAGTGTAATTAGCGAATTTGCATGTAAAATCATGTAATTTACTGTACTGGATCGAAAAATCAATTGGTAGTATTTAGTTATTAAGCAAGTGTTTCAGAACTCAATAGACGCTATCTTATCCACTTGCTTTGCCTCCATACACCATTCATTTTCTCTGCAACCTTACACAGAGAAAGAACATAGGTGAAGAGAAGCTCTTTATAGATATGGCATGTTATGCAGCTGTGCTTTCTCTATTCCACACTTTAAATCACATCAGCATCCACCCTCGCCCTCCAATTTCTCTTGACCAAAATCAGGTGGAATCTCTCACCCAAAACCTCACTTTCTTCCAACATTTTCTTGAACTTCATCCCACCTACGAAGACAATGACTTGGAGAGCCGCATTGCCAAAGCAGCTTATGCAGCTGAAGATCTAATCGAAACCCATATAGTCCATCAAATTCACGCTGGAGCACACATCAGTACCGTTGACTTGAGTCAAGGTCTAAAGTGGGTGATTAAAGACATGAGTTTGATCAGGAAAGAGGTGATGCAGATCAAGAAACACAAGGATATTGCAGCCCAGCTCTCTACAAATTCTTCATTCTCAGGGGAGCCTGCTTCCACGTGGCAGAGCAGCAGCACACTGGTGTTTGATGATGCCATGATTGTTGAAGTTTTGGATAAGCTGACCGGACAACAAAGCAGTCTCCAGATCATCCCCATTGTTGGAATGGGTGGAATTGGTAAGACTACTTTTGCTACAACTATTTATTCACATTCACTTGTTGTCGAACACTTCGATACTCTGGCTTGGGTTACAATTTCACAAGAGTATAGCATAAGAAATATTTTAGAGGTTCTTTGTCAAGAGGTCAAAGTGAGCCCTAGTGGTTTGAGCGAAGATGAAATAGGATTAAAGTTATACCAACATTTATATGGTAGAAGGTATTTGATTGTGATGGATGACATATGGAGCGTTGAGGCCTGGGATAAAGTTAGGTCCTTCTTTCCAGATAACAATAATGGAAGTAGAATCATGACGACCACTAGGCTATTAAATTTGGCTTCCGAGTTAAGTGGTTGTCACGTCTTTCAAATGCAATTTCTAGATGAGGATAAGAGCTGGTATCTGCTTTGCGAAATTGTGTTTGGCAAACAAGATTGTCCAATTGAGTTGGAGAACATTGGGAAGGAGATTGCAAAAAAATGTAGAGGGCTTCCTTTGTCAATAGCTGTGATCGGAGGACTTCTAAGAAAATCCAACATGACACTAGCATATTGGATATATACTGTAGAAAATCTAAATTTACTCATAAGTTTGGAGAATGATGAATACACCTTACGAATATTGAGCACAAGTTATAAGGAGCTGCCGATGCATTTAAAGCCATGTTTTTTGTACATGGGAATTTTTCCAGAAGATGATGAAATCAGAATGTCGGAGCTCATCAGACTGTGGGTTGCTGAAGGAATTCTGAGACCAATTGATGATAAAAGCTTAGAAGAAGTTGGAAAAGAGTACTTGAAGGAACTCAATGACAGAAATCTCATTTTAATGGGTGAATTGCATTTGCGGTGGGATGGAAAAGCAAAATTCTGCAAAATTCATGATCTGTTGAGGGATCTAAGCTTGAGAGAAGCACAAAAGCAAAAGTTCTTTTGGTTACTAAATGAGCAAAAAGACCACACTCCACAGCCACATGACATAAATATGGAACGCCGTATTTCTATTAATCATGAAATAACAGAATACGGATTTTTACTCCTTCACGCTATGGAAAACTGCGCCTCACCCGCTCTTTGCTTTTTAATCCTGATAGGGATGAATATTCACCGTTTCTTCGTTTTAAATTGCTGAGGGTATATTCTGCAGTTAATGGGTATGATATCACATACTCTGAAAGAGCAATTTTCGAGCAAGCTAACATGCGATACCTTTCTCTGAAATTTAACTATTGGGATGCAGAGGCAGCACCGAGATTGCTTTCTTTGTTCTCTCTCCTTTGGAATCTACAGACACTTGAGGTTTACGATCTATATTCCCCTGAGATTGCATCTAAAATTGCATCTAAAATATGGGAGATGCCTCTACTTAGATATGTCAAGCTCTTCCACTATGTACTCCCAGATCCTCCCAATGGGGAACACAACTCTGTATTAGAAAACTTACAGACACTCTCACGTGTAAAGAATTTGAAGTTTAGTGAAGAGGTGGTTAAGAGAATACCCAATGTCAAAAAATTAAAAGTCGAATACAATGAACTTGCAGTTGATGAAGGGTTGCCTAATTTCTGTCTCAACAATCTTGGTCGTTTGCAAAAACTAGAGACCTTGAGTCTTAAGGTTGCATTCAATCACTATCGTGACAATAAACTGGAGACATTTCCACATTCCCTCAAGAAGTTGTGCTTATATCGCACCAGGATCAGTTGGGAGGAGTTGACAACAAGGATAGGCTCATTGCCCTTCTTCAATATCTCAAACTATACTTGTATGCCTCACGTGGGTCCCAGGTGGGAAACAATTGAAGGCCAATTCTGCAGCCTCAAAATCTTGAAAATTGAGTACTGTATGGATCTGAAATACTGGGAGACGGACACCGCCCACTTTCCATGCCTTGAACACCTTCATTTTCAACATTTACTAGGACTAAAGGAGATTCCTTCGAGTATAGGAGACATACCAACTCTCAAATCAATACGTTTGGATTATTGTAGCAGGTCTGCTGCAGATTCAGCAAGAAGAATAAAAGAGGAGCAAGAGGATTATGGAAATGAGGATCTTCAAATTGAAATTGGTAAGGCCATATCATTCTTCTTCTTTTCTGCATATTTTTTCTGATTTAATTAGCACTAATATCTTGACTTGAACACATTTTGTACTTCAAGACCCACTTACATCTTTTTGTCTTTATAAGATTTAAACACTATCTGATTGTTTTATAGCTATGCATTATTTCTTGTTAATAACATAACTATCGAGCCATTAAACCTTTATTTTTTTTCTGTGCACACCAAAAATGGTCCTTGATAAATAGACTTATCAGAAGAAAACTCTAAAGGTGGAAGAAGATCGAGTTGAATCAAGTAAAGAAGATCAAGTTGTCTCGGATGTATACGGTAATAGCAAAACCTGTTTATCAATATTCTTCATTTATCTCTTATCTCATAAATGTCGTCCCAAACCAAAACCGCCTTCCTCTGTTCCAAATTGTATCTCATATCCTATTCCAACTTTATCAATACACATTGGATGTTAATTTGTCTGTAATTATATTCTCTACACGTCACGTGCATTTGTGTAATTGGAATAGCAAATGGAGCACAATTTTGAATAGGGGATCCCGTTTCTCCATCTTTGGATTTTCTTCTTTCAACATGGCTACTTTACGACAAAATGTACAAAAGATGAACGTGATGAAGTGAACAAAGAAATGGCTAATAGTGTTGGCTAATTCTGCTTTCCTCAATTAATGCAGCTGAAGGAGAGCTTACATGATTCTTGGACAAAGATGCTGCTGCAAAACTCTAAATCTCTCTGCATTTTAATGAATAAATACTATTTGTGTCTGTGAGTGTATTATGCTGGATATATACTTGCTAGTACCCTTTTTAAGTTGTTTGTATTCTTACCTATTTAATGTTTTTGTCTGATATATATGCATCTAATATTGATATGCTATAGTTCTGATTTTATTAATAATCTCTACTTGACAATTTTGGCTTTTGTGGAATTGATTCTTCTTTTTTTTTCAAAGTCTTGGTCATGATTGTGTTGTCGCTTGATCTTCATATATGTTCTCTTTTCTATACAGTTCATGATATTGATAGTAATGAAGAGTGTCTTATCTTGAATAAAATTATGTGATTCCATCTTTTACTTTGTTTTGATTGTTATCAAGCAATTAATTTTGTGTCAGGGCTGTTTGATTATCAGTTCGAATTAAGTTTAAACTGTTCAACAAAAAGAGCTCCAGTAATTTGATGTTTTGTATAATTTCTTATGATTTTTACTGTGGAATTTTAACAAGTTAAGATCTTATAAATGAAGAAGAATACAATTGATAAACAGGTTCATTCTTCTTCATTTATCGGCTTACTGAGTGGAGGGAGTGGCCCAATTACAAATAGTAAGACAAGGGCCCTTAGAGCCCAATTAAGTGGGAACCCTTTTATGAAGAAAAACCTGTTGAAACCTGTAGTGTAAATGAAGAATATATACTGGCTTACCTCATAAATGAAGAAGAATTTTAACAAAGTCAAGATCTTATCTCTTATCTCATAAATTAAGTTTAAACCTTGTTTAAGGTATAGTCGCAATATTCTGATTATTTTAATATAGTCAATTACGTTAGCATTATGTTGGATTAAATTATTTGAATTGCAATAAAACGAACGATATGAAAGTGTGATTTGCAAACTACTATACGATAATGAGTTCTTTTTTTTATAGCAGTTGCACCTTATAAAAAGAAAAATGCTCGTGAGACCATTTTATCCAAGTCTGATTTTTTCATGCACCATTTAATCAATAAAGATACAAAACCCCTTTTTCTTCATCATGACTCAAAATTAACATCTTTGTTACATTGTATTACATTCTCTTACATGGTAAATACTAGCAAAAAATCAATACTTATCCCTTTTAAAATATGAAAGAATCATGCTCAAATTAGATTCAGTCTCATTGTGAAACAGTCTCACGCAAGTGTGACTTATAATATATAGATCCACCGAACAAAAGGGGTCTTTCTCCGTCGTTCTCTCCGACGGTACTCTGACAGATACACTCAGGTACATATATACACGATTTTTGTTGATACGAATTAATATGCACATCAACTGTTTCACAAAATGCAACTATGAGCTCATTTCATTTTATTATATATTTTGGATTCTTAGTAGCTAGAAATGTCAGTGGGAGGCCAATAAACCAGGACATTGTTTCTAGTTGAAGTGTAATTAGCCATTTGTGTATGAAGAATGCATGTACTCAAATAAATAATATTTAGAGAGTCTAATAATGTTGGACGACCCCATACATGAGATGAAGCTCAATCTTAATATTTGAATCATGCATTCCTTTAAAACGTGATAGGGCTGGAGCACCCATAGATCCTCTATAATATGTATATAATATAGTAAATGAGATTGTATCATGCATGATACCGTCTCATATAAAATTTTACTACAATTAAATAACACTAAATACATGCAAATATTCACATAAATCAAAGATATTTGGTATAGGCTCGAGGCACACTGAGGTGCAGAGGACCTTATAGACTTATAGTTAATGGTATATTAACCAAAAACTTGAAGAAACTCTAGGCTTACCTTTCAAAGAAATTGCAAAAGGTTTTAAAATTGTACAGATGTATCGTAAAGAAAGACAAAAGATTCACGAGTATTAATAGTAAACGCATGTATAATGAAACAAGTTAGGTTCAACTAATTAATTATAAAAAAAATCAATATCTGGACTAATCATACCTTATTATATCATTAGCAGCTGAAGATGCAATCGAAACCCATAGAGTTGATCAAATTCATCATGCTAGATCCACAAGTGGTCATGGCGAGAGATTGATTCAAGACATGGATTTGATCAGGAAAGAGGTGATGGAGATCAAGAAACACAAGGATATTGGAGCCCTCCATCATAACCAGCTCCCTACAAATTCTCAGTTTCCACGTGGCAGAGCAGCACCATGCCGGTGTTTGATGATGCCATGATTAACCAAGTTTTGAATAAGCTCACGGGACAGCAAAGCGGTCTCCAGATCATTCCCATTGTTGGAATGGGTGGAATCGGCAAGACTACTTTTGCTACAAGCATTTACACAACTCCACTTATTGTCGAGCACTATGACATTCGTGCTTGGGTTACAATTTCACAAGAGTATAGCAGAAGAAATATTTTAGATGTTCTTTGTCAAGAGGTCAAAGTGAGCACTAGTGGTTTGAGTGCAGATGAAATAGGATTAAAGTTATACCAGCATTTATATGGTAGAAGGTATTTGATTGTGATGGATGACATATGGAGTGTTGAGGCTTGGGATCAAGTGAAGTCCTTCTTCCCTGATAACAATGATGGAAGTAGAATCATGATGACCACTAGGATATCAAATTTGGCGTTCCAGTTAGTGGATGTCACATCTTTCAAATGCAATTTTTAGATGAGGATAAAAGTTGGGATTTGCTTTGCAAAGTTGTGTTTGGCAAACTAGGTTGCCAGATCGAGTTGGAGGACATCGGAAAGGAGGTTGCAAGAAAATGTGGAGGGCTTCCTTTGTCAATAATTGGGACTGGAGGACTTCTAAGAAAATCCAACATGACACGAACATATTGGATATATACTTTAGGGCATGATTGGTATGATTGAATGGAACTGCAGCTGAATGGAATGAATTTATGAATGGAATGAAGGTCTGAATAAAATGAAATTTGAATGATCATTCCTATGATAGGTATGATTCAGGAATGAAATATAGGTATTGGTGAATCTACTTTTTAATTATAATTAATAATTATTAAAATTATACTTTAATATTATTATTAACTATTGAAAATATTTTATACATATATATATTTAATATATTATTATTGTTAAATTTTTATTTATTATTTAAAAAAATTTAAAATAATATTTTTTATAATTGCAAAAATAATAATTTTTATTATAATAAATATATAACTTTAGTATTATATATTTATAATACTAATATGTTTTAAATTATTTTGGAAAGTTTGAGTTAATAATAACTTTATATATTTTAAATATTTTTATTAAATAATAATATTTGTTATTATTAATACCATATTACTAAATAATACTCCCTCCGTCCCGTGATAACGTGCGCGTTTACTATTTTTACGTGTTTTTGCGAGCGAGTTTTTTATTAATATTTAAAATGATAAAATAATTTTAAAAAATGCATGTAATATATGAGAGATATGTCTATAATACCTCTCCTTAAAAAACATTTTATCATTTGAAATACTAATAAACAACTCGTTCACTAAAACTCGATAATAAAGGTGGGGTGCACGTTATTCCAGGATGGAGGTAGTAATATTTATATTTTTATTAATATATTATTGAGAATTGCTAAAATTTACATTTTTTGAGATATAGTATTAATATTGAAAATTTTATATTATTTATATATTCAAATATTATTATATTTAATATTATTAGAGTTTGTTATTATTTTTATTAAATACTATAATTTTTTTAATAAAATAATATTATTAACTTAGTATTATTATTGTCGTTGTTGGTAGAAGATAATATTATGAAAATAAAAAATAAAGAATAATATAATTTCTGGAAAAAAAATTCATTTCTCAATATGTGAATACATAAACACATGGGGTATGTAAGGAATCACAATTCCTTTATTTTTAGGAATGATCATTCCTAATGGAATGATGATTCATTCCAAAAAATTATATCAATCATTGAATTTGGAATAGATTAAGGAATGGTCATTTCATTCTCAATCTATTCCAACATACCAATCATACCCTTAGATAATCTAAATTCACTCATAAATTTGGAGAATGATGAATATACCTTACGGTTATTGCGCACAAGTTATAAGGTGTTGCCAATGCATCTAAAGCCATGTTTTTTGTACATGGGAATATTTTCGGAAGATGAGGAAATCAAAACGAAAATGCTCATCAAATTGTGGGTTGCTGAAGGAATTCTGAGACCAATTACTGATAAAAGCTTTGAAGAAGTTGCAAAAGAGTGGTTGAAGGAACTTGTTGACAGAAATCTCATTTTAGTTGTTGAAACGTGGTGGGATGGAGAAGTAAGAGTATGCAAAATTCATGATCTGTTGAGGGATATATGTGAGCTTGAGAGAAGTACAAAAGCAAAAGTTGTTTTGCTTACTAAATGAGCAGAAAGACCACACTCCACAGGACATAAATGTGGAACACTGTATTTGTATTATTCCTGAAAACGATTTCGATAAATATTCCCCTGAGTTCCTTCATGTCGCGGAATCTGCGACGCTCACACGCTCTTTCCTTTATAAATGTGACCATTGTGATCTTGAAAAAGTTAGGAGGAATTTGGTGAGCTTTCCACGTTCCCTCCGGAAGTTGATTTTACAAGACACCCAACTCACTTGGGAGGAGTTGACGACAAGGATAGGTCCATTGCCCCTTCTACCAGTTCTCAAACTAGACAAGGGTGCATGTGTGGGACCCAGGCCGGAAACAATTGAAGGGCAATTCTGCAGCCTCACAGTCTTGCAAATATGGATCTGAAATACTGGGAAACGGACAGCACCCACTTTCCACGCCTTGAGCACCTTCATCTTCGGCTTTTATGTGGACTGGAGGAGATTCCTTCAAGTATAGGAGACGTACCAACGCTCAAATTAATTCAGTTGTACTATTGTTCCACATCTGCATCTTAAGCAGCTGAAGATCTAATCCAAATCCATATAGTCGAGCAAATTCACGCTGGATCAAACATTTTTACCGTTGACTTGAGTAAAGGCCTAGAGAGAGTGATTCGGAACATGGATTTAATCCTCGTCTTAATTTCTTCTTCATTGATTCCTGATTACAGTGTCTCTCTATGTAATTTACCACATTTTTTTCCTTAAGTTCTTTAATTTCTTCTTCTCCCATGGTTCTTTATACAGTGTTCTCTCTGCAATTTATCCTTTATTATTCGAACATTTACACACCCAAAAAAGAGAAAGGAAGGTTCAAAAAAAAGAATTAAAAAAGTTAAAGAAGACACATTCTGTGTCTTTACCTAATATCTAAAGTGAAGAGGGCATATGCTTAGAGAGTGAAGAAAGAGAAGGAATCAGAGTTGTGGGGGCAAGTGAGACAATGGGATAGACAGAGGAGAGAAAATGGGAGCAGATTTGTAGAATAATTTGATGGATATGGGGCGGTGGTGGCGGCAGCGTCGGGCGGTGGCAGCGGTGGAGGCACCGGTATATACACCGTACAGATACATACAGATATACATACAGGTATACATATAAAAAAAAAGTTGGGAAGATGAAGAACAGGGCCGTGTCGTCCGAACCAGAGCCGCCGCCGCCTCAACTCGGCGCCGCCCGCCGAAGCCGCCAAGACTGAAATCGCGCCACCATCGCTGCCGAGCCGCCACCGCCTCACGCATCGATTGATTCAGAACCGTCGCTGCCTCGAATCGGCACAAGCCGCGAAGCTTCCACCACCACGCGTCGCCAAAATAAAGGCTCGCCTCACTCCCGCTTCACCGACATCAGCGTCACTCCGCCACTGAGCGCCGCCGCGCCGGCACCACCGACGATTCAGCCGCGTCCGCGACACCACTCGCCCGCAACCGCCGCCTCCAAAAACTGAAGCGGTGCGGCCGCGAGCCACCATCGCCGCGGCAGCGCTGGAGCAGCAGCGTCGACCTTCTTCACCGCCGCGCTTGGACGGCGGCTCCAGACTAATCCTCCCGTCGCACCGACACCATAGCCGTGGCACGTCATCGCTGCTCCACGCGGCATCGATGTATCTGTTCGACGCGTGGGGGCTGGAGGTTTTCTACTGATGGTTTCGATCGATGAAGATAAGGTATATAGACTTTGTTGGGCTGGGTTTTTGTTTTGGGTTTAATACCCATTATATGGGCCTGAGCATTAGCTGATTAATGGGTGGGGTTGGGCTGACTTTATGAGGGGTGGGCTTGACCAGATTCAAGTAATTGGGCTAATAATGCATGGGCCTGGGCTGTTGGCTATTTATTTGTGGGCCCGATATTTTCGGCCCAAGTAAAAAAAAAAAAAAAATCTGGCGCCAAATGATTCGGGAGAAAAATTGATTAAAGCACCCGAGTCTCGCGAGCTTACTTCAAATCTACCAGGTAATTTTTTTACCCAATATTTCATCGGGTTTATTATATTTATGTCCTCCGTGGCTTTTCATTCATTCGTTTATTTTCATTTAATTTGGCCGCGCTGCAAGAGTCGCACCTAAGCCGACGGACGACAAACAAAAAGTTCAGACGATTTAAGGCAGCGATTCCGCTGACGGGTAATGGATGCCAGCGCGAAAAGACGACTCAGACTTACGCTGGATAATCTGTTCAAAAGCGGGTGATGAGTCTTGGGTCCGCGAAATAAATAAGGCGGCCCTTAGTACAGCGATCAGCCTAAATAAGGCGATCGCTGATCCAAGAAAGTTAAATAAGGATGCTAACTATCCGGTGTAGCGCAAATAAAAGGCGATCAACCGGTGCAACATCAATAAAGATAATCAAAAGCGAAAGTTTCGGGGAAGCGGACGCCGACAAACCCGATAATGTTCAAATCATTCGGAATAAAATGGGTATCTACCGCCAAATTACAAAAATTAAAATGCGATTATGCACGGTTTATTCGCTACGAGTATCGCAGCTTCGCTTCGGCGACGATTATGCCTTTTCTTCGGCGCGGTAATCCGCCTCCGGCGATTATTCCCTTTATTAGAGTCACGAGGCTATACCGCGATTATGCCACTTATTATGCAAATTTATACCGCCTGCACTTATTCGGCCGGCGGCAATTTATATCATTTCTTGCTGACGATGTCTTCACTCTGGCCAAGAAAGTAATACGGGCCTTTTCTACGACGACAGTTCATTTATTCGGCGCAGTTATATCACTACGACGTGATGGCGTTTCGCTTATTCGGCGCAGGTGTTTCATTTTCGGCTTATCGACATGCTCGCCAACTCGGCTGCAGTAATACCGCTTTCTAAGAATCCATTTTGTTCACCACGGCCAGTATCATCAGCCGGACGATATGTTCGCTTATTCGGGCGCAGTACTACCGCTCTTTTCGCGATGATTATGCCTCGCTTATTCGGCTGGCCGGGTAATACGCTCGGTAACGATTATGCCTCATTACTTGCCAAGCAGTATCGCTGGACGATATACCATTATGTCATGTTAGTTATGCCGCTTTTCTATGACGATGGCACCGCTTATTCGGCGCAGTAACGCCGGCGACGATCACTATTCGCGCAACGCCTTTTTCGCGACGATTTCCCTTCACTAACTTCGGCTTTCCGTCGACTCCGTCCCGTTTCGTTTAGAGATTCTCGGCTTTCGGATCGCCGGCTTTCCGGCTTTTCCGGTGGCCTTCGGCCGGCCCGCCGCCGTTTTAGCTTTCTCCGCCTTCTCGGCGATGTCTTCGATCCGCCGTTTTAACCCCAGTATTCTCGCTTCTTCGGCGATAAGATCGTCGGCTTCTCGGCAGGCGATAGCCATTTTCCCTCGACTAGTCCAACTCCTTTTCCTTCTTCAGCGATATCGATTAGCCGTTTTAGCAAAAAGTATTCTCGCCTTCGGCGATGAGATGTTAGCTCATTGTTTAGGCGTGACCGGACCCGCCTCTATCGACATTAACCTACTTGCCTTCATCGAATTTGGCTCTCGTGAAACCTGTGATCGGTCGGATGATTTATGCGGGGTAAAGTCATGGCCCTTTCGATAGTAAGTGATGCGAAGACGGCGCCAAAATTACTCCTATAAATCGCCTACGAGCGATCTGGCGGAAGGAAAACCGGCTAACTCGGCCATAAGTGGTCGACGACGAAGAACTCCAGATCCCCGCATCTTCGGCTCTCTCAACAGCCATATCGGAAGATCCGCTCATCTGAGTAGGATCAATCCTAGCTCTCTCGAAGCCATCTCAGAAGACTGCTCATCTCGGCAAGGATCCCATCAGCTCTCTCACGGAGCTATCTCGGAAGACCCGCTCATCTCGAAGGGATCCCATCTCGGCTCTTTTCGACGAGCCATCGAGGAAGACACCGGCCGTCTCGAAAGGGATCCCATCTGGCTCTCTCCGGTGGGCCACTCGGCGACCGTTTTCCCACGGCATTAAAGGGCTAAAGACTCGCATAACGGTTCTCCCCGGCGCACGAAAGCCTGAAAAGACTCAGACGACGGCTCTCCCGGCACGAGCAGACATAAAAGACTTCGTCTGTGGGGCTCCCCGGCACGAAAGACGGCTGCGACCGACATCAGCTCCCCCACGAAATCTGAGCCAAAGACTTCGTCTGTGGGGCTCTCCGGGCACGGTGAGCCTGGCCGGGCTCTCCCGCCTCTCCAGCCACCGAAAAAAGACTTCGTCTGACGGGGCTCTCCCCGGCAATCTGAGCACACTGGGACTTCCAGACGTGGGGCTCTCCCCACGAAATCTGGCACCTGGGACGTCTGACGGGCTCTCTCCCGGCACGAAAGTGCCTGGGAGACTTCATCTGATGGGGCTCTCCCCGCACGAAAGCACAAAAAGATTCGTCTGTGGGGCTCTCCCCGAAGTATGAAAGCCTGAAAGAAAAAGACTTCGTGACTGTGGGGGCTCCCCGGCACTGAAACCTGAAAAAAAGACTTCGTCTGTGGAATCTCCCCGCACGAAAGCACATAAAAGACTTTCGTCGACGGGTTCTCCCCGGCACGAAAGTAAAAAAAAGACTTCGACGCGGCCGGGCTCCCCAAAGTATGAGCCTGAGAAAAAAAGACTTCGTAAAGGCAGGCTCAATACAAAGGAGCACATAAGACTTCATGTGGCGGGGCACGAAAGTTATCAAAAGACTCTCCGTCACGGCCGGGCTGCCCTCGTCTGACGCACAGCACGAGCCTGAGAACTTCAAAGACTCAGACTCTCCCAATCTGACGACCGTAAAAGACAGAACTTCATCCCCGGGCACGAAAGACGTCTCCCCGACTGAGCCGGGCACGAAAGCACTTAAAAGACTCAGACGACGGGCTCTCCTTAAGCTGAGCCAGCAGAACAGATCTGTGGGGCTCTCCACGCGACGAGCACAGAACTTCATCTGACGGGGTTCACCGGCACGAGCACACTAAAAGACTCAGTCTGTGGGGGCTCTCCCACTGAGCTAAAGACTTCGTCTGACGACGAGGGTCTCCGGCACGCAGCAATAAAAAGACTTCGTCTGACAGGGCTCTCCTTTCTGGCACGAGAAAAAAAGACTCAGACGACGGGCTCTCCACAATGAAAGCCGCGAAAAAGACTCGTCTGACGGGCTCTCCCGGCACTGAAAGCACGAAAAGACCGTCACGACGGGGCTCTCCCGGCAATGCTATCCTGAGAAGACTTCGTCTGTGGGGCTCCCCAACACGAAAGGCCCTTTCAAAGAACTCGTCTGATCGGGCTCCCAAGACGAAAGCACCCTGGACTTCATCTGACGGGCGGCCCCAAGTAATGAGCACCTAAAAGACTCGTGAAGGGGGCTCTCCCGGGCACGAGCACACCCTAAAGACTTCGTGACGGGGCTCTCCCCCGCACGAGCACACAAAGATCTCAGACGACGGCTCTCCCCGGGCACTGAGCCTGTAAAAAGAACATCGTCTGGCTCTCTCCCGAAATATGAGCCTGAAAAAAAGACTCCGTCTGATGGGGTTTCTCTCCTCCAAGCACGAAAGTGAAAAGACTTCATCTGTGGGGCTCTCCCGAAAGTTATCGAGAGCCTGAGACGACGGGCTCTCCTGCGGCACGAAAGCACTGACACAGGAAAAGACTTCGTCTAATGGGGCTCCCCACGAAAGCACGTAAAAAAGACTTCATAGAAAGTCTTCACTCTAAAGGTACAAAAATTCACAGTTTACTCTTTAGGTACATTGTGCAAAAAACCGATTTGCACTTTAGTTCAAAGTTTGAACTAATGTGCAAACCATTTTTCAATACAATGTACCTTAGAGTAAAACCAGAGCAAAACTTGTACCTTAGAGTAATTTTCCCATTGATGATAAAAGCCTAGAAGAAGTTGTGAAAGAGTACTTGAAGGAACTGGTTGACAGAAATCTCATTTTAATTTCTGAATTGCGCTGGGATGGAGAAGTAATATTCTACAAAATTCATGATTTGTTGAGGGATGTATGCTTTAGAGAAGCACAAAAGCAAAAGTTCTTCTGCTTACTGAGGCAGCAGAAAGACCACATTCCACAGGACATAAATATGGAATGCTGTATTTTTATTGATTCTAAAATCACAAATAACCGTTATTTCCTTGACGCTGTGGAAACTGAGTTACTTCGTTTTAGATTGCTGAGGGTATATTCATCGGATGTGTCTACTTTTAGGATTTCCACATACTCTAACGATGCAATTTTCGAGCAAGCTAACATGCGATACCTTTCTCTGGTATTTGATCATGAGGATGCAACGGCAGAACCGAGATTGCTTTATTTGCTCTCTCTCCTTTGGAATCTACAGACACTCAAGGTTTACGGTAGGAATTCCCCTGACAATAAGGATAGGTTCATTGCCCCTTCTTCAATTTCTCAGACTTGATTATGACTGGGGAACGGGAATACAACGAGCTCGACTCCTCTGCCTTGCACTGAAGTTTCAGCTGAAGGAGAGCTTGCATGGTTCTTGGACAAAGAAGCTGCTGCAAAACTCTAAATCTCTGCTTTTTAATGAATAAATAATATGCTTGTTTTTTGTGCTGAATACTTGCTTGTACGTACCCTTATTGAGTTATTTATATTGTTAGATCTTGAATGTTTTTGTTTGATATATGTATGCTAATGTTGAGATCCTATACTTCTGGTTTTAATAAAACAATCTGTACTTGACAATTTTGGCCTTTGTGGGATGTGATTCTTTTCTCTCTTTTTTTTCTCTTTTTTTGTTCAAATGTGTTGCTTATGGTGGTGTTATGACTTGATCTTCATAAATTGTCTTTTTAGCAGTTCATGATATCATGATAATAAACTCATGAATCATATAATATAGTAAATGAGACTCGTCTCATTATGATATTGTTTCATACAATCTCTATCTACAATAAAAATATTCATGTGAATATTTACATAAATCAAAGATATCATAAATGTGGTAGGCGTATCTAACCTCGGCGACCATATTTGTTATAGGCTCGAGGGGCATTGAGGTGCAAAGGACCTTATAGTTGTGGTATTGAGGTGCAAAGGACCTTTCAAAGAAATTGCAAAAGGTTTCAAAATTCTACAGATGTATCATAAAGAAAGACAAAAAAACAACTGAGTATTAATAGTAAACGCATGTATAATGAAACAAGTTAGGTTCAACTAATTGATTATAAAAAATCAACATCTGGACAAAATCATACCTTATTATATCATTAGGCAGCTGGTTTTCAGAAATGGTCAGCTCTTGCATTCAGCATTTTCATTTCAGCAACTTTAGAGAGAACTTTTGTGAGATGGCATGTTATGCAGCTCTGCTCTCTCTGTTCCACACCTTAAATAACATCAAGATTCATCCTCGCCCTCCGATTTATCTCGACCAATCTCAGGTGGAATCTCTCAACCGAAACCTCACTTTCTTGCTAGAATTTCTTGAACGTTATCCCAACAGCGACAGCCAAGAAGACGACGATTTGGAGAGCCACATCGCTGCTGCAGCTTATGCAGCTGAAGATTTAATCGAAACCCATATAGTTGATCGAATTGATCGTGCTAGATCCACAAGTGATCATGGTGAAAAGATCTGCCCCGTTGACTTGTATGGAGGTCTGGAAAGAGTGATTCAAGACATGGATTTGATCAGGAAACAGGTGATGCAGATCAAGAAACACAAGGATATTGGAGCCCAACATCATGACCACCTCCCTACAAACTCTTCTGTTTTTACTGCTTCCACGTGGCAGAGCAGCAGCACACCGGTGTTTGATGATGCCATAGTTAATGAAGTTTTGGATAAGCTCACCGGACAACAAAGCAGTCTCCAGATCATCCCCATTGTTGGAATGGGTGGAATCGGTAAGACCGCTTTTGCTACAAGTCTTTACACAATGTCTCATATTGAACGACATTTTCAATTTCGAGCTTGGGTTACAATTTCACAAGAGTATAGCATAAGAAATATTTTAGAGGTTCTTTGTCAAGAGGTCAAAGTGAGCCCTAGTGGTTTGAGCGAATATGAAATAGGATTAAAGTTATACCAACATTTATATGGTAGAAAGTATTTGATTGTGATGGATGACATATGGAGCGTTGAGGCCTGGGATAAAGTTAGGTCCTTCTTTCCAGATAACAATAAGGGAAGTAGAATCATGACGACCACTAGGCTTTCAAATTTGGCTTTCGAATTAAGTGGTTGTCACGTCGTTCAAATGAAATTTCTAGATGAGGATAAGAGCTGGGATCTGTTTTGCGAAGTTGTGTTCGGCAAACTAGATTGCCCGATCGAGTTGAAGGTCCTCGGAAAGGAGATTGCAAGGAAATGTGGAGGGCTTCCTTTGTCAATAGCTGTGATTGGAGGACTTCTTAGAAAATCCAACATGACGCGAACATATTGGATATATACCTTAGAGAATCTAAATTCACTCATAAATTTGGAGAATGATGAATATACCTTACGATTATTGCGCATGAGTTATAAGGAGCTGCCGATGCATTTAAAGCCATGTTTTGTACATGGGAATTTTTCCAGAAGATGAAGAAATCAGAATGTCGGAGCTCATCAGACTGTGGGTTGCTGAAGGAATTCTGAGACCAATTGATGATAAAAGCTTAGAAGAAGTTGGAAAAGAGTACTTGAAGGAACTCAATGACAGAAATCTCATTTTAATGGATGAATTGCATTTGCGGTGGGATGGAAAAGCAAAATTCTGCAAAATTCATGGTCTGTTGAGGGATCTAAGCTTGAGAGAAGCACAAAAGCAAAAGTTCTTTTGGTTACTAAATGAGCAAAAAGACCACACTCCACAGGACATAAATATGGAACGTCGTATTTTTATTAATCCTGAAAGCACAAATTACGATTTTTCCCCTCAATTCCTTCACGCCGTGGAAACTGCGTCGCTCACACGCTCTTTGTTTTATAGACTGAATGGTCAGCTTGGAGAATGGTTGACGGACCCACCATCACTTCGTTTTAGATTGCTGAGGGTATTTTCACCGATTGATAAGTTTAATATGATATTCACAGACTCCGAGATTGCTGAGGGTATTTTAGATTGCAATGCTATTTTCGAGCACGCTAACATGCGGTACGTTTCTCTGTTATTGTCAAAATTTGATGCAGCTGCAGCACCGAGATTGCTTGCTTTGTGCTCTCTCGTTTGGAATCTGCAGACACTTGAGGTTTCCGGTCTAGATTCCCCTGAGATGCCTATATGGGAGATGCCTTTACTTAGACATGTCATGCTCGCAGATTCTTTTCTCCCAGATCCTCCCAATGGGGAACACAACTATGTCTTGGAAAACTTACACACACTCTCAGGTATAATCAATTTGAAGTTTAGTGAAGAGGTGGTTAAGAGAATACCCAATATCAAGAAATTGAAACTCAAATACGATTTTCTTGAGAGAGAGTTGCCTGATTTTTGTCTCCACAATCTTGGTCGTTTGCAAAAACTGGAGTCCTTGAGTATTGAGTTTCCATTCGCATACTTTGGGAGGAATTTGGAGAACTTCCCACATTCCCTCAAGACGTTGTGTTTATCTCGCACCGGGATCAGTTGGGAGGAGTTGACAATAAGGATAGGTTCATTGCCCCTTCTTCAATTTCTCAAACTAAATTGGGATGCCTGTGTGGGTCCCAAGTGGAAAACAAAAGAAGGGCAATTCTGCAGCCTCAGAGTCTTGCAAATTGAGAAGTGCTATGATCTGAAATACTGGGAGACAGACAACATCCACTTTCCACTCCTTGAGCAACTTTTTCTTTGTGATTTAGGAAAATTGGCGGAGATTCCTTCGAGTATAGGAGACATACCAACGCTCAAGTCAATACGGTTGTATTATTGTAGCAGGTCTGCTGAAGATTCTGCTAGAAGAATAAATGAGGAACAACAAGCGTGTGGGAATGAGTATCTTCAAATTGAAATTCGTAAGACCATATCATTTTTCTTATGAAGAAGTTGAAGAAGATGAAGAATACTCGGAGGAAGAAGATCAAGTTGTCTCAGATGTATAAGGTAATAGCAAAACATCGGGTGTTAATTTGTCTGTAATTGCATTCTTTACACGTCACGTGTATCTGTGTAATTGGAATAGCAAATGGAGCACAATTTTGAATAGGGGATCTCGTTTCTCCATCTTTGGATTTCCTTTCATCTTTCAACATGGCTACTTTACTACAAAATATACAGAAGATGAATGTGATGAAGTGAACAAAAAAATGATTAATTAATAGTGTTAGCTGATTCTGCTTTCCTTAATTAATAGTGTTAACTGATTCTGCTTTCCTTAATTAATGCAGCTGAAGGAGAGCTTACATTATTATTGGACAAAGATGCTGCTGCAAAACTCTAAATCTCTCTGCATTTTAATGAATAAATACTATTTGTGTGTCAGTGAGTGTATTGTGCTGGATATATACTTGCTTGTACCCTTTTTATGTTGTTTGTAATGTTACCTATTTAATGTTTTTGTCTGATATATATATGCATCTAATATTGATATGCTATACGTAGTTATGATTTTATTAATAATATGTACTTGACAATTTTGGCTTTTGTGGAATTGATTCTTCTTTTTGGTTCAAAGTCTTGTTTATGATTGTCTTGTGTTTGATCTTCATATATATAGTCTTTTCTATGCAGTTCATGATATTGGTAGTAATAAAAGTGTGTCTTATCTTGAATAAAATCATGTGAATTTCGTCTTTTACTTTGTTTTGATTGTTATCAAGCAATTAAAGTTGTGTCAGGGCTGTTTGATTATCAGTTTGAATTAAGTTTAAACTGTTCAACAAAAAGAGCTCTAGTAATTTGATCTTATATATAATTTTTTATGATTTTTCACTGTGGAATTTTAACAAGTCAAGATCTTATATCTTATTTTCAAATACTACTACTGTGGGCTTAGTCTATTATGTTGGTCTTTTTCCTTTATATAGTCTTTTCTTTTTCCTTTATAGAAAGAAGTGTGCCTAAAATTCTGAATGTATATTTTTAGTATTCTTTGTTTAGATTTAGCAATAGAGCAAAATTCATTATTTTCCATTACATTTTTCAATGATCTCGGTTGTCTCATTTGGGTTTAAGTTTTTTTTTTTTTTTTTAAATCAGGATCAGTTGACTTACTTTGAAGCAATTTGGTTACTCTACAATTTAATATAGGCAAGATATTCTCTATCCATTTTATTTTACCTTTTTTTTTTTTTTGAAAGAAAACAAGCACACACATGGAGATTATTGTCTTATGTATGTTTTAATAGTTTTTCATGGACAAATTGCGTTATCAACTCATAATTATTATGCTTATCATATTATATGGTCAATGGACAATGATGATAATCATGATGCAAAGTATTGATGCATGATCTCACTAGACTGGCTATTGTATAATATTGTATAGATAATGCTTTTGATAAATTTATTTAAAGAAAACCTTATAAATATTATTATTATTCTGTACTTCACTCTTTCAAAATTTACAAAAATAAAAAATAAAAGTAGAGATCCAAATTCCTTGAAAAAACAAGCATTAACTTTTAAAAGATGTCCATTACAAG
Source organism: Stenogyne calaminthoides (assembly GCA_037126765.1). Taxonomy (NCBI): domain Eukaryota; kingdom Viridiplantae; phylum Streptophyta; class Magnoliopsida; order Lamiales; family Lamiaceae; genus Stenogyne; species Stenogyne calaminthoides. Next base: position 1,477,704 of record JBBCBC010000011.1, on the reverse strand, counting down.
CAAAAAGCTATTGTTTTCTCTTACCAGATATATTCATGTTGTACCAATTCAATGATTGTGTTCGCCAGTATCTTTGTGTTTGGATTTTCTTTTTAAATTTATTTAGAATATTATGTCTATTTGATTTAGGGGATTTTTTTTTAATAATAATTATGAAACATGGCATATGAATGAACAATATATAACAAACTTAATCACAATAAGACATCATCCCCACAGTTTTTGAACCTTTTGTCGGTCATCCACCACGTGAATAAATGCTATCATTCGTGTTGTTAGACCACATTACATGTTTCGTGATTTAAATACCTTTTTCCGTAATTATTAATTCAAATTTAATTTAAACATATTTACATTGCAACAATCCAACTTAGAAAATTATGGTGCAATTTTTACGATTATTTTAGTACAAAACAACAAACAATTACGTTAACATTATATGTTGGGTTGAATTATTTGAAGTGCAATAAAATGAACTAAATGCAAACTACTATATGATAATATATCTTATTCTTTTTTTTATCAATTTTCATTCTTATACAAAGACTAGCATGCCGATTTTATCAAAAGAAACGTGAGAAAAAATAACAAATGGTTCTATAATTTTGCATAAATCCATAAATGGTTCTGTAAATATTTATTTTATTAATTTTGGTATTTTTTGTTTTAATTCTAGTCATTTTCATTTGAAATTTGAAAATTTTAAATTTTAAAAATGACCGGAAATATGATGTAACATACAAAATAATGCGAGAAAAATATTGAAATGACGGGTTCAATGAAAGGAGGAGAATAATATAGGTTTGGACTCTCGCCTTAACGTAAATCACTCGAAATTAGCCACGATAATGAATGAAATTCGTGATTTTGAAGTTGCGATTTACTTTTAGGTGTAATCAAAACATGAAATTGATTGAGGACTTTTCTTCTTTGATGAAAAGACAGTTCAAATGAGAGTGGTGGTCAAGACCTAATCGTCAATGTGACCAGAATAATAAGTTAGGTCAAATTTTCAATCAAATTTTAAATAATCCGGCGAAAATGACTAAAATTGAAACCAAAATGACCAAAATTGATAAAATAAAAACTTAACAGTACTATTTGTGAATTCGGATAAAGTTACATGACCATTTGTGATTTGTTTTCCACCATTTTATAGACTGTGATCCCTGCGATGAGAAAATATTACCCCATGATCCTGTAACTTCTTCTGAGTCCACAAAAGGTCCTGTAACTTTTAACTTTTGTAAATTTGGGCATTTCAGTCACATCTTCACTCCTTTTTGATGAAATAAATTGAATTTTCGTTGGGGTTGCCTACATCATTTAGTATTCCGGCCAAAATCATCTTAGTTTCAGTCCTTTAAATCTCAAATTCAGTCCTTTACCTAAGTCTTTTTGTATTCATTAATTCTACCTCCAAATGAACTAGGCTCCATTTGGATGGGATGAATTTGAAATCCATGGATTTCACACACAAATCATCACTCTCCAATGGATTTATAAATACTTAGATTTGGGAAACTAGTTCAAAATAGAGGGATTTCAAATCCTCATCAAAACATAGTCATTTGTGAAATCTCCTCATCTCCACCCCTTTCCCCTCTCCCCCTTCACCCTCTTCCTCAAACTCTCGCATCTAAGTATTTGTAAATCCATTGGAGAGTATGATTTATGTGTAAAATCTATGGATTTTCAAATTCATCCATCCAAATGGAGCCTAAAGGTAGAATTAGGATGCGAGGTGTTAAAATTTTAATATGTTGATTTTCCACATGTAATTTTTGGCCAGAATATTAGATCACATGGCCAAATTCGATTAAAATACAATTTTTTTAGCGGGGAAGGACTGAAAATGAAATTAAAATTAAGAAGTTAAAAGAATCAAATTTGAAAATGCAAGACTATTTATGAATCTGGGTAAGTTTACATGATCATTTGTGATATTTTCTCTCAATTCAAGTCTAAGACGGTGAAGAAGGTTCAATTTTTTATTAAAATGTATATATAATTTTGAAATTACTCACTTATATTTATATTATTATAATATTTTTCTGGGGATTTTTATATTATCTCAAAAAATTGTATTTTTTATATTGATAAAAGATTTTTTTTTCTCCATCACACAATACATAGCGTGAAATCATCCTGTAGTATGCAAGTTGCTGATACATAAATACACAAATAGAATCAAGCATGTTCCAAATGGTATATACTGTATACCCTCAATTCATGCCTTTCGTAGGAGCACATTGACAGTCTAATTCTTAAAAAAAGAACTCATGATCTTTGTGGCAAAATATATTATAATATGTAATGATTGGAATTTTACCATATTTCAAGGACTGATTAGCAAGAAACAAAAGTTGAAAATTTTCTTTTTGTCCTTTTCCCTTTTTTGAGAGGAGGGAGTTTTGAGTAAAAAAAGCAATAACAATAATAAAATCCAGAATTTAATGATAGTGGTCAACTAAATCAGGCGCAATGCATTTAAACATTTTAAAGTGAAAAACGACCCAAAAAAAAAGGAAAGAAAGAAAGAAAAACTTACAAAAGCGAAACTGAAACACGAATAAAGAGATCAAACGACGCCGTAATAATGGTCCCTATCTTGGTATCTCGGACCGAAAAATAAATAGTGAAATTATTTGTTCAAACAATTCCATTAACTAATCGGTCCTATAAAATCTTTACAGGTGAATAGACTTGCCCAAAAAAAATCAAAACCGACGGTTAAATTTGGTTCGAACCAAAATTGAAACCGAAAAATGAAGGTTTGGTTTGGTTCCTAGATTTTGAAAAACCGAAACTCAAGGTTTCAACCGACGTTTGATTCGAACCACCGGTTTGTTAATTTAATTTTTGAGTGTATTTCTCACACCAAATTGATCCAATTGCATCAATTTCTCTCTTATTTCTTGCTCTAGCTTCTTATTCTTGTCAATTATCAATTTTTTATTTTTATATAGTGATACTTTATAGTTATACTATTAATACTATACCTAAATAATATTTTTTTAGCTACTATAGTATACTTATAAGTTGTAAGTCGTAAAGTTGTAGGTTGTAACTTATAAGCTAATATTTGTATTCTTAGATTTAAAAATTGTAATTTGTAAACTTGTTTCAACTTTCAATTTAATGTTTTGTTTAATTATTTGTATTGTAATTTATAATTATAATTTATAAGTTTAGTTGAATAAAATGTAAACTTTGCAAATTATATCTTGAAGTTTAATTGAATAAAATCAAATTTAGCTCAAGATAAAGTTAATTCAAGTTATCAAATATTATTAAAAAAATACAGAAACCGGCAAACCGGCGGTTCCAAACCGAAATCAGCAGGATCCGGAACCTGCCGAACCGAAACCGGCAAAGAGTTTTAGCCGGTTCGGTTTCGATTCCATATATTTTGGAACCGGAACCGGCGGTTCGGAACCGTTGGGCAAGTCTCTGAGTGAAATATTCATGTTTAAGAGTCACACTTTTTGTGAGACCGCCTCACTGTCGATGAGGATTTATAATTTGGGCATTGATGTTTTAATATTTTTAGAGGAATGAGTGTTAATTTGTGTTAAATTGTATCACGTCTCATACATGAGATCGTCTCATACGAGTTTTTATCTAATGAAAATTGAGAAAGTTTAACTTCGCCAATTGATTTTCGGATTAATGTTTAAGAACGGGGCTGAAAATTCGCGATCTTTCAATGGTCAAAGTGAAAATTTTCCTAAAAAATTGAGCAAAAATAAAATAAAAATTTTCACTTTTAAATATGTGTTAACTATAAGAGTTTATTTATAGTGATATGGGATTAGAAGAGATATGAAATTATGTGATATATTTTACTTGTTCATTTTTCTAAGCTTGTGAGAATTACGTATGAAATCATTTACCGGTTGCAAGATAGCAAAGTTAAATTGATTATAAATTCTCCAATGAAACTTGTTCATAGTATAAAATCATAGTATAATTTATAAGAGTAACAATATTACTTTATAAATGTAATGATATCAGTTGATAAGTGTAGTGATATAAAAATTCATACTATTAACCACTTTTACTGGAGACTTACTCTAAATTGATACCGTTAAAAAATATTATTAAATTTTGAATGATGAAAGAAAAAGAAATATATTTAAATTTTTAATTATGCATAACATATAATACTCCCTTGTTGAAATAAAACACTAGATCCATTCATGATCTAAACTATATTTATTTATTTCAAGAAAAAAAATAGCACTTCAATTAAAGAATTAAGGCAAATTCTCATGTAAGAATCTCCAGACGATATAAGATCCGTGCATTCACCTTGACCCTATCCAGACATTAAATTCGGGTTATAGATAAAATACCCTTTTAACATTTTTTAATTAATTTCTTCAATTTCTGCTTTGAAACTCGTGCTTCTCTCTTCTTCTTTCCAGATTGTTCTTATTTCTTCAAGTTTCCATCACCCTGTTTTCTCGTACCTCCCTATTTTTTGACATTTTTCTTTATTCCAATTAGAGAAATCGCCTCTTCACCACCATCGGTCAACCGTGTTTTGACAAATTCTACGATTTCACGCATGATGGTTTCGATGGCCAGTGTGAAGTGTTGACAATGAGGAATGAGCGAGGGAACACACCTCTTCACCGGCGACCACACTCCTGAGTTACCCGCATTTCAATAGATTTGTGTAGATTTCTTTTTTCCCTTTTCTTCCTTCTCAGATTTTTGCAATTAATTAATTCCGGCGTAGGATGCAGATCTCTCCCTCACGCCTCTATTTCTCTTCAGGGCAACAATTTCCTTTTAAAAAATATTAGGACTTTTTTGGAGTTTCTTATAGATTGGTAGGTTTTTGGCGTTAAATTGCGGTGAAATTTTAAAGTTTTGTATCCAAAAGCACCAACAAATTAATGATTTTGTTTTCTTCATCAAAATTTTTACTAAAAACATCGACATGCCATCAATTGAAATGTGCGACTTCTATTATTGAAACATGTAACTTGCTATCACTAAATCGTTTTGTTATAAAATGTGCAACTAATAAGGAGTTGCATGTTTACATATTATATAGTTGCATGTTTATGTATTATTGAGTTGCATGTTAGTATGTTTTCGAGTTTGCATGGTTTTGTATTAGATAGTTGCAGATTACAGATTAGATAGTTGAATGTTTCTATATTTTATAGTTAGCATCGATTCAATATTAGATAGTTGCATGTTTCTTTGTTTTTTTTACATTGCACCTGCTCACTATTAGCTTGTTGCATGTTTACGTGTTATATAGTTGCATGTTTACGTATTATCGAGTTGCATGTTAGTATGTTTTTGAGTTGCATGGTTCTCAGATTAGATAGTTTCACGGTTCAGATTACATAGTTGAATGTTTCTATATTTTGTAGTTGCACGATTTAATATTAGATAGTTGCATGTTTTCTTTGTTTTTATGTTTGCACCGGTTCAATATTAGCCTATTGCATGTTTTACGATATATATAGTTTTATGTTTCTATATTAGTTAGTTGCATGTTTACAGTATTATCTAGTTGAACGCTTTCAATATTAATTAGTTGCATGCTTTCATGTATTTTTTTAGTTACTTCTAGTTTAGTATTAACTAGTTGCATGCTTTTGTATTATATAGTTGTCTGCTTTTGTATTAGCTAGTTGTATTCTTTATTTTATCTAATTATATGTTTATGTATTAATTTCCTTTTTTTGCCCAATTTTCCAATGAATTAATTTTTTTTTCTTTTCAAATTTGGAAAATTAAAAAATGTTAAAAAAAAAAAAAACAAAACTTGGGTAATAAAAAAAAGGGAAGAACTAATTTTTTTTTCTAGTTTCAAAAATTTGGCAATTAAAAATAAAATAAGCAAAAATAAAAATAGAATTTTGGTAATAAATAAAAAAAAAAAAAAACCCCAAAAATCGTACCTTACCTACTACTTGAGGAGAGAGGGTTAGGCCAACGAGCTACACTTTGTGATTACATAATTTTCAACATAATAATAACTTGAAGCGGGATACGATTCATATGCCCGAAACAGATAGTCTTTCCCTACCAAAAAAATTCCACTCAAAGAATTAATAACTTTGCTTCTTACTATTACAATTGTAAATGGCCTATCGCAAAATTCACATAAGAATTTGATAAGGTTTTACCCTTTCAAAATTCCAAAAAGTGCTTCAACAGCTTTATGCTTTTATAATGAGGATTTAGGAGTGCTCTTACAAAATCATGATAAATTCATCCTAATTATTCATCACTTGCTTGAATTTCAAGAAAATGAGTGTGTTTGATCCCAAAATCTTCCAAATAATTTGGTCCCTTAAAGTAATATAAAAATTAGTCAATCAATTGCTTTATTTTGCTCATATTCAATAATAAGATGACTTGTAGAATGTAATTTTTCTTAGATTTAAGCTGAGAATTTTCAGATGTAATTTTGTTGATATTGCTATGATATAGAACCCCACTTTTATGTATTTTATAAAAACATTATATATTAATTAAATAAAAAATGGGATTAAAATATAATGAAATATTAAATAAAACTCTGAAATCTAGACTTGCTACCTTGTAGTTTGCATTTGGAAATTGGAATCATGGAATAACTTGTGGAGTATGCCAAACGTTGCCTCTAAGTTTGGTTCAATTTTTCAGTATTAATTTTCTTATCGTAAAATTAAAATGAATTTGTCACAAGATTCCTTTTTCTTATTTTTTTCAAAAACCAAATTAATACCACAATATAATATTGCCATAAGTTAGATCATACTGCTAATTTTTCTAGGGAAATAAAAAGTTCAATATATAATGAAATCTGAAAATATTTCATCATTGGATACAAAAATTAATCATCGCCAACTCTAGATTTAAAATGTGCCAAATGACAATCCACTTTATTTATGAAATTTAAGTGAAATTTGTATAATTACTTATTCAATTAATTAAAGTGGAACAGGAAGTCTCATACCCACTTTTGTTAATTGTTGAAAATAAAACCGAACATGTCTATGACTTTGATTCTCTGAAGCACGTGACATGAGCATGGGTTTAATTATTTAAAAAAAAAATACAAGCAGCAGTATTTATTGCATCGTACAAGCTTATAAATATTTGATCTAACAATATTTATATGTGTTTCAATTTTCACATCTTAGGTGTGACTGAATATAGAATGATAAATTAAATTTCTGTGGCCATTACATTGATTTTAAGTAGATAAATGAATAAAACCCCCTATATATTTTCGGTACATAATAGATAATACATATTCTTATTTTATTTCTATACCAAACAAAATGCAACTTCTACCTAATTTAGAATTCATCTATAATGTTGAGCTAATAATAAATAATAAAACAAAAGATTTAAGAATCAAAATTCTCACCAAACCTCACAAGTGACATTACAAATATAGATGGATCGAATAAAAGAAGAATTTTTTATTAAATTTATTTGATAAGAGCTGATTATAGAGTTAAGTGAAACATCATTATATTCTCCTAAAATATTATCATGTGAATTAGTGTTAGCTATTTTTAATTATTTTAAGAGTAACACTTTTGTGAACTAGATTTATACACCTAACTCTATTATTGTTGCCAGTAAAAACTATCATTGTCACAAGACAAAACTATTACTGTTTAAAAATATAAACATAATAACAGTAATATTAAAAAAATCAAGTTCACGGTGAACACAAAGTTCACACAAGTTTTTATTTTATTTTAATAAAATTTATATTTTTGGTCCAAAAGACAACAATAGAGAGCAAATTACAAAGGGATAATCTTTGGAGGATGTTTTTTTTCTTTCTTAAATGTGGATGATATTTGGTCCCCGTTAAGCTTACTAGTTTAATTAGTTTAAATTATTATCCATATCAAGAAAAAAGAGATTGTAAGAATTTTGAAATCTCCCCATTCAAGAGACACAATCCGTTAATAATCATATGTATTTATGGAAAATACAAAAAAATTAGAGGAGTAATATATTTAAAAGGTCCACAACTAGCAAATTTTATTTAAAAAGGCCCGAATTATATTTTATTTAAAAAGTCTTTATATTGTACATTTTTATTTCATGAGATTCCGGGTAACGAAAATTCATGAATTTTGCTAAACCTTCTTAATATTTTCCTTTAAAATACAACACGTCGTCTCAGTTTCAATGCAATTATATTCAAATTAAATTACAAACAGAAAAATTCCTCTTATGAATGTAAAAAAAAAATATCTTATGAAAAAAGAATTATATAATTAATTTTTTTAAATAAAAATAATTTAAATACCTTTTGATATAATATCTGAGAGTTTAGGGATCATTACATACATATTATTCTAATTTTAACTAGCATCCACTACACAAACAGGCAATACAACGGCGTCGTATCACCTCGTTATTAGAGCTAATTAATATATATATATATATATATATTAAATCTTTTTAAATAATCTTCGCAAATAACAAGGGAACACAGTTGTGAATATAAATATGAAGACAGAAGTTTCTCCGGTCATCATTCAGTTTACTCCCTCTCTAAAACTTCTAGAGAGAGAAAATCCGTTGATATATCAGTGAGAAGACGAAAGAAAAACACTATAATAAAAAAAGTGAAAAAAGAGGAAAAAAGCAAAAAAGAGGAACGAAGAAAAAAACATTAAAGCAGTTGCAGTTTTCAGTTGGTTGATGGTGGAAAATCCACTAGGCCTGTTGCGTCTTCCGAAGGGCAAATTCGTGATTCCGGATATCCACCACCCATGCTTGCAGGCGGCGCCGCTGCAGTAGAAGCCATCGGAAGGGGTATCAGTCAGCTAATCGGAGTGGCGTTCGTCGGAAGTGGCGGATTCTGGCGTGGCGCGGCGGCGAATGGCGGCGTAACCCTCGCCATCACGGCGTTTGCTGGCCTCGCATTAGCCGCCGCGGTGGTCCACACTACTAGGTAAAGGATTCAGGGGAGAAATTGGGGGTGGATTTGGGTATCAGGTGTTGTGAGTTGTAACCCTAGGCAGAGTAATTTATTTAGTTAACTGGAAAAAATTGAAATTAGTGATAGGACAGATAAATTGGTGATAGATGAAAGCTCTAAAACGAAGTCAGACTTCGTCAAAATCTTCGCCACCGTCATCGTCGTCAAATACGTCGTCGTCTCCACCGTCCTCGTCGTGGATTCATTTGAGATCGGTTCTGTTCATAGTAGCTTCCTCCAACTCCTCACCAGCTTCTTGTTCTTGTTCTTCTTCTGATCGGTGAGTCTTCTCTCTTTAATTCCCTCTTTTTTGTTAAATTCTCAGTGGTGCAACGAGCGGGTGATTTAAGTTCAGATCTTGAGTTTACACTTCCAAAACATTTATTTTCTTCAATTTCTAAATAATTTCCCCCCTCTTCTGTTCAATCTGTCAGTTTCTTTGCATATAGCAAGCGAGCTTCTTCATTTATTTGTGTTTAGTAGGAGCTGATCTTCAGCCAGTTGATTAGGGTGTGGATGGCGATGAGTGATGTAGATTTGACTGGGTAATTTGAAGGTTTTTCTTAAAAAAAATTAGTCAAAGTAGATTAAAGACTTTGAAAATCATCTAGTGTAGAATTTTTTAATGTTAATAAATGAGAAGACCTAATCTTGTCCCTATTTTTGGAATTTGTTGAATTAAATTGAGATTATATTTATTTTGCATACATTATAGACTTCTGGAACTAGGGAAGTTGAAAACGCCCAAGAAGAAGTCTTTATGTTACATGTATCTCCTGGTTTGATTCAATTAGGAAAAATAAATGAGATGAAAAATGATTTTTTGTTTGAAGTGGAAATGTTAGTTGACCTACTCTTGTAGATTTTCCCTGAAGTTTCGTGTACAAGAGACAGGGTCATAATATTTGTATCAAGTTTTGTTTTATTGTTTCTATACATGCGAGTGACTTAGAGAGCTAAAGTGCTTGGTGGAAGACTGAGTATGTGGCCACTCTTCTTTATTGATATTTAAATCCATTGTCTACTGTCTTCTCTGCTTCATATTCAAGGTGCTGATTGATTTGGTTACAACTTGTCCATGACAATGGCATACCTTCTTTAACCCTGTGCTCATGTCAAGATTTTGAGGTCTTTTTTTTAATTTTCATACTTATGTTCCAGTAACTGTTGTAACATTTGCATAGACTGTGTCATATGAGTCTAGTTGTGGAAAATGAGCCGCCCAAGATCACTACGTTATAGTGCTTCTATTACACCAAAGTTTTTTGAGTTTGAGCTGTTTAGCCTATGCTCTCTAATATGACATTGTCAACCTAAGAGTATATGATTTAAATCACAGGCTTTTATTTTGTACATGCGATATATGATTTTTCTTGAAGAGAATATTATGTTACTTTGATTAACATCTAAAAAGAGCATTGATATTTTATATAGAAGAGTATCAAATTAACCATTTAATAAAAATCATTAACACCAGTATTATAGAACTATATTACAATACATATTTTATTCTAACAGTATGATAATATAGCAAATCAACGTTTAATACTGTGTGTTATTATAGTTGATGACATAAATGGTGGTAAAAAGATCAATAATAACTAAAAAACCTCATTCCAATTAATTTAAATGTCAAATTTTCTAATTTAACTTGAACTTGATGCTTTTAGACAAGCTTGAGCTCGACCATATCATTACAAGCTTATTGCCGTTGAGCACATAAATTTTGAGTAGCTTGAATGAACTTGACAATTTTACTCGCCTAAGCTCTTTGCATAATAATCTCTGTCTGTCCTTTATTTTGAAACTGCTATTTGGTTAAAAGAAAAAAGGGAGTTCATCTGATTTTAACTTTCTGGAATGTCAGCTATGGTTCTTAAGGTTATAAATTTGTTCTTATATCACCTGGTCTTCTATCAGAATATGTGATTGAACTTGTTGATTTCTTTATATCTGGTTTACATTTTTTACCTTTAAAGAACTTTTTGTGTGCATATTGAAACGATCATCCTTAGCAACTCTTGTACACATGCTGTCAATTGTAATTGCACTTAATAAACCAGCCTGTGGGCTCGGACACCTGTCTCATGTTACTAAACTATTTTCTATTTTCAGTGGTCGCCTCAAATCACCATGGTCTCGAAGGAAAAGGAAGCATATACTCTCTCCACGGCAGTGGAGAAGTTTATTCACTTCAGATGGAAAACTTCGTGACAATGGAGTTAAATTTCTTAAGAAAGTTCGAAGTGGAGTGAGTCTTGCTTTCGTATCTTTGCTGAACTGTTGACTGATTTTTTATAATTTAATGGTTCTACACTTCTACTTCGAATTTTTTTCTGATTTTGCACCTTGTTTAATGTAGGGTGTTGATCCAAGTATTAGGGCAGAGGTTTGGCGTTTCTTCTCGGAGTGTAAGTTGACTTGCCTTCTGGACTATGCATCTGAATTTATTTTGGTGCATTTAGAATAGGAATAGATTTGTATTTCAACGTTAAATGTCTTGTGTTGCTAAGGCCATAATTTTTCAAAAAGGTGGTTATAATGTAGATAGGTTTTGGTGACGGGAAATGCTGGTCAGACTATGTCTGGACAATGTCCATTTCGAAAACCCAGTTCTATCCTTTGTCTGTCGGCCTCTTTGAATGATTTTTCTTTTACGGGTCAAGAGAATTTATTCTTTACATTCATGATTGTTAGCCAAAACACAATCAGAGGCACAAATTCAGATGCCAATTGATGTTGACGTCTTTAACCTCCTTGAACTTTTTCTATCGTGTATGGATAGTGCTACCTTTGTCTTCAACGGGAGACTTGACATTGCTTAGTTTGTTTGTAATTTTTCTTTTTTATTGCATAATCTTATTTTTTCTACTGGTACTGAGTTTAATTTTTTTGCAGCTATGAACTAACGAGTTCCAAAGAAGAAAGAGATTTTACTAGAACTCATAACAGGTGCAGTCATAAACTCCAAACCTCAGTCCTTAAGCTTCAGTCTTTACCACCACCTTCTAAAAACACACACATGCACTCTTAGGGGGTGTTAGGTTCAAAATTCTTCAATGAGAGTCTGATGGTGAGTTATAATGAGAGTGAAGGTTACACTTTTAGTAGTTGGCTCTAATCTTTGAATAGAGGTAGACAAAAAAATTGTTGTTAGTTGAAGGATAGCAGAATGATTGTGGGATGACTGTAGTGTAGGGGGTTATGTAGTTAATCAAGACAGGGTAAAAGAGGAAGGTGAATTGATCATCATTTATTCTCATTAATCTCTCCAATCATCCCACATCCATGCTTGTTACAGTTCCCGTTGAAGAATTTGAAATACACACAGTAAATGAAGAAAGACAAAGAAATGTGTCATCCTTATTTAACTTTATGTTGTTCAACCTTATTTTTAATTCTTCCTTTTGTTTAACTCCTAGTTAAATACCAGCATCTGACTTTTTCTGGAATTAACATCCTGTTGGTATGGTGTTAATTTACGCAGAAAGGAATATGAAAAATTGCGTAGACAATGCCGTCGTCTTCTTAAGCATAACGGCGAAACTTTTAAGTTAAATGACAGCTGTGAAACAAGTAGTGTATGTGGAGTAAGTCTCACCGAAGGCATGGATTCCGCTGGCTCTGAAGATGTCGTGAGTGCCCGAGAATCCCTATCTAGTGAGGATTCGTTTCATAATAATGAGGATGAATGCCATTCAATTATGGATGGATATGCGGGTTCGAAAAGAATTACTAATTCAACCGTTGCATCCGACTACGATTCCTCAGACTCCGACTCCTCAGAAGATCCTGAGGTCAGTCAAACCTTTGACTTTACAGAAAGCACACAGGATCATGACATCGATGTTTCCTCAAAGGAGGATCCATCTCCCTCCTCAAAGGAGGATCCATCTCCCGCGAAACCCCGAAGTAGGGAAGATTTTGCCACCTGGCAGCGTATTATTCGCCTAGATGCAGTGAGAGCTAATGAGGAATGGATCACATACTCCCCAACACAGGCTGCGTATCCGAACCTAAAGCACGCCGTGCAGCTGAGGCTGTTGGATTGAAGGATTACGACCACCTCCTTCAGAGCCGGGTCTTTCATGCGGCCCGCTTAGTCGCCATTCTTGAAGCCTATGCACTCTACGACCCTGAAATCGGCTATTGCCAGGGAATGAGCGATCTACTTTCTCCAATAATCGCTGTTATGACCGAAGACCACGAAGCTTTCTGGTGTTTCGTGGGTTTTATGAAGAAGGCTCGCCACAATTTCCGTCTGGATGAAGTGGGAATCAGAAGGCAGCTCAACATCGTCTCCAAGATCATTAAGTACAAGGACTCACATCTCTACAGGCATCTGGAGAAGCTGCAAGCGGAGGATTGCTTCTTCGTGTACAGAATGGTGGTCGTACTTTTCAGAAGGGAGTTATCTTTCGAGCAAACGTTGTGCATCTGGGAAGTGATGTGGGCGGATCAGGCTGCGATTCGGCTGGTATAGGGAAGTCAGCTTGAGCAGGATTAGGCAACGCGCCCCCACCAACGGAGGATCTGTTGCTTTATGCGATTGCAGCTTCTGTACTACAAAGGAGAAAACAAATCATAGAGAAATACAGCAGCATGGACGAGATTTTGAGGGAATGTAACGCAATGGCTGGCCATCTTGATGTGTGGAAGCTTCTCGACGATGCACACCATCTGGTCGTGACACTGCATGACAAAATCGAGACTACTTGATCATCATGTGTGCTAAAATGTCCTTATTTATTTGTGCTAATTATTCCCATTCCCTTTTTTATTTATCTTGGAAAACAAATTTCGAACATACTTCTGTGAGTAGCAAAGCTCTAATACTATGAATGAGCTGCTACAAAATGCTCTTACACTAGCATACGGCTCGCGTGTGTTTTTAATATTCAATATAATACAATTTTAAAATTCTAATATTTATAATTTTTAATTGAAAAAATATTAGTATATTATTACTTAAATTTTTTATTATCAATTTTTTTTACCATCAATAACAAAATTTTATTAGCGTGTGCATAAAAATCACCAATATTTTATAATTTTATTTTTTTTTTGTAAATTTTAATTTTTTTTAAATAAATAGTAATTTTTATATAGGTTAGGAATTTTATTATATTTCAATTATAATGATAATAGAAACCATAGAGATAACATATGATTTTATTATTTAGTTTTTTATTTAATTTTGAATGGAGTTGTTATAGTTATATCAATATGTATGCTAAGTTGAATTATTATAATTATGTGAAAAAATATTAAATTGATTTTGAATTTGTTTAAAATGACACATATGAATTCTTTTAAACACATTGGATGACATATGTGATATTTTTTAATGACATGTATTACCAAACTTTAGAATAAATGACACATGGATTAAATCATGTGGAGTTGACCTTGTCAATGGGAAAAACCCTCTATTAGTATATAGGGGATGTCATTTATTTCACTCACAACAATCATTTTATTTATAAATGAAACTTCACAATACCCTATAATACATATAATGTGATCTACTTTATCTATATTTTTCTTAATATGTATGTCAATTACATCAAGAATAAAAACCAAATTTATTTTCTAAATAGTGATAATTTTTTATACATAATAATATATTTTTTTAAATTGAGTTCACATATAAACTTGGGTTCATATAAATTTTTATCAAAATAAAAAATAAAACATTAATTATAGAGCACATAATTTCATTCACTTGCGAGGCGCACGATGATTTGAGCGGTTTTGGTCTTCCATGCTACACCGTTGGACGATGCCCAACAATTTATTAATATGTTGTACCACTAATTTAATAGTATTGCATGAAAAATAAAAAATTATTGTGGAAACTAGGAAGAATTTGAATTAAGTGTATTTTTATTAATACATTATTTATCCATCTATCATTTTTGTACCCATTTTTCTTTTTCACTCGATGATTTATCCATCCACCACTTTTGTACTCATTTATACATTATTTTTCTTTTTCACTCGATGATTAACAGGAGAGTGAAAGATTAGGGATGGTAATAATTCTTTTCTTGCATTCCGATCGTATGAAATATTTGAATTCTTCAAAATATCAAAATGCATTTGCGAGCTAAAATTGGTGGTAATATGTACAAAGTACAAAAACAAAAAACTCTAAGGTCTAAATGTAACTTTTTGGTAGAAAGTGCAGTTTTTTTTTTTCAAACAAAGTACATTTTTTTTTTTACCTTAGAGTAAATAAAAATTGCATTTGTACCTTAGAGTTATTGCTTCCTATTTTTTGTACCTTAGAGTCATTATCTCATGTAATAAAACATGGACTCAAGCATTAGTGAAGAAAGAAAAAATGAGATTGAAATTAAACACTGTAATATTTAGATTATGACAAAGTCTAGTATGAAAATTTTTATACATGAATTTTTAAAATTTATAATCGAATTCTATAAATGGTAAAGGTAAGACAAAATTGAGTGGTTCATAGTTCACTCGGCCCAAGTGATTCATGGTTCACCCGACCCGAATAGATCATAATTTAGAATTCATTATTTAGTGTTCAATATGTAGATGGTTGATTTAAGACAATTTTATAAATTTTCAAACATAAAATTTTCACACTGGACGTACTCTTATATTCTTGTTAGAAGAAGAAAAGGACGTAACTTAATTAATTCATCTGAAGAGATAAGGATAAATGAGGAACTAATATTAACCATACAAGTGACCATGATAATGTTTTTTCCCTTTTTAAAGCCAAACTTAGCTAGTCAATATGTTGATATGTTTATTGCAAAATAATGTATACCTTTAGACACTTGTAAATTGTTTTTTTCACTTAATTTCAATTACTCGCGCTACGTTTTTATCTATAAACACTACAAAAAAAAAATGAAGAATTGCCTACGAAAATTCGTAAATGACTACGAAATTTACCTATAAAAATAATTTGATCCTTAAAAAGTAAAGTTTGTCTACGATTTGTCTATCAATTTTTAGAATAATTATTTTAAAAAAATATCTACACAAGTAATTTTCTAGATAAACGAATTACCTACTAGCAATCTACCTACACATTTATAATTTTCGTAGAAAAATTTACCTACACAAATAATTTTATAGGCAATTTACATTTTCGTAGGAAATTATACATATAGTTTAAAAATAGCTTATACAATTAGAAAGTTTTGTAGGCAAATCTTAGGCAAGTTTTACTATTTAAGGATGAACTTAACCAGGTGGCTTAGCCCACCTGGCAATTGGGCTCCTTATTTGGGAATGAATTTAGAGTTATGGGAGTTATAAGGTGAATTAGTGATTTCGTAGAGTATTTAAATGTTTGGTGTACTAAATACTAACAACTAACTTTGTTCCATAAAAAAAAGAAAAATAAGGACGAATTTATTTTCGTTGAAAATTTCATAGATATATTAAAAAAGATTCTTGTAAGAAAAATATGTGAGACATTACACAAATGGAATGCACTCGATTCAAATCAAAACTTCAATTGAAATTGACGAATTATCCAACATTTCTGGATTTGATCACTTGCCTGTTCGTGTTGTTCTCGATCCGCTTTATTTTTATTTTCCATCTTCCTATTTCCAACCCCTTTCCTTAAAATCGATGATTTTAACATAATTAAATCAAGATCAATATAAACTAGCTAGAGGCGCAATTATATAAATAAATTAAGATTGTTATATACACATATTTAGTTTGTGGATCTTTAAATTTTGTTTAAATATGAGGCGTCAGCGCCTCATATTTATGTGCTAATTATTTGGTATTTTGTAACACTATTAATTATAAAAATATATACTTGAGCAAATCGTTTGACAAAAATTACTTTAAATTTTGGTGAGTATATTAATATATGTGTGTAAATTTTATAGTGAGATGAACATGAAAAATGTGTACATCAACACTTACAATGAGTTTGTCATGACACTAATTATATATGAGTAATTATATTTTTTGTTAATATTTATTTTTTAAAAAAGGTAAAATTAGTGAGAAACAAATAATATAAAATTTCAATATGGTGTAGTGATATGTTTGTTTTTATATTACTGCTATGTCCCTGGTTCGAATTTCAGGTACAACAGATTTTTTTATTTTTTTATTTAACACTAAAATATAGGGAACAACAAAAAATTGTAGTGAACGAGCAATGGTTAAAGTTTCCTTCCCTAGCCAATTTTAATATACAATTCGCGAATTTTAAAAAGCTAATTAAAAAGCTATTACACAATTGTAATTCACGGGTAATTGGAAGTTTGTGTAATTCACGGGTAATTAAAAAGACAGTACTTTCCCATACCTTTTTTAGAAAACAAAATTAATAAAGCTTTAATTAAGTATGCTGTTTTATTTGGACAACACAGGAGAAAAAATATTCTTGATCCCATAACTTATTTACTGTCTATTTTTTGTTTTAAAAAAAAATTAATATCCAATTTTAATCCCACAACTAATTGGATTGTTAAATTGTGGTTCCATTTTCACTGAAAAATCGAAAAAAAATTAATATTTTTGGTCTCATGCAAGTCACGTGTCGATAAAATTTTGTCGTTCTTACATTTACAGATTTTAAGTTTTATGTTTGATTTATTAAATTATTTACACATGTGTAGTTTGATTAATTTAAAAAATATAAAAGAATTAAAATGAAAAAATTAGTCAGTGTTCACGTAATCGAGGGTATAGAAAACCCCCAAATTTTACCGACACGTGATTTACATGAGATCAAAACGGCGTTGTTTGTAATTTTTCGGCAAGAATGAGATCAAAATTGGACAATTAATTTAGTTATAGGACCAAAATTAAAAAATTAAACTTTTTAAAACGAAAATGAACAGTAGATAATTTATGGGATCAAAAAACTTTTTTTCTCCCCCACATAGATATTACATAGATCGACAAGTATCGTGTGCCGTTGTTCATCGATCAATTCAGGGGCATATGTACGTGGGAGGGACAATGCCATTTTATTTCAAGGTGTTTTTTGGTCTATGCATTCATTATTACAGTCAATCGATATAATTAAATTGTGATAATTTCAAATCGATTCTTATTCAAATTAGAACTAAAATTACTTGACGGAGGCAATATAATTAAACTCAAATTAATCGATTGTTACCGTGCTAAAGAACTAACAATTCAAATTAATAATAAATCAGTGTTTTTATAATCGGACCGGCGATCAAATCGTATTGTGTAGTGGTTTAACTGGTTGGACCAATAGAACTAACGGTTCAACTGTTAAAATGATGACTGTGTAAGTCCACCTAAGAAAGAATAACCCATTCTCATATTAATATTTTGGGGCTAATACCGTGGCTTATGTTTTTTCATTTTTTGGGCTAAAGTAATGAACTTAATTAGCATGCCACATATTGAGCTAATTAAATGGAAAGGGCTGCCAGTTGTTTTAGATAATTTGGGCCGGGAAAAAGGGGAAAAAATATTGATTAATATGCTTGGGCTGCCGACCATTAAGTTGGTTCGACAAAAATTTGTGTGAACCCGAGTTTACCGTGAACTCGGTATCTTTAGTATCACTGTTATATATAAAAATTATCACTATTATGTATAAAAAATATCACTGTTATGCACAAAAACAATCACTGTATAGAAAATACTTTATATTGTTAAACAGTGAAAGTTTTTGTAAATAAAAGTGATAATTTTTACACATAACAGTGATAGAGTTCATGTATAGACCTGGTTCACAAGAGTGTTACTCAACAAATTTTATGAAGATATTATTGATATAATTCCATATTTTATGGATTTCATGATTGCGAATTTAAAATTTGATTAGAGATTAAATATTGTGTTTGAGAGCGCAAATTGTGTGCTTGGATTTAATCCAAAGATTTGACTCGTTATAATTTGTTAAAAGAATTGTTTAAGGTTCAAGATGTCTAATATTCGTTATAATTCGTTAAAATTTCCTATCTCTAGTCTTTTGATTTTTAATGACCGGTTAGTTAACTCTAGATTAGTCTTGAGTGTTACATGATAGTTTGTGTACAGCCTATAACTATGTATTGGGTATCCCTTATAACCAACCGTTCATTTTTAATGAGTTTTTCTTATTAAAAAAAAATGTCTAATATTAGTTTGGGCTGAGAAATGCTTATTTAACAATTTCGATTTTAACCAGGTGGCTTAGTCCACCTGGCCACTGGGCTCCTCAATTAAGTGAGAGACCCAGGTTCGATTCCTTTTGAGAACGAATTGGAGTATGAGAGTTATAAGGTGGTTTGACGAATTTGTGGAGTGTTTGGGTGCTTGGTGTACTAACTACTAACAACTAACTTTGTCCGATAAAAAAAAAAAACAATTTCGATTTTAAATTTTGGGCTTGTTAGTCAAATTTATTTATGTACGGGGCCTTCTAGGCTGGAAATTGAAATTCTTATATCTCAACACTGTTACTATGAGGATTGAATAGTCATCATCACTAAATAGAATAAATACACTTGCACAAGTGTACGTTGTACTTGGTGCACAAGAGACTTGCTCTATAAACAAATAACATAACCATCAAAATCAAAATATTTCTGCTCTGAATAAATATTTGGATACGTCTACGAAAATTTCCAAAAGTTGACTAATCCAAATTCATATTTGGATTCATCTACGAAAATTTCCAAAAAGTTGACTAATCCAAATTCATAATCATGGTCCCCCACCTTGAAAATTACATATAGCACATGTAATTACTGAATAGAGTGGAAAAGTTGAGTAATCCAAATTCATAATCATGGTTCCCCACCTTGAAAATTACATAGCACATATGTAATTACTGATTAGTATAATATGGGTTAAATAAAGACCCGTCTAACTGGTCTTTACATAACCCATATTATTTAACCCTCCCTCAATAGCATGTTTTTAGCTCTATCTTTCAAAAGTCGCAGAGGCTATTGATATACAAGTTTGAAAATAAGTCCAGACATCATATGGTTTGTTGTCAAAATTAATAAAATACTTGTCCTGGAGCCCATTATTATGTTTCCTACTCGAACCCCAAAATTAACATCTTATTATATAGATAAAACTCACAAAGTGTCTTGTTGATTTTATGTGTGGTTTTACCTGACAACATTAATGCTACATAGTAAATGAAATATCGTATGGGTTTTCTTTTGATTACAATATGCTTTGTTGGGTTTAAATTGATTTTGTCCCTTACACTTTTGGTTTACCTTGTCAAACCTGTATATTGCTAATCTAAAACCATACCCCCTTGCTCTTATAGTGTGTCCTATAAAGGGTTAGAATATGAATATTATTGGTAGATGATGTATTTGTTAGCTGAATTATTAACTATTAACTTATATAAGTATATCTTCATATTGAATATTTCTCTTTAACAATTGCAACTTATAGGTATTTTAAAGCACAAGACACGGAGAAAATACACAGTTTGCAACAAGATAGCACAAGACACAGAGAAAATGGAGGAAGCAGGGCACAATAAGTAGATGAAATTTTGAACTTTTTACAGCTTTAAGAAAATTTTAATGTGACATGAAAAATAGTCTTGAGAATGATTATTGTGCATTGATAATTAATTATTGTACATTTTATGTCTATATTTATTTTTTGAATGAATAGACATAAGATTAGTTTGATTTATATTACTTCTTATTTATGTTGTAGAGAAAATTAAAGAGATATTCTTGAACCAAAAAATAATACTCTTGAATCAACAGGTGATACTTTCGGTATTTTGTAATTGCACATTAACAATATTATATGTTTTAAACCATGAACTTTAATATTTAGACATTTGATTTGTATTTAGATCAGTTTTAAGTATCGCTTGTTCTTAATATTCATACATCATTTCTATAAAACTGTGACACTTTTTAACTCAAGAGTGATTCCTTCTAACAATAATTTGATGCTCTAGGATTTTTGAAACTACATAGTGACATTATTTCAATATTTATTTTAATTATTAATTAATTTTGAGTATTGTTTGAATTTAGATTTCTAATTTGTCTTTCAGAAAGTAGTTTACTTCTGAATTAATAAGTGATACTCCTGAACCATAAACCGATACTTCAGACATTTTGGAATTAAAGAGTGACAATATTTCAATATATGTTTTTTAGTTAACATGTATTCCACATTTGAGTTGTAACTTGATCAGTTTTATGTATTGTTTAAGAGTGGTACTTCTGAATTCGTAAGTGATGCTCTTGAATGAAAAAGTGATACTCTTGAATCATAAACTGATACTCCTGCTATCTAGAACTACAGGATGATACTATTCTACATTTTGTTTTACAATTACATGTACTTCATATTAGAGTTATATTTGTTATCAGTTTCATGTATAGTTTGTATTACAAAAAGGATGACACTTCTGAATTCATAAATGATACTCATGAATCTAAAA
The DNA here is from genome assembly GCA_037126765.1 of Stenogyne calaminthoides. Taxonomy (NCBI): domain Eukaryota; kingdom Viridiplantae; phylum Streptophyta; class Magnoliopsida; order Lamiales; family Lamiaceae; genus Stenogyne; species Stenogyne calaminthoides. The sequence continues at coordinate 1,456,318 of JBBCBC010000011.1, read as the reverse complement.
GTGATACTGTCGAATCATAAACAACCTTGATACTTTAAATTTATAGTTGATATTATAATACTGTAACTATTTTTTGTATGAAATAAAAATCGCTAAAACAGTTTATATATTTGACTAGATATTTGATACTTTTGATGCGATACTTGATACTCTAGGTCAAATATTTGATACTCTTGAATTTTATTTATCTTTATGCATACTTGATTTATAAATTGATAATCAATAATACTAATAGTACGAAAAAACACACACATTTTTTCTTAAATGATTATGATACTCTCGATCTGATATTTGATACTCCTGATTAGATATTTAATACTCCTAAATAAATATTTAATACTCTTGATATTTGATACTTTTAACTTTACTGTAATTTATTTTTGTATGACACAAGAATCCTTAAAAAAATAATTTTTCTTTTCTTTTCACTTCTGATAAGTATACTTGAAACTTTGAACTTTAAAGGTAATATTGTAATTATTTTTTGTATAAGAAATAAGAATCATTGAAAAAATATTGGATACTTTATGTTTTTGACAAATATTTTATTTGTTATACATTGATACTTAACGGGAAAAACAATCAAAACAATTTAATGGAATCTAACCATATATTTAATACTTTTGAAGAGATTCTTCATACTTTAGTATATTGTACCATAATAAGATATGAATATTTGAAACAACTTTATGAACAAAGTTTAGTATGAAAATTTTCATACATGAAATTTTTTTAATTTACAACTAAATTTTGTAATTGGTGAAGGTAAGATAAAATTGAGTGGACAAAAATGAAGAGGGCATATGCTAACATTCTGTGTCTTTACCTAATATCTAAAGTGAAGAGGGCATATGCTTAGAGAGTGAAGAAAGAGAAGAAATCAGAGTTGTGGGGCAAGTGAGACAATGGGATAGACAGAGGAGAGAAAATGGGAGCAGATTTGTAGAATAATTTGATGGATATGGGGCGGTGGTGGCGGCAGCGTCGGGCGGTGGCAGCGGTGGAGGCGCCGGTGACGGCGTAGAGGTGTTGGCAGCAGATTTTACATTATAATGGGCAGTTTATAATTTATAAAGGTGTATTTACTAATGTTGGGGGGTGATAATAACCTGACCTTAATTTCAATCACTTTGCCTAAATTCTTAACTCCAAATCTTCAACTGCTTCCAATACTTTTCCCACCCCAACCAAAGGAAAAACAGAAGTCCTGTCAAAAAAAAAAAAAAAAGAAGGAAAAACAGAAGTGCTGAAATTCGATTCCGAGGGCTCTCTGAAAAGCATATTAAAGAAATGGGGCTCTTTCTCTGTTGTTTTCTCATAGATTCACTCAGGTTAACATATACATGATTTTTGTTGATTCAAATTATATATGCGCATCAACTGTTTGACAAAATGCAATTTGCTTCCGTTTTATTTTATATTTTGAATTCACTACACCTTTTGAATCGATGGATTGTGTAAAACAAGTCATTATTCTAGTTATGGTGTAGTTAGCAAGTTTTGATTGAAGAATGCATGTAAAATCATGCAATTTACTGTACTGTATTTTGAATCAAGTGAAAGTTCAACTATTTTAAATTTAAAATGACTAACATCTGCACACAATATCTTATTTAATTTATTAACAGAACTCAATAGACGCTATCTTATCCACTTGCTTTGCCTCCATACACCATTCGTTTTTTCTGCAACTTTACACACAGAGAGAAACAGAGGTGAAGAGAAACTCATTTTAGAGATATGGCATGTTTTGCAGCTGTGCTTTCTCTGTACCACACCTTAAATAACATCAACATCCATCCCCGCCCTCCAATTTCTCTTGACCAAAATCAGGTGGAATCTCTCACCCAAAACCTCACTTTCTTCCAGCATTTTCTTGAATCTTATCCCACCCAAGAAGACAATGATTTGGAAAGGCGCATCGCCAATGCAGCTTATGCAGCTGAAGATTTAATTGGAACCCATATAGTCGATCAAATTCAGGCTCAACCAAACATCACTACCGTTGACTTGAGTCAAGGTCTGGATGTAGTGATTCAAGACATGGATTTGATCAGCAATGAGGTGATGCTGATCAAGAAACACAAGGATATTGCAGCCCAGCTCCGTACAAATTCTTCATTTTCAGAGGAGCCTGATTCCACGTGGCAGAGCAGCAGCACACCGGTGTTTGATGATGCCATAGTTAATGAAGTTTTGGATAAGCTCACCGGACAACAAAGCAGTCTCCAGATTATCCCCATTGTTGGAATGGGTGGAATCGGTAAGACTACTTTTGCTTCAAGTATTTACACAAAACCTCTTATTGAACAACATTTTGACACTCTAACTTGGGTTACAATTTCGCAAGTGTATAGTAGGAGAAGTATTTTAGAAGTTCTTTATAAAGAGGTCAAATGGAGCACTAGTGGTTTGAGTGAGATGGGCGAAGATGAAATAGGATTAGTTTTACACAAACATTTATGTGGTAGAAGGTATTTGATTGTTATGGATGATATATGGAGTGTTGAGGCTTGGGATAAAGTTAGGTGATATTTTCCGGAAAATAACAATGGGAGTAGAATCATGATAACCACTAGGCTATCGAATATGGCTTTCCAATTAAGTGGTTGTCACGTCTTACAAATGCAATTTCTAGAAGATGATAAGAGTTGGGATTTGCTTTGCAAAATGGTGTTTGGCAAACAAGATTGTCCAATTGAGTTGGAGAACATCGGAAAGGAGATTGCAAAAATTGTAGAGGGCTTCCTTTGTCAATAGTCAGGACCGGAGGATTTCTAAGAAAATCCAACATGACACTAGCATATTGGATATATACTTTGGAAAATTTTAATTAAGCTCATAAATTTGGAGAATGATGAATATACCTTACTTATTATTGTGCACAAGTTATAAGGAAATGCATCTAAAGCCATGTTTTTTTTGTACATGGGGTTTTTCCGTAAGATAAAAAAATCAAAACGTTTATGCTCATCGACCGTGGGTTCTTTGAAGAATTTTGAGAGACCGATTGATGATAGGGGTCTGTTGTGCTCGATATATCACACGTCAAGATCACCAGATTTATCACACGCCGGCCAGGACGAATTATCACACGTCGGCAGTCCCACCGAGACCACGTGATTTGTCGTGGCTTACGCGATATGTTTTGTCATGCTTTATGCACATGACTTGTCGCGTGCTTATCGATTTGTCGTGCTTAACGATTTGTCGGTTTATGATTTGTCGTCTTGGTCCTCTTATATAAAGTATTGGGGAATGATTCGCACAGATCTATTCGGGGTGAATATTTAAATACAAATTTAATTCATTAATTATTACTAGCATGAATTAATCCTATATTAATTCAAATAATAATTGCAACAACATATCATGTATATAAAAAGCCACGTAAAACCTACGCATCACGGAATCTACGGGTTTACGTGAACGCATTCTCCGGGATGGCAAAGACTTCGGCTCGGACGGACTAACCAAAAGGACTTCCCAAGTATTCCTTTAGCCCTTGCTCGACAATCCGGTGGAAGGATACTTTCATGAACAATTAACAAAAGGAAAAAAATAAACTTTGTTGCACCAATGATGTGGATTTGCTAATATTTCCAAAGACATGGAATTGTACTTGGGAATGAACTAATCATCCCCTATTTATAGGAGAGGAGGGGCACGAAATTTTAGTGATATTTCAATGTGGGATAAGACTTTTCTTGGTCACGAAGAAATCTTGAATATATCCTATATATTCTCTTTCCCATAATTAAAATATTCCACAAAAATCTCACCTCCTCTATTTATGGAGAATTTTCAAAAATATGTGATGCAAGAATCCAAGATTTGGATCTTCTTGAATTTATGAGATATTCTTGTATTTCAAGAAATACATATCTTCCATAATACCTTTTCAAGAAAATCAAGAAAATCTTTCTTGTCCACTTTTTTTTCCAAAATTTTCGAAAAATCACTATGTATAACCAAGTGGGAGATTTCTTGAATTTAATGAGATAATCTTGTATTCCAAGAATACATATCTTCATTCCATAACAAAATTCAAAGAAAAATCTTTCTCCTCTTTTTTATCCATAATTTTCGAAAAAATAGAGGAAATATAAGCAACAATATTTATTTTATTTTAATCACCTTTTCGCCATATTGGACTATATGTTGGGCTACTCGGGGGCCTTTAGGAGAATTAAGATTGGACCTTCTAATGGATCTTGAATATCTAATATTGAGCCACAATATAATTCAAGCCCATAAATATTAATTAATCCCACTACATAATTAATATTGCACTATCCATCTTAACCCATATTACAAATCAATATGGCTCCCTTGGTCATTATTTCCGTGTTTAAGATTATCTAGCCCATTAATTAATTCAAGCCACCAAATAGCTTTCCATTAATTAATATCTTTTGTCCTTGGTCAAGGAAATCGGTTCAACATTATTATCCATACCGGAAACAAATTCCACTTGCAAGATTTGGTATGATAAAACTTATGAACCTCCCAAGGGCAAATCAAGCAAGCGTACTTGCACACGATTCTTCAGATTAAATCTTAGCAATCACATGTGACCAATAATATTGCCCAAGATAAAACGTATTGAATCTCTCTCCGATTAAACTACCCATGATAAGTCAAAGCAATAGTTACCGATCCCACGTGATCCTATTTCGGGGACGAAGGTTAAGAAACAACGAACCACCGAGGTCTAATTCTTCCATGTTCGATTGAAAAGAATTTATCCTCCCGTAGGGTCCTATTCAAATGCATCACCATGCACTAGTGTAATCTCTTGGTCAAGACAAACCAATCCCGAGCCTTACACCTCAACCTTTTCAAGATGGTTGTTCATTTCCATCTAGGTCGTGAATGGCGTACTTTTTAGTTACAAAGGATATTAATTTAATCTTCGTGATCGGGTATCACTAAATTAACTACTGATGTAACACGTCATGAATTATTGAACAATTATGCAAGAAATATATATAACATTCAATCATATTTAAAGCATCGATGATAAACAATTTATTTCAAGAAAATAAATCCGAAATTCATTTTCGATTATACACAAGTAAAAAGCATACTTTTCAAGATAATCCCCAACAATCTCCCACTTATACTCAAAGTCCTTTTAAGTATATACTACAACACGTCTCGAGTAGTCCGTGACATCTAATGTCACCTACACGAACCTAATAATTTCTCCCACTTATACTCAAAGCAGACAAGAACGGTCTTGACACCCATTCCACTCACATGTCTCTCGAATGTATTCGAGAGGCGACGCTTTGAATGGATCTCGCAGTCGTCCTCGACGCTATCTTTTGCCACATCTATATCTCCTCTCTTAACGATTTCTCGTATAAGATGTCTTTCCTTTAATGTGTTTGTTTGACTCGTGGACTCTTGGTTCTCTTGAATTTGCAACTGCCCCTAGCAGATATTGCTAGACAAATTCGAACACCATCCAAGTCCACTAAGAAGATCTAGAGCCCAATCGGTTCTTTCAACGCTTCACGTTAGCTTACTTACCCGAGTCCCATGGTTGAGTCGTTGATGCATTTACGCTTCACACTCGTCCATTTGATGGCTACACTTCCCAAATGGAAACACACTAATCGAGGCAGATAATTTTACGAATCTAAATCGATTGGAAATCCGAGTCCATGTGGCCGATGGGATTGGAGTATCGATGATAAATCAACATTCTATCCCGAAGTTCTTTTTCGATACTTGGAATGTTTTTAAGCGTCAATCGATTCGCTTTCCACTCGGGTTACTCGATATCTTATCATGCCTACTGGCAAAGCATATATCCGGTCTCGCATACCGCAACAATGCATACACAAGGTTTCCGAAGCGGCGAAGCACAAGGAATACCTTTCATGTCATCTATCTCCTTTTCGTCTTAGGGAACATTTTCTTGGATAGATGGATTCCAAGTCTGAAAGGTACGAATCCTTTCTTGGAATCTTGCATGCTGAATCGTTTAAAAAAAAAACCAGTGTCTATGTATGAAACTTGCGATAACCCGACCATCCTTTTCTTGTGATCTTGATCCCAAGGATGTGTCCGGTTTTCCCTAAGTCTTTCATATCAAACTGTTTTGAAATGCCATGCCCTTACGTCTGACCACACCTTCACATCGTTTCCGGATGATCACAATGTCATCTACGATAGTACTAAGAATACCAATGCGCTTCAAACGCTTTTTATACACACAACTTTCAAACTTGTTTTGATCAAACCCATAAGACTTTATTACATGATCAAAACTTTGGTTCCAAGCTCTGGATGCCTGTTTGAGTCCGTAAATGGACCTCTTGAGCTTACAAACTAGGTGTTCTTGGCCTGTTTCAATGAAAACATGGGGTTGTTGCATATAGATCTCTTTATCAAGACTTAGTTAAGGAAAGTCGCCTTGACATCTATTTGCCAAACTTCAAAGTTGAGATCTTGTGACAATCGATAAGAGAATACGGATGGACTTAAGCATGGCTACGGGCGAAAAAGTTTCCTCATAATCGATCCCTTTCTTTCTGAGTATAACCTTTCGCCATTAGTCTTGCTTTAAAGGTTTCAACCTTCCCGTCCGGTCCTCTTTTCCTCTTATATACCCACTTTCATCCAATGGGTTTGACCCCATTAAGTGGTTCGACTAGCTCCCACACTCTATTATGAAACATAGAACCCATATCGTCTTTCATTGCTGTTTGCCAAGAATCTGCATCCATATCTTGGAATGCCTCATCATATATCCATGGGTCTGATTCAGAGAATCAAGTCCGAGGACTCTCCTATTCCCATGAATCTCTCGGGTTGTCTAACAACCCTCCCACTATAACGAGGCTCCGGTTGTGAAAACGTATTGTTTGGTATATCATCTAGTACAGTCGGCACTGAGGTTTGCCCTCTAAGCTCATTTAAGGTAATCTCACTTCTGGGTTTTCTTTGGTTCTATAGTTTTCTTCCAAAATCTAAAGTGGCTGCGGATGTCCACCTTTTGATCTTTGGAACTATAGAACATTCACCCTTTTGTTCCCTCGGGGTATCCTATAAAACAGCCTTAATTTTGATCGAGGATCCAATTTACCAGTTTCCTTGTCCAACACGTAGGCCGGACACCCCAAAGTTCTCATGTGTCTCTTACTAGACTTGCGCCCGGTCCACAATTCTTTGGGGTTAAAGGCCGATTTGGATAAAGCACCAAGTTCGAATGTAAGTCATTTTTTTTCAAGGTATGACCCCGAATCGACTTCGGGAAGATCCGTGATAACTCATCATTGATCTAACCATTTCCAAAAGAATTATGTTGCTTCGCTCTGCAATCCCCGCTTTTGTTGAGGGTTCCGGTGCAAGGAGTCGATACAATCCCTTCATCAGATAAGTAGTTCAAAAACTCATCGCTGAGGTATTCGCCTTCCACGATCAGATCGTAGAGACTTGATACGTTTTTCCATATGATTCTCTGCTTGAGCCTTAAATTCTTTAGAATTTCTCAAGGGTCTCAGTTCATGCTTCATAAGGAAAATGTACCTTGAGTAATCATCAATAAAATTACTCATAACCTCCTTTTGCTTTGGTTGACATTGAACTACGACATCTCTATGAACGATCTCTAACACTTCTTTAGCCCCATTCCCTTGGCTCCAAATGCCATCTTGATCATATTACCCTCCAAACATGATTCGCGAGTTGGATCCGATTCAATCTTGGAGACGCCCCAGGTGAACCGCCTTTCACCAACCTTTGGATCCTCTTTGGATTTATATGACCTAATCTTAGATGCCAAAAAGTGTCTCGCTCACGCCCGATGAACGTTTTTTTTTCTCGAAAGCTTGATTGATGTGTTATAGGATACATTTCGTGAGTGGTGTGCACGATTAATTATATAGAGATTTTCCATCAATGTCCCGTAATACCTTTCACTCATTTTCAAAAATGATGTCATTCTTATTAGAAGAAACTTAGTGTCCTTTAATCGAATTTTAGAAACCGAAAGTGAATTCTTTCTAAAAACGGGAACATAAAGATAATCTCAAAAAAAAAAAAACTTTATCTTCAAAAGATAAGTGCACTTCTCCCATCGCTTTAATCGCTACTCATGTAGCATTCTGATGTCTGCTTTTGCGTGAAGTATTGCAATAATCGTTACTATCGTAGCATTGCAATATCCGCCACTTACGTAGCATTGCAATGTCTTCTACTTTAAATAACGTTGCCCGTGTGATGAGGATCTCACTCCCACTACGTTGCGGATCATTTAGAACTGTAAACCAACATGATTAGTGGATCTCGTATCAATACTACTCATGAATGAGAAGATCTCTGCCGCTAAACAAGTTTCAACAACTAGTGTGTGAGAATTACCTTTCTTTCCGTCCCTTTTGGGGTTGGAACAGCAAAACCTCCATTGTCCTCTCTCACCGCAGCCTTAAGCACTTCCTCTTTTGGATTTTCCTTGACTCAACAAGCATTCCTCGTCTTACCATTGCCCTTGGCAACGATTGAGTTTTATTGCTTATGGCCTTTGGTCCTCTTCTTTATCTTGCCTATACCCTTGGCCTAGAAGATGAAGACGGACCACTTGTCATCATAACTTGAGTTTGGTGCCTTATCATCATTTCTGCGAGTCCAAAAGTTTGCAACAAATTAGTAATGAGGCGAAAATGCTCAAAAACCTTTTCTGCGGGCAGAGAATGAAGTACCAAATTCATCTGAGTCTCCGGATCATAATCTGCACTCGAGAATCTCAAGTTTGTTCAGATGGGCCATCTATTTTGAGGACATAATCCTTACGGGTTTTCCCTCCACCATTTCAAATGATTTACATCTCTCTGAGGTGATCCGACGAGTCCCGCGTGTTTTGACTCGTCGGTTGGCTCATCTGATTTTTGTGTGTCAAAATCCACTTGTGCTTTTTATGCGATTAGGACAATTATAATTTTCCAATAAATATAGTTTCCATACATATTGTATTGACATTAAGTATAATAACATGGATTAAAAAGAACGACATCTTTTGAATGAAATGAACAATAACATGCATAAGCACAAAATTATCACGAGGTTTGATCACATACATCATATTTAAAATCTCAAAAAAAATATGAACAATGCATCGCCCAACATCTCAAAAACAGGTTTAAATAAGCCACGTGGGGTGGGTCATTATTTAAACACATTCAAACGAGTTACAAACAAGAACGATTTACAAACCTTTAATATCCGGATTAATAGTTGGCTCCCACTTGACCAATATAAAATTGACAGGACTTGAGGGGAGTATATGCATATCAATTTTATACCTAAGTAATAACCATGATTAAATCTGGATTACTATTTAAGCTTTGATCGAGCCCTCGTGGGGGGTCATCATAAATAGCCACTAGTAATAACCCACAATCATCCTTTCGAATTCATTCATGTGAAATCTATCTTTTGACCGTCCCCGTGGGAAATTTCTCCAAAAGAATTCACAAATAAATAAATCATGGAGGTCAAAATTAATTCAATTTTATTATCCGGAATAAAATTGTCAATTAATTATTTAAAACATACTTAGTAATTTTGAAGTTGAGATTTTTCAATTTGGCAACCCTCATGCAAACACATTTAAACAAATTAAATAAAGCATAAGATAGCGCAAATAAAACAAGCAAAACAGAAAAATAAACATATTGGGCACAAATTATCCAATTGTCATGGTTTGATTTTTCTTGGCTTGATCTTTGAAGAAACACGTCTCGAATTTCTCCCACTCGTTCGTCTCGAAAAAATACTTCGTCTCGAACCGCCACGCCAAGCAGCTCGCAGCCGGGATGCACGCCCGCATCCGGCCGGCCGCTTGGCCTAGGACAGCCTAGGCAGCCTCGGCACCGCCTGGCAGGCCACGCCCGCCAGCGCCTCGGCACGCCTCGGCAGCTGTCGGCAGGACTCGGCAGTCCTCGGCAGGCGACGCGCGCGTCCGCGCGCATCCGCGCGCGCGCGCTCGCCCGCCTCCGCCTCGCCCGCGTCTCCGCGCGCGCGCCCGTGCGCGCGCCCCGCGGCGTCCGCCCGGCCTGGAGCGCGCACCGCCCGTGCGCGCGGCCTTCCTCGCGCGCGCTCGGCCCGCCCGGCCTCGCCCTGCGCCCCTGCGTGCCAGCGCGCGCCCGCGCCGCCTACGCCTGGTTCTGGATTTCGTCCTTTAATTCTTCATCTCTTCGTTCCCGATCCGGTTACAATTTATTTACAAAAATAAATAAACCTAGATCTAGACTAGTCTATTACATTGATCAAATCAAACAAATCCTAGTCTACTCGTGGATTTTCTCACGAGGCAAAACAAATCCGAACGAATCGAATTAAAAAACCACAGTTTATATGCATGCAAAATAAAACATTAAAATCCATGACAATTGGATACCTGCAAAACAGATCTAACAGTTCTACTATCCAATTTCAAATTTAATGTCTATGAATTAAATTACAATTTAAAAAATTGAGCAAAAAGCATGGCTCGATACGATTATTGGGGAATGATTCGCATGGATCTATTCGGGGTGAATATTTAAATACAAATTTAATTCATTAATTATTACTAGCATGAATTAATCCTATATTAATTCAAATAATAATTGCAACAACATATCATGCATATAAAAAGCCACGTAAAACCTACGACGCGAATCTACGGGTTTACGTGAACGTACCTCTCGGGATGGCAGTGACTTCGGTCGGACGGACTAACCAAAAGGACTTCCCAAGTATTCCCTTAGCCCTTGCTCGACAATCCGGTGGAAGGATACTCGCGAACAATTAACAAAAGGAAAAAATAAACTTTGTTGCACCACTTATGTGGATTTGCTAATATTTCCAAAGACATGGAATTGTACTTGGGAATGAACTAATCATCCCCTATTTATAGGAGAGGGGGCACGAAATTTTTAGTGATATTTCAATGTGGGATAAGACTTTTTCTTGGTCACCAAGAAATCTTGAATATATCCTATATATTCTCTTTCCCATAATTAAAATATTCCACAAAAATCTCACCTCTATCTATTTATGGAGAATTTTTAAAAAAATATGTGATGCAAGAATCCAAGATTTGGATCTTCTTGAATTTATGAGATATTCTTGTATTTCAAGAAATACATATCTTCCATAATACCTTTTCAAGAAAATCAAGAAAATCTTTCTTGTCCACTTATTTTCCAAAATTTTCGAAAAAATCACTATGTATAACCAAGTGGGAGATTTCTTGAATTTAATGAGATAATCTTGTATTCCAAGAATACATATCTTCATTCCATAACAAAATTCAAAGAAAATCTTTCTCCTCTTTTATCCATAATTTTTCGAAAAAAATAGAGGAAATATAAGCAACAATATTTATTTTATTTTAATCACCTTTTTCGGTTATTGGACTATATGTTGGGCTACTCGGGGGGCCTTTAGGAGAATTAAGATTGGACCTTCTAATGGATCTTGAATATCTAATATTGAGCCACAATATAATTCAAGCCCATAAATATTAATTAATCCCACTACATAATTAATATTGCACTATCCATCTTAACCCATATTACAAATCATATGGCTCCTTGGTCATTATTTCCGTGTTTAAGATTATCTAGCCCATTAATTAATTCAAGCCCTTTGAAATAGCTTTCCATTAATTAATATCTTTTGTCCTTGGTCAAGAACGGTTCAACATTATTATCCATACCGGAAACAAATTCCACTTGCAAGATTTGGTATGATAAAACTTATGAACCTCCCGAAGGGCAAATCAAGCAAGCGTATTTGCACACGATTCTTAAGTATTAAATCTTAGCAATCACATGTGACCAATAATATTGCCCAAGATAAAAGACGTGTTGAATCTCTCTCGATTCGCTACCCATGATAAGTCAAAGCAATAGTTACCGATCCCACGTGATCTATTTCAGGGACGAAGGTTAAGAAACAACGAACCACCGAGGTCTAATTCTTCCATGTTCGATTACAAGAATTTATCCTCCTGGGTCCTATTCAACAGCGTCGATCATGCACTAGTGTAATCTCTTGGTCAAGACAAAACCCAATCGAGCCCTTACACCTCAACCTTTCGCGATGGTTGTTCATTTCCATCTAGGTCGTGAATGGCGTACTTTTTAGTTACAAGGGATTTGTTAATTTAATCTTCGTGATCGGGTATCACTAAATTAACTCTGATGTAACACGTTTAATTATTGAACAGCTTATGCAAAGAAATATATATAACATTCAATCATATTTAAAGCATCGATGATAAACAATTTATTTCAGTAAATAAGTCTGGAAATTCAGTTTCGATTATACAAAGTAAAAAGCATACTTTTCAGTATAATCCCCAACAATAAAGGACCTCACCTTTCATTGTAAAAGAAAAACCTCTGGAATGTTTCCCTCATTCCACTTATATACCTACACCCACATTTCAGGGAGGAACTACGGTTCTTCCCGCAGTGTTCTTGTTCGATTAATCATTTTGTTTGTGAGTTGTTATCAATTAAGCCACATAAAACTCTTCATAAAAAACGACTCGCAACAATTGGCCCTAGAAGGAGGGTGCAATTGAAAAATTCGCCAAGAACCACGTCGAATTTCCGAATCCAAATCCAAAAAAATCACAAGAACAAAACCGGAAAAATACCTGTATCATCTGTATAATCTGAATCGTAGAGCGAATAGAAGGAGAAGGAGGCTGGTTCCCCGGTCTGCACGCCTCATACCGTAATCGCCCGCCTCTTTGCCACCCTCGGCTCATGGCCGCGTCACCGGCGACGACCTCCAAATCCAAAAAGCCCAAAAATTCCTCAACATACACACCGTGGGATACATATCAGGATATACATACAGTGTATACATATAAAAAAAAAAAGAAAGGGGAAGATGAAACGAGGGCCGTGTCGTCCCGGCTAAAGCCGCCACTAACTAACTGCACGCCCGAAGCCGCCAAGATCGAAATCGCGTCACCATCGCCGCTTGAGCCGCCACCGCCTCACGTGTCGATTGATTCGAGGCGAATCGTTGCCTCGAATCCAAGATTTTGCGAAGCTTCCACCACGCATCGCCCGAAATAAAAGGCTTCCTCCAAACCCGCACCGACATCGGCTCGCCCTTTAAAGGCCAGCCACCGGACGATTCGGCCAGCGTCATGCATCCTTCGCCATAAATCACGCCTCAAAAAGCCCCAGCGGTGGCACGCGACCACCATCGCCCAGCGGCAATATTGGGCAAGAAGTCGACCTTCTTCACCGCCCGTGACGGGCCCAGACTCGGTAATCCTCGTCCTTGGCTGACACCATACCCGTGTACGTCATCGTATTGCTCCCACGGCGCATCCCGTATCCGCTCAACTTCGTGAGGGAGGTTTTCTCTTGATGGTTTCAACGATGAAGATAAGGTATATAGACTTTGGGCTCAACCTAATTTATTTGGTTGGGCTCCTTTATCAAGTGTTGGGCTGGGTTTTTGTTTTGGGTTTAATACCCATTATATGGCCCGAGCATTAGGTTGATTAATGGGTGGGGTTAGGTGGTTTGACTTTATGAGGGGGTGGGCTTGACCAGATTCAAGTAATTGGGCTAATAATGCATGGGCACGGGCTGTTGGCTATTTATTTGTGGGCCCGATATTTTTCGCCCAAAAAAAAAAAAAAAAAAAAAAAAATCCGTTCAGGAGAAAAAAAAATTTGACAGCACCCCGGTGTCGCGAGCTACTCAAAGAATCTATCTACCGAGTCCTTTTACCCACCCCATCGGGTTTATTATGTTTATGTCCTCGTGGCTTTTCATTCATTCGTTTATTTTCATTTAATTTGGCGGCGCTGCGAAGGTCGCGCCTAAGCCGAACGACCGAACAAAGGCAGAACGAGCCCAAGTCTATGCTCACTTTGACGAACGAGTTAGGTACTCTCGATTCCCCGTAGCAAAGTGAGTAATGGGTGCCGCGATGCAAAAAAAACTCGTGCATTACAGATACCCGTGGTAAAAAGCGGGTGATGAGTGAAGGGTCGCACTAAATAAGGCGGTCCTAAGACGGTTCATCGGCACAAATAAGACGATCGCGAACCAAGAAAGGGGGTTCATAAAGTTAACCCGTCCGTCGCACCTAAATAAGACGATCAACCGATTGCAACATCAATAAGACAATCAAAACGAAAAAAAAATCGAAATGGACATAGTAAACCCAATGTTCAAATCATTCGAAGAAAATGGCACTACCGCCAAATTACAAAAAGCCACTTGCGATTATGCGCTTATTCGGCGCGACCCCGTACACCGCCTTCTTGGGCGACAATTATGCCGCTTACCGGGCGCAGTAATACCGCCTTTTCGGCGATGATTATGCCCACTTATTCGGCGAAGCGCCACTTTCCTACGACGATTATGCCCGCTTATTCGGGCGCGGGCTATACCACCTTCTCGGCGATGATTATGCCCGCCTTACCGGGCGCAGCAATACCGCCTTTCAATGACGATTATGCCCGCCCTATTGGGCGCAGCTATACCTTTTCTGACGATTATGCTCGCTTATTCGCAGGGCATCACCGGCCAAGCATTTATTATGCCCGCCTAACTCGCACAGTAATACCACCTTTCCTAAGAACGATTATGCCCACCTACCGGGCGCAGTAATTCACCTCCTTTTCATTGACGATTATGCCCTCCGCTTATTCGCTTAGCACTACCGCTTTTTCGCGACGATATGCCCGCCTTATTCAAGGCCAGTAATATCGCTTTTCCTCGGCGACGATATGCCCGCCATCAAGGCACTACTGGGCCATGACGATATAGTTCCGCTTACTCGGCGTCAGACTACTGGGCTTCTTTCCCTACGACGATTATGTCTACTACTCGGCTCGCAATACCGCTTTCCCTATGTTGAGATCGTCACCATAATGATGATCAATTCATTTCTACAGCGGCTTCCGCTTAACTCGGTTATGTCCAATTCATTGCTTTTCATCATATTCTCTCGGCTTCTCGGCGATGAGATCGCCGAACTTTTCCGGCGGCGACGACCAGCGCCCGCCGGCGTTGGCTTTCCTAACTTCGGCGATGTCCGATCCACCGTTTTAGCGAAAGTATTCTCCGTCTTCTGTTGATGAGATAAATCGCTTTTCGCGGCGGCGACTAACGCGCCCTCGCCAGCGTCGAGCTTTCCTAACTTCGGCGATATCGATTCCGCCCGTTTTAGCGAAAGTATTCTCACTTCCGGCGATGAGATGTTAGCTCATTGTTTGGCGTGACGGTCCGCCTCTATCGGCATTAACGCTTTGCTTCGTAATTTGGCTCTCTCGTGAGACCACCGCGGTCGGTCCCGAACGATTTATGCAGGGGTAAAATGCAAAGCTAACTTCCGTAAGTGGTAATTCGATAATAAGTATAAAATTTACTCCTACTCATCGTACGAACGATACGGGCGGAAGGAAAATGTTTTAAAGCGCTCGGCCATAAGTGGTCGCCGACAGCGGCAACTCTCTCCTAAGCTCCCTCAAGTATCTTGAACTCTCTCTCACGGAGCCATATCGAGAAGACACGCCCGTCTCGAGTAGGATCCACGTCTAGCTCTCTCGCGAGCCATCTCGAAAGACACCTTTCTGCATCTCGAGCAAGGATCCCCTCTAGCTCTCTCTCACGAGCCATCTCGGAAGACACCTTTCGTCTCGAGCAAGGATCCCGTCTAGCTCTCTCTCCACGAGTCATCTCGGAAGACACCGCTCATCATCTCGGTAAGGATCCCATCTAGCTCTCTCTCGCGAGAACCATCTCCGGAAGACACCTTATCTCGGCCCGGGATCGTTCGACTCTCTCGGCAGCCATCTCACGAAGACACTTTCGTCTCGGCGAGGATCCCATCACGGCTCTCTCAAGCCCAGCCCTCCAGAAGTCCATTTTCCCACGGGCATTAAAAGGCTTCATCTGGCAGGGCTCCCTCCAGTCTGACCTGAAGAAAAAGACTTCATCTGACCAGGGCTCTCCCCCAAATCTGAGCCTGAAAAAACTTCGTCTGGGCTCCCCAGCTTGGAAAGATGTAAAATTCCACACGACGGCCCTCAAGTACGAAATACAAAGATCAGACGACCGGGCTTCCCCTAAAGTACGAAGACAGAAAGACTTCAGAAGACGGGTTTCCCCCAAGTACGAAAGACATAAAAAGATTCTCAGACACGTGGGTTTTCTCTCAAGTACGAAAGCATGTTAAGCATCAGATTTATTTGCCTTCCCGCAGTACGAAAGATAAAGATCAGACGACGGGGCTCTCCTCAAGCACGAAAGACATAAAGGCTTCATACGACGGGGTTTCCTTCCAAGCATTTGAGTACGTAGCATCGATTGGGCCTCAAGTACGAGACAGAAAAGACTCATACGACGGAGTTTCCTCAAGTACGAGCACACAAGACTAGACGCCGACGGGGCTCTCCTCAAGTACGAAAGACAAAATCAGACGACGAGAGGCTCCGGCATTGCAGAAAGACATTAAAAAGATTGCACGGGCTGCCCCAAAGAAGAGACGAAGCACAGTAAAAAACTATACGACGAGGTCTTCAAGTACGAAAGACAGAGCACTGTGACGACGGACTCCTCCGGCACGAAGACACAAAAAGATCAGACGACGGGCCCCCAAGAACGAAAGATAAAAGATCTCCAGACGATTGGCCTCTCGGCACGAGCACACAAAAGACTCTCAGACGACGGGCTCTCCCCCAAAGTACGAAAGACAGCATCAGACGACGGGCTCTCCTCAAGTACGAGCATTGGGAAAGACTCAGACGACGGGGTTTCCGGCACGAGCATGTAAAAGACTCAGACGACGGCTCTCCCCAAGTGATGGTGCAAATGATTTCAGACGATGCGGTTTCCTGGCACGAGCATGTTAAAGGATTTAAGATGACGGGTTTCCGGCACGATGACAAAGACTTCAGATGATGGGGCTCTCCTCAAGTATGAGCACATAAAAGACTCAGACGACGGGGTTTCTTGAGTACACAAAAGATCTCCAGACGACGGGGTTTCTCTGTCTTGAAAGTACGTAAAAGACTTCAGTGACGGGGTTTCCTCCAAAGACGAAAGCCAGTAAAGACTTCAGACGACGGGCTCTCCTGCAGTACGAAAAACCT
Source organism: Stenogyne calaminthoides (assembly GCA_037126765.1). Lineage (NCBI taxonomy): Eukaryota > Viridiplantae > Streptophyta > Magnoliopsida > Lamiales > Lamiaceae > Stenogyne > Stenogyne calaminthoides. The sequence goes on along the minus strand of JBBCBC010000011.1, from coordinate 1,439,181 downwards.
AAAAAGACTTCAGACGACGGGGCTCTCCCAAGCACGAGCATAGAAAAAAGACTCGTCGACGGGCTCCCCGGCACAAACCGTAAAAGACTAGATGCGATGGGGCCCGCCTCGGCACGAGCACGATAGATCGACGACGAAGGTAAGATCCTCTACGCAGGCTCATTCGATTGATCAAGATCTCATATGACGACCGAGCAAGCTCTTCAAGGCAAAACAATGCGATCGCGTATACAACAAAAGATAAAATCCGGTCAAGACATGAAACAAGATCAAGCTCAAACAACGCCGGCCCGATCTTGGGGGCTATTGTTGTGCTCGGATATATCACATCGCCATCACCAGATTTATCACACGCCGCCAGATCCAATTATCACATCGCCGCCAGTCCCATCGAGACCACGTGATTTGTCGTGCTTACGCATTTATTTTGTCATGCTTTATGCACATGACTTGTCGTGCTTATCCATTTGTCGTGCTTAACGATTTGTCGTGCTTATGATTTGTCGTGCTGGTCCTCTTTATATAAAGGACCTCACCTTTCATTGTAAAAGAAAAACCTCTGGAATGTTTCCCCCATTCCACTTATATACCTACACCCACATTTCAGGGAAGAACTACGGTTCTTCCCGCAGTGTTCTTGTTCGATTAATCATTTTGTTTGTGAGTTGTTATCAATTAAGCCACATAAAACTCTTCATAAAAAATGACTCGCAACAGGCTCTTCACTCTAAGGTACAAAAATTGCTACAGTTTTACTCTAAGGTACATTGTGCAAAAAATGGTTTGCACCTTAGAGTAATTTTCCCATTGATGATAAAAGCTTAGAAGAAGTTGCGAAAGAGTACTTGAAGGAACTGGTTGACAGAAATCTCATTTTAATTTCTGAATTGCGCTGGGATGGAGAAGTAAGATTCTGCAAAATTCATGATTTGTTGAGGGATGTATGCTTTAGAGAAGCACAAAAGCAAAAGTTCTTCTGCTTACTGAGGCAGCAGAAAGACCACATTCCACAGGACATAAATATGGAATGCCGTATTTTTATTGATTCTAAAATCACAAATAACCGTTATTTCCTTGACGCTGTGGAAACTGAGTCACTTCGTTTTAGATTGCTGAGGGTATATTCATCGGATGTGTCTACTTTTAGGATTTCCACATACTCTAACGATGCAATTTTCGAGCAAGCTAACATGCGATACCTTTCTCTGGTATTTGATCATGAGGATGCAACGGCAGAACCGAGATTGCTTTATTTGCTCTCTCTCCTTTGGAATCTACAGACACTCAAGGTTTACGGTAGGAATTCCCCTGACAATAAGGATAGGTTCATTGCCCCTTCTTCAATTTCTCAGACTTGATTATGACTGTATGGGACCCAGGTGGGAAACAATTGAAGGGCAATTCTGCAGCCTCAGAGTCTTGCAAATTGTGGAGTGCTATAGTCTGAAATACTGGGAGACGGACAGCTCCCACTTTCCACTCCTTGAGCACCTTCGTCTTAAGTTTTTACCTTGGCTGGAGGAGATTCCTTCGAGTATAGGAGACATACCAACGCTCAAGTCAATACGGTTGGAACGTTGTAGAAGGTCTGCTGCAGATTCTGCAAGAAGAATAAAACAGGAGCAAGAGGATTGTGGGAATGAGGATCTTCAAGTTGTAGTAATTGGTAAGGCAATATCATTCTTCTTCTTTTCCGCATATTTTTTCTGATGTAATTAGCACTAATATCTTGGCTTGAACACATTTTGTACTTCAAGAACCACTTATATCTTTTTGTCTTTATAAGATTTAAAACACTATTTGATTGTTGCATACCTATGCATTATTTCTTGTTAATAACATAACTATCGAGCCATTAAACCTTTTTTTTTCTGTGCACTCCAAAATTGGTCCTTGATAAATTGACTTATCAAAGAAAACTCTTTGGATGAAGAAGTTGAAGAAGATGTAGAATTCTCAGATCTAGTAGATCAAGTTTCAAGTTGTACCAGAGGTATAAGGTAATAGCAAAACCTGTTTTATCAATATTCTTCATTTATCCTTATCTCATGATTGTCGTCCCAAACCAGAATCGCCTTCCTCTATTATAAATCGCGTCTCATATCCTATTCCAACTTTATCACATGTAAATTTGTTTGTAATTACGTTCTTTACATGTCCCGTGCATTTGTGTAATTGGAATAGCAAATGGAGCACAATTTTGAATATATAGGGGGATCTCGTTTCTCCATCTTTGGATTTTCTTTCATCTTTCAACATGGCTACTTTACTACAAAATGTACAAAAGATGAATGTGATGAAGTGAACAAAAAAATTGTTAATAGTGTTGGCTAATTACGCTTTCCTTAATTAATGCGGTGATCAAGAAGAGCTTACATGGATCTTGGACAAAGATCTTTTTTGCAAAAAGTGTAAATCTCTGCATTTTAATGAATAAATAATACTTGGTGTCGGTGAGTGTATTATGCTTTGGATATATACTTGCTAATACCCTTATTAAGTTGTTTGTATTGTTAACACTTTAATGTTTGATATGGTATACCTCTAGTTTTAATAATAATCAGACTTGAAAAAAGCGAGATCACCTTCAATTCAATGGTGATCTCGAGCCGAAATGGCGAATACCCCTAAAGAAGAACTGGGAACAGGAATACAACGAGCTCGACTCCTCTCCTTTGCAATTTGAAGTTTCAAATTTGAAGGAGAGCTTGCATGGTTCTTGGACAAAGAAGGCTGCTGCAAAACTCTAAATCTCTCTTTTTAATGAATAAATAATATGCTTGTTTTTTGTCTTTGAATACTTGCTTGTACGTATCCTTATTGAGTTATTTATATTGTTAGATCTTGAATGTTTTTGTTTGATATATGTATGCTAATGTTGAGATCCTATACTTCTGGTTTTAATAAAACAATACATGCTTGACAATTTTGGCCTTTGTGGGATGTGATTCTTTTCTCTTTTTTTTTTTTTTTGTTCAAAATGTGTTGCTTATGGCGGTGTTATGACTTGATCTTCATAAATTGTCTTTTTTAGCAGTTCATGATATCATGATAATAAACTCATGAATCATATAATATAGTAAATGAGACTCGTCCCCATTATGATATTGTTTCATACAATCTCTATCTACAATAAAAATATTCATGTGAATATTTACATAAATCAAAGATATCATAAATGTGGTAGGCGTATCTAACCTCGGCGACCATATTTGTTATAGGCTCGAGGGGCATTGAGGTGCAAACAAGGACGGACCTACACACGGGCCAAAAGGGGTCCTTTGGGCCCCCCGCCCCACTTTTTTTATATGTATATATTTATAATTAAAACAAACTTGTATGAGTCGGTGCTTATAAGAAAAGCGGAAAGATAAATTGTGTATTAATGTTTTAATATTTTGAAAGGATGAGTGTTATTTGTGTTAGATTATACCCTATATCATGTAAAAACCGTCTCATCTGAAAGTTTTGTCTCCTTTAAACAAAATATTATGTGCATCATTTTCACCGTACACCACTATTACTAATATTTGTAAAAATCAACACTCTATAAATAAAATGTTGATCTTTATTTGAGAAAAGGGTAAGCGAAATAGAGAAAGAAATATGTATAATTCACATTTTAAATATATATAAATGTATTCGACTACATTAATATAAAGTTATTTAGTTCAAATAATTCTCGATAACATATAAAAATTTAAAAGTGCATTTAATTATATTATATTATAAATTGGACCCCCCTCGGGAAAATTCCTGGGTCCGTCCCTGGGTGCAAAGGACCTTATAGTTGTGGTATTTTAACGAAAAACTTGAAGAAAGTCTAGGCTTGCATACCTTTCAAAGAAATTGCAAAAGGTTTCAAAATTCTACAGATGTATCATAAAGAAAGACAAAAAAACAACTGAGTATTAATAGTAAACGCATGTATAATGAAACAAGTTAGGTTCAACTAATTGATTATAAAAAATCAACATCTGGACAAAATCATACCTTATTATATCATTAGGCAGCTGGTTTTCAGAAATGGTCAGCTCTTGCATTCAGCATTTTCATTTCAGCAACTTTAGAGAGAACTTTTGTGAGATGGCATGTTATGCAGCTCTGCTCTCTCTGTTCCACACCTTAAATAACATCAAGATTCATCCTCGCCCTCCGATTTATCTCGACCAATCTCAGGTGGAATCTCTCAACCGAAACCTCGATTTCTTGCTAGAATTTCTTGAAAGTTATCCCAACAGCGACAGCCAAGAAGACGACGATTTGGAGAGCCACATCGCTGCTGCAGCTTATGCAGCTGAAGATTTAATCGAAACCCATATAGTTGATCGAATTGATCGTGCTAGATCCACAAGTGATCATGGTGAAAAGATCTGCCCCGTTGACTTGTATGGAGGTCTGGAAAGAGTGATTCAAGACATGGATTTGATCAGGAAACAGGTGATGCAGATCAAGAAACACAAGGATATTGGAGCCCAACATCATGACCACCTCCCTACAAACTCTTCTGTTTCTACTGCTTCCACGTGGCAGAGCAGCAGCACACCGGAGTTTGATGATGCCATGGTTACTCAAGTTTTGGATAAGCTCGCCGGACAACAAAGCAGTCTCCAGATCATCCCCATTGTTGGAATGGGTGGAATTGGTAAGACTACTTTTGCTACAACTCTTTACACAAAGCCTCTTATTGAACAACATTTTCAAATTCGAGCTTGGGTTACAATTTCACAAGAGTATAGCATAAGAAATATTTTAGTGGTTCTTTGTCAAGAGTTCAAAGTGAGCCCTAGTGGTTTGAGCGAAGATAAAAAAGGATTTAGTGATTTGATCGAAAATGAAAAAGGATTTAGTGATTTGAGCGAAGATAAAAAAGGATTTAGTGATTTGAGCGAAGATGAAATAGGATTTAGTGGTTTGAGCGAAGATAAAAAAGGATTTAGTGATTTGAGCGAAGATAAAAAAGGATTTAGTGATTTGAGCGAAGATAAAAAAGGATTTAGTGATTTGAGCGAAGATGAAATAGGATTAAAGTTATACAAACATTTATATGATAGAAAGTATTTGATTGTGATGGATGACATATGGAGCGTTGAGGCCTGGGATAAAGTTAGGACCTTCTTTCCAGATAACAATAATGGAAGTAGAATCATGACGACCACTAGGCTTTCAAATTTGGCTTTCGAATTAAGTGGTTGTCACGTCGTTCAAATGAAATTTCTAGATGAGGATAAGAGCTGGGATCTGTTTTGCGAAGTTGTGTTTGGCAAACTAGATTGCCCGATCGAGTTGAAGGTCATCGGAAAGGAGATTGCAAAAAAATGTAGAGGGCTTCCTTTGTCAATAGCTGTGATTGGAGGACTTCTTAGAAAATCCAACATGACACGAGCATATTGGATATATACCTTAGAGAATCTAAATTCACTCATAAGTTTGGAGAATGATGAATACACCTTACGAATATTGAACACAAGTTATAAGGAGCTGCCGATGCATTTAAAGCCATGTTTTTTGTACATGGGAATTTTTCCAGAAGATGTTGAAATCAGAATGTCGGAGCTCATCAGACTGTGGGTTGCTGAAGGAATTCTAAGACAAATTGATGATAAAAGCTTAGAAGAAGTTGGAAAAGAGTACTTGAAGGAACTCATGGACAGAAATCTCATTTTAATGGGTGAATTGCATTTGCGGTGGGATGGAAAAGCAAAATTCTGCAAAATTCATGATCTGTTGAGGGATCTAAGCTTGAGAGAAGCACAAAAGCAAAAGTTCTTTTGGTTACTAAATGAGCAAAAAGACCACACTCCACGCTCTTTGTTTTATAGACTGAATGGTCAGCTTGGAGAATGGTTGACGGACCCACCATCACTTCGTTTTAGATTGCTGAGGGTATTTTCACCGATTGATAAGTTTAATATGATATTCACAGACTCCGAGATTGCTGAGGGTATTTTAGATTGCAATGCTATTTTCGAGCAAGCTAACATGCGGTACTTTTCTCTGTTATTGTCAAAATTTGATGCAGCGGCAGCACCGAGATTGCTTGCTTTGTGCTCTCTCGTTTGGAATCTACAGACACTTGAGGTTTCCGGTCTAGATTACCCTGAGATGCCTATAATCGCATCTAAAATATGGGAGATGCCTTTACTTAGACATGTCATGCTCGCAGATTCTTTTCTCCCAGATCCTCCCAATGGGGAACACAACTATGTCTTGGAAAACTTACACACACTCTCAGGTATAATGAATTTGAAGTTTAGTGAAGAGGTGGTTAGGAGAATACCCAATATCAAGAAATTGAAACTCAGATACTATTTTGTTGAGAGATATTTGCCTGATTTTTGTCTCCACAATCTTGGTCGTTTGCAAAAACTGGAGTCCTTGAGTATTCAGTTTCCACTCGCATTCAAACTTAGGAGGAATTTGGCGAACTTCCCACATTCCCTCAAGAAGTTGTGTTTATATCGCACAAAGATCAGTTGGGAGGAGTTGACAATAAGGATAGGTTCATTGCCCCTTCTTCAATTTCTCAAACTAAATTGGGATGCCTGCGTGGGTCCCAAGTGGAAAACAAAAGAAGGGCAATTCTGCAGCCTCAGAGTCTTGCAAATTGAGAAGTGCTATGATCTGAAATACTGGGAGACAGACAACTCCAACTTTCCACGCCTTGAGCACCTTTTTCTTTCTGGTTTAACAGAATTGGAGGAGATTCCTTCGAGTATAGAAGACATACAAACGCTCAAGTCAATACGGTTGGAACGTTGTAGCAGGTCTGCTGAAGATTCTGCTAGAAAAATAAAAGAATATCAAGAAGAGTGTGAGAATGTGGGTCTTCAAATTGAAATTCGTAAGACCAAATCATTTTTCTTATGAAGAAGTTGAAGAAGATGAAGAATACTCGGAGGAAGAAGATCAAGTTGTCTCAGATGTATAAGGTAATAGCAAAACATCGGGTGTTAATTTGTCTGTAATTGCATTCTTTACACATCACGTGTATCTGTGTAATTGGAATAGCAAATGGAGCACAATTTTGAATAGGGAATCTCGTTTCTCCATCTTTGGATTTTCTTTCATCTTTCAACATGGCTACTTTACTACAAAATATACAGAAGATGAATGTGATGAAGTGAACAAAAAAATGATTAATTAATAGTGTTAGCCGATTCTGCTTTTCTTAATTAATAGTGTTAACTGATTCTGCTTTCCTTAATTAATGCAGCTGAAGGAGAGCTTACATGATTATTGGACAAAGATGCTGCTGCAAAACTCTAAATCTCTCTGCATTTTAATGAATAAATACTATTTGTGTGTCAGTGAGTGTATTGTGCTGGATATATACTTGCTTGTACCCTTTTTATGTTGTTTGTAATGTTACCTATTTAATGTTTTTGTCTGATATATATATGCATCTAATATTGATATGCTATACGTAGTTATGATTTTATTAATAATCTGTACTTGACAATTTTGGCTTTTGTGGAATTGATTCTTCTTTTTTTGGTTCAAAGTCTTGTTTTGATTGTGTTGTGGCTTGATCTTCATATATTGTCTTTTCTATGCAGTTCATGATATTGGTAGTAATAAAAGAGTGTCTTATCTTGAATAAAATCATGTGCATTTAAATCTTTTACTTTGTTTTGATTGTTATCAAGCAATTAAAGTTGTGTCGTAATTTTTGATTATCGCTTTGAATTAAGTTTAAACCTGTTCAACAAAAAAAAAGAGCTCTAGTAATTTGATCTTATATATAATTTTTTATGATTTTTTACTTATGGAACTTTAACAAGTCAAGATCTTATATCTTATTTTTTAAATACTACTAGTTTGGGCTTAGTCTATTCTGTTGGTCCTTTTCCTTTATCTGATTTTTTCTTTTTTTCCTTTCTAGAAAGAAGTGTACCTAAAATTCTGAATGTATAATTTTAGTATTCTTTGTTTAGATTTAGCAATAGAGCAAAATTCATTATTTTCCATTACATTTTTCAATGATCTCGGTTGTCTCATTTGGGTATAAGTTTTTTTTTTTTTAATCAGGATCAGTTGACTTACTTTGAAGCAATTTGGTTACTCTGCAATTTAATATAGGCAAGATATTCTCTATCCATTTTATTTTACGTTTTTTTTTTTGAAAGAAAACAAGCACACACATAGAGATTATTGTCTTGTGTATGTACACTTTCACAAACATTGTCTTATATTTTTATTTTTTTTAATATATATGTTTGTTTTAATAGTTTTTCATGGACAAATTGCGTTATCAACTCATAATTATTATGCTTATCATATTATATGGTCAGTGGACAATGATGATAATCATGATGCAAAGTATTGATGCATGATCCCACTAGACTGGCTATTGTATAATATTGTATAGATAATGCTTTTGATAAATTTATTTAAAGAAAACCTTATAAATATTATTATTATTCTGTACTTCACTCTTTCAAAATTTACAAAAATAAAAAATAAAAGTAGAGATCCAAATTCCTTGAAAAAACAAGCATTAACTTTTAAAAGATCTCCATTACAAGCAAAAAGCTATTGTTTTCTCTTACAAGATATATTCATGTTGTACCAATTCAATGATTGTGTTCGCCAGCATCTTTGTGTTTGGATTTTCTTTTTGAATTTATTTAGAATATTATGTATTTTTTATTTAGGGGATTTTTTTTTAATAATAATTATGAAACATGGCATATGAATGAACAATATATAACAAAATTAATCACAATAAGACATCATCCCCACGCTTTTTGAACTTTTAAAATTTGGTCATCCACCACGTGAATAAATGCTATCATTCGTGTTGTTAGGCCACATTACATGTTTCATGATTTAAATACCTTTTTCCGTAATTATTAATTGAGATTTAATTTAAACATATTTCTGTTGCACCAATCCAAAGTAGACAATTATGGTGTAGTATGATAATATATCTTCTTCTTCTTTTTTATCAATTTTCATTCTTATATAGCACTAGCATGTTGACGATATCAAAAGTACGTGTGACACCATTTTATAGACTGTGATCCCTGCGAGGAGAAAATATTACCCATGGTCATGTAACTTCTTCTGAGTTTACAAAAGGTCGTGTAACTTTTAATTTTTGTAAATTTGGTCATTTCAGTCTCAACTTATTATCCCATGGTCATGTAACTTCTTCTGAGTCCACAAAAGGTCCTGTAACTTTTAACTTTTGTAAATTTGGTCATTTCAGTCTCAACTTATTATCCCATGGTCATGTAACTTCTTCTGAGTCCACAAAAGGTCCTGTAACTTTTAACTTTTGTAAATTTGGTCATTTCAGTCTCAACTTCAGTCTTTTTTTATGAAAAAAATTGAACTTTCATTGGGGTTGCCCACATCATCTAATATTCCGACCAAAATCATCTTAGTTTCAGTCCTTTAAATCTCAATTTCAGTCATTTACCTTTTAAGGGCATGATTGGTATGACTGAATGGAATTGTGGTTGAATGGAATGAATTAATGAATGGAAGTTCTGAATGGAATGACCATTCTTATGATTGGTATGACCTAGGAATGAAATATAAGTATTGGTGAATCTGTTTTAAAATTATTATTATTAATTATTAATTATACTTTAATATTAATATTATTATTAATTATTATATATATATTTAATATATTATTATTTTTAGCTTTTTAATATATATTTTTTAAAATAATATTTTTTATAATTACAAAAATAATATTATTATTGTGTTTATTATAATATTATATAATTTTAGTAAACACATATATGTATATTAATATGTTTTTAATTATTGTTGAAAGTATGAGTTTATAATAACGTTATATATATTTTTAATATTTTTATTATTAATAATATATTATTAAATAATAATATTTTTATTTTATTTTTATTAAAATATTATTAAGAATTCGCTTTAATTTACACTTTTCGATTATTGTTAAAAAAATTATATTGTTTATATATTTTAATATTATTATATTTAATATGATTATTATTATTATTATTATTATTATTATTATTATTGGAGTTGGTTATTATTTTTATTTTTATTAAATAATATTTTTAATAAAATAATATTATTATTAAATTATTATTGTTGTTGTTGTTAGGTAGAAGGTAATATTATGAAATGAATGATAATATTTTTGGTGAAAAAAAAAATCATTTCTCAAAATGTGGAATACATAAACTCATGGAGTATGTAAAGAATTACAATTTCTTTATTTTTTTGAAATATCTATTCTTAATGGAATTATGATTTCTTCCAAAAATACATATCAATTAATGTATTTGGAATAAATTAAGGAATGAATGATCATTCCTTAATCTATTCCAACATATCAATCACACCCTAAGTCTTTTGTATTTATTAATTTTACCTCCAAATGAACTAAAGGTAGAATTAGGATGCGAGGTGTTAAATTTTTAATGTGTTGATTTTCCACATGTAACTTTTGGCTAGAATATTAGATCACATGGCCAAATCCAATGGAAAGTACTCACTTATATTTATATTATTATAATATTTTTCTGGGGATTTTTATATTATCTCAAAAAATTGTATTTTTTATATTGATAAAAGTTTTTTTTTTCTCCATCACACAATACATAGCGTGAAATCATCCTGTAGTATGCAAGTTGCTGATACATAAATACACAAATAGAATCAAGCATGTTCCAAATGGTATATACTGTATACCCTCAATTCATGCCTTTCGTAGGAGCACATTGACAAAGTCTAATTCTTAAAAAAAGAACTCATGATCTTTGTGGCAAAATATATTATAATATGTAATGATTGGAATTTTACCATATTTCAAGGACTGATTAGCAAGAAACAAAAGTTGAAAATTTTCTTTTTGTCCTTTTCCCTTTTGTTTGAGAGGAAGGACCGAAGGAGTGTTGAGTAAAAAAGCAATAACAATAATAAAATCCAGAATTTAATGATAGTGGTCAATTAAATCGGGCGCAATGCATTTAAACATTTTAAAGTGAAAAACGACCAAAAAAAAAGAAAAACTTTTTCCTTTTAAAGCTTAAACGAGAGTTTTTATTCATAAGAAAATACACAAGAGTACATAACTCTTGAAACAAGCTGAAAGCCTCAAATCCACCCAAACAAACGGGTGCAACGAGACAAAAGAAAACACGGACTACCTACTCGGATATGACCTTCAGAGAAAGCATCGAGACAAAAAACATGTCACCCAATGACTGCTTGCACAGGTCACCATGAAAATTGGACTCCAATAACTACCAAATCAAGCACCACCGGCGACAGTCAACGCGTTCCCGACCAAGGCGGTACCGTTGGAAATATTGACAGGCAATCCACATAACCCCAACACATATATTACAAGCAAAAGAAAAAGAAAACCAGAAAGTGCAACCAAACCTAGAGGGCCGAGCTGGCCACAACGGCAGTCGGAAGTAACCAGACGTCCGGCGGTGATAATCTTGAAAAAAAGTAACGTGCACCAAAAGATGAAGAAGAAGGAAAAAAGGTAGAGAGAGGGCAGAGCCTCTCTCTCCTATCGCCACCTTATTCCCTAAAAGAAAGAAAAACTTACAAAAGCGAAACTGAAACACGAATAAAGAGATCAATCGACGCCGTAATTATGGTCCCTATCTTGGTCTCTTAGACGAAAAATAAATAGTGAAATTATTTGTTCAAACAATTCCATTAACTAATGAGAGACGGTCCTATAAAGTACTGCAGGTGAATAGACTTGCCCAAAAAAATCGAAACCGGCGATTTGCCGGTTCGGAATCGAAATTAAAACCGGAAAAATGAAGGTTTGGTTTCGGTTCCTAGATTTTGAAAATCGAAACCGGCGGTTCCGAACCGACTGTTTACGGGTTCGAACCGCCGGTTTGTTAATTTAATTTTTTTTTCATCTATAAATAGTGGCTTCAGTTGACTGATTTGAGTGTATTTCTCACACCAAATTGATCCAATTGCATCAATTTCTCTCTTATCTCTTGCTCTAGCTTCTTATTCTTGTCAATTATCAATTTTTCATTTTTATATAGTGATACTTTATAGTTATACTACTAATATTTTTTTAGCTACTATAGTATACTTATAAGTTGTAAGTTGTAACTTATAAGCTAATATTTGTATTCTTAAATTTAAAATTTGTAATTTGTAAACTTTTTTCAACTTTCAGGGGGTGCTTGGTTTGTGGTGGGGAATTGGAATGGAAATAGGAATGATATTAATGAGGAATGGTAATGGGCATGCTTATTATTATTGGGTTGTTTGGTTGATAATTAGGAATGACTATCATTACCATAAATGGTGATTGGTATGCTTAAGTTTCTTAATAATAAAAAAATAACCTTAACTATTTTTTGTGTTAAAAAAATATATTTATAAAGCAATAGTGTCTCATTATAATATAATAATAGAAAATGTTAATTTGGAAGCTTAAATTATTTTTTAAAAAAATAATATATTAAATTATAGGGGAATGACTTTCATTCCCCCCAAATAGATGAGGAATGAAAATATAATTTTGATTCCATGATTTTTGGATATAGAAACACTATTCATGGAATCATTCCCCCGACCAAACATTAAACTTTCATTCCATTCCAATTTCTTATCTTCAAACCCCTCTACCAAGCACACCCTCAATTTAATATTTTGTTTAAGAAAATTATTCATAAGTCCATTCCATGTGTGTGTATTACTCATAGGTCCATTCATCATTTTATTACTTATAGGTCCTACTTTTTGGGTGTAAAATACCCATAATGCCCTACACTCACCCACCCCTCCCAACAACTCCCTCAAATCGTGCCTATGATACCAAATCCCACCCTCAACCCCCCACAATCTGCATCCCACCTAGGGGTGGAGGAAATACCGAAAATACCGGTATACCGCACTTACCGTACCGAAAAATATCGAATTTATCGAAATTTTTTAGATGCGGTATACCGCATCTGCCAAAATTTCTAGCGGAATTCAAGATATGAATATAGAAATTTAAGTATAAATGGTATCTTAAAATATTTTCAGATATCGAAAATATTTTCTATACCGATATCTGAAAATATTTTCGATATATCGAATATTTCGTATACCGATAATATATCTATTATACCGAAAATCTTGTGTTGAATTCATATTTTTTTTCAAATAAATAATTATAATTATATTATGTATATATATATTAACACAAAGTCACAACTCACAAACCCTACATAACATTTCATTTTTCACAATCCTGCTCCCTTCCCCATATAAAATCCCCCTCCTCTCCCCTACTGTGGCCCCTCCTCTCCCCTACAGGGTGGCCCCTTGCCTTCCCCTTCTCCCGTCGCCCCCCTCCTTCCCATTGCCCAGCCTCCTCTGGGTCCCCCCCCGCCCTCCCCCTCCTTGTAGCCCCCCCCCCCCTCGCCGCTGTGTGCCCTCCCTCTGGCCCCCCCCCACCCCCCGGTCCCCCACCACGGTCCCCCATTCTTCCCTCTCACCATTGTGGCCCTCTCCTCCCCTGGCCTCAGGCCCTTCCCCCCCCCTATGGCCCCGCCCCCTTCCCTCTGTCGCCCCGCCTCTTTCATTGCCAGCCTCCTCTCTTGGCAATTCCCCACCACTCTGTATCTTTTGCTCGGTAATTATCACTACAAAAGACTAAACATTTTATATTATTTTTCGGATCTACACTACATAGTGCATTTATTCATTTTTGTTACATTGGTAGAAATCTTACAAAGAGTTTTTTTAAATGAACGCGAGAAAAACTTGCCAAGAAATGGATAAGTTCTCTGAAACCGTAGGGTGATTCACTCTACTCATCTATTTTATCATCATTTTATTTGGGTTCCTTCAAGAATCAATATCTTTTTATGTTGATGTTACTCTAATTTGTGTATGATTTCATTTTCTATACTACCTTTTAGGCTTATAATTTAGGTTTTTTCTGCTTTTTTTTTCAATTATTTATCATCTTTCTGGAATTGTGCAGCGAAAGGGGTATTTTGCAGTCTTTTCGTGACTGATAAAGGAGCACTTCTCTTTTCAGTCGTTGATCAAAATTCAAACAGGTGTTAAAGGTATTTGAGTTCTTAACTCCCTATTGTTTAGTTTTTCCCCTTTCTACTTATAATCATCCAGAATTTTCATTAGCGATCAATTAAGGCCAAGCGTGTTTTTTTTTTTTTTTTTGTGAAATTTACAACAAGGTGGTTGTGTAGCCAAGAGGAGGCGGCTAATTATGTATGGGGGTTGGGGTTTTGACTTTGAAGCAGAAAATACAGGTTAAATAAAGTGAGTGTATTTTAGCTGTTAAAGGTTTGTTGGATGTTTGGAAAAGTGGGGACTTGTTCTTGTCCTCATCTTCACCTTTAGACAAAGGGAAGATTCCAAAGCTCAGGTCTACTGATAATGCCCATAAAAAATAACAAAGTGGTTTATTTTGTTTGTAAAAGAAATTTTCCAAGTCCCCCATTTTTCTTTGTTTTGTGTTCTAATAAAAAATGAATAGTATTGGAGTGTTTTCAATATCTTTGATATGTCTATATATCGTATGAATGATCAAATGAATTGGTTATTGAAATGTAGAATCTTGAGGATTGGAGGATTTTTAGGAATGAATTTGAAATTCATAGTGATTTTGGGATGTTTTGATTTAGTAATTTGGGTGGATTTGATTTTTTTTTTTTATTTTATATGCTTACACTTGAAATCCTTCTATCCAAGAGTATAATTTTGAACATGTTTGGTAACTTTATTATTATACTCATGTTTTTTTTTATATAGAATGGAATCAATCTTCTCATTCAATGCCGAATCCATCCCAACACACCAAACATAATAGATTCGACAAAGTCTCCCACACGTTCCCAAAAAAAAGGAGCATATATTGGCGGCGATTGTATAGAGGGACTTTGATATGTGTTTCCAAAGTCTCCCCACAAAGATTGCATATATTGAGTGTCTTTTAATATGTGTTGTGTTGAACTATTGAAACTTATTTTGTTGTGTTGGATTGTTGAAATTTATATATTGTGTTGGACTGATGAGTGATGAATACTTAAATCTTATTCTGTGATCAAATATTTTTTTCATAAAAAATACAGGTTATTTAAAAAATAATATCGACAAGAACGGTATGTCGAAATTTCGGTACAAAACGGTATTATCGGTATGCCAAAATTTCGGTACGAAACGGTATTATCGGTATGCCGAAATTTCGGTACGAAACGGTATACCGATAATTCGGTATGGTACGGTATATGTCGAAAATTCGGTACGACACGGTATATCGAAATTATCGGTACGGTATCGGTATCAATATTGACATACCGAAAATTTCGGTATACCGAAATTTTCGGTATGAGAACGGTATGATATTTTTCGCATCGAAAATTTCGCACGGTAACGGTATGGCGAGAAAATTTTCGTATGCCGCATCATTCCACCCTCTATATTAACTTTTACACGCATTTTTACGAGCAAATTTTATATTAGTAATTGAAATGATAAAGTGACTTTTAAGAAGCGGTATGTAGAAAAGAGACTTATCTATTATACCCCTCCTTAAAAATCACTTTATCATTTCAATTACTAATACAAAACTCGCTCACAAAAACGCGTATAAAAGTCAATTGTGCTAAATCTTCTAGAAAGGAGAGAGTATATATTATTACATTTATCGTAAAAATTATGTCCAGCCAAATCAAATTAATCGTGCAATAATCTATTTCCATCATGATAGAAGAACATCAAGTCTACAGCAATAAGCCAAAACTAACGTACTGCCAAAAACACAAATGTAAAGCTTTATTACACAAAACTCAAAAAGATGAAATAAAATAAACAGCACGCAAACACAGCTCACATAAGAAATCTGGTGTTCCAAGAAAAAAGCGTAACAAACCTAAGACAATAGGGACTCGCATCAGGAATCAACAGGAAATTGTCCAAACACAAAATAATCAACCCTGGGGAAGTACAAATTGCCTGTTGATATGACAATTATTGTGTTAGAACTTAGAATTCATCTACAGATATCCACAAATCCTGGCCAAAATATCAGACAGAGATAAACGGTGATGTACATACTTCTTCCTCTGTACGGTATGTATTTGTATCAAGGAGGATCCAATTGGTAACACTAAGACAAAGTAATTCTTGTCCTTTTTCATGAAGCGTCTGAACTGAGAAGTACAAAGGATCCAGGAGGCACTTAATACTTTAACTTAAATTACGATGTGTCTCCAAGACGGTACATTGTGATCTCCTGTTGTTTGAAATATCGACGATCCTCTTCATCAACAAGTACAAGGTTTAAGTAGTACTTCACACTGAATTTGTTGTTGATATTTCGATATGTTGGAGTCAGCTCGTATGGGCTCAGGAACAATCTAATTGGAATTGATTCACCTGTCGAAGAATAAATAAAAACATTTAGAGAATGCTGAGTTGAATAAAATTTTCTGCCAAGGGAGAAAAGATCAGAGAACCCAATATGGGGAAAGAATTAGTACTTGAATATATACAATATATATTACTCCATATATGAGGGTAAAACGGTAAAAGAAATGAGAACATAGAGATGTATTTACCGGAAACAATAGATATATTTAGTTTGTAGGTAATACATTATTCGTCATAGAACTAATAAAAAGTAATCAACTTATTAATAGATTACAATTTATCATATGACATAACATGTATTAAAATCAGAGTACCTCTGACTGGAGCACCATCCATTAGTTCAAACTTAGCAAGTGTCTCTGTCTCAACATGGGTATTGGACCCTGACCCTGTTGATTCCCGGCGCCGAATTTCCAGATCCATATTTTTTATTTTGATTCTTACAAGAAGAAAGTATATTTTGCCAATAATTACATCTTTTAGATGATACCTGGATATTTAAAATTCCAATCAGTAGAGAATCATTACAAACCTCTAATGAAACTTCGAGATTTATGAAATAACTAGGGCTCTAAAAAAAAGAACCATTTAAGCAAGGTCTTGTTTATTGATCCTTAAATGTAATACATGATAGTACCAAGCCTACTTCAACTAAGTAATATCAGCAATTGACATTAGTACATTTCTAAGATCATTAACTCATTTCATCACAAATTCCGAAATAGGATTAGGAGGTCAATCAGAGTAAAAAGTTGAAATTACATACTTGCTCTTGTTGTACTCAGGCAGTCCTCAATTCCAACCTCCATCTACAAGTGAAAAAACAAAATTTAAAGGCACACTCTTGTAAGAGAAGTATGGGAGAGAACATTATTAACTCAAAATGTACAGCACATATCTGAAATAACAAGGAAATCATGGTTTCAAATATCCTCCTCAGTGCTTACATGCACAAAATTCATAACGAACATATACAGTAATCAACAGCTAAAAACATATGAGAATACCTTGATGCTGTTGTTGATTGATGGAGGTGGGGTATAATTCCAAACCTGGTCCATCAGAAAAATGGATGACATAATGAGCCCAAGTGGGGTAGTTGTTCGACATAAAAAGAGCAATGGATTAGACATATGATGAGGAATAAAAGAATATTTGCACTTGAGCAAATCCTGAAATATGTAAATTCCAATAATTACACTGAAGATCATGCAAAACTCACTTTTCATGAAAGGGTGGTGTGTGAAATTTTTTCAGGTCGTAATTGGTAATTCACAATCTACGTTAGCTATATTGCCGTAATAGATGTATCGTACAACTGCATCTCCATTAATGACCTAAAAAAGATATGCAGACAGCAATACATGGCCCATAAATTTGGAGGATAGTGTGCATGTTCTTTTGTTGTGAATGAAGTTGATATGTTACCACAAAGTCTTGATATTGTGTAATGCTTCCAGCATAACCCCGACTTATAGTCACTTTAAGGACATACCTGAAACAACAAGATTTTAATGAAGTTGGCTGAATAAGTTTCTGAACTCCCAAAAAATATATGCAGCCCACAGAGGTAATAAGATATTCTAAGATAGCCAACATTAACAAACTCCTAAAAAGACAGAAGGCTACTCTGGACTCAAAAATATTGAAACACACTCTCTTCTCCAAGTTCACTTTCTGCATTGTCCAAAATATAGCAAAACCAGAGCCAGAGGTACAGAATCCACTTTGCAAGAGAAACTCACCTAAGCCGCACATTTACCCCATTGTATGTCTCGTACGGCATTTCCACAGTTGAAAATTCAAATGGAAATGTTTTTCTTTCATAAATTTCTCCAGGAACATCCAGTTCACGAACTATATGAAAAAGGAAGAAAAGTAAAATAAGACATAACTAATCATGATTATCTTTCAAGCTACCCTACCACCAAGGAGTGAACTGACCTAATTTTCAGTACATGTTACAATAACCAACTGGAAGTGTAGCACATAATTAACTTTACATAGCTTCCATGAGATTTAAGATAAAAGGGGAGCACTTACCCAGAGAAGTGAAGTCGTAGAAGTTGCCTTTGTCAAAGTACATTTCTTTAACCCTGTGCTCATGTCAAGATTTTGAGGTCTTTTTTTAATTTTCATACTTATGTTCCAGTAACTGTTGTAACATTTGCATAGACTGTGTCATATGAGTCTAGTTGTGGAAAATGAGCCGCCCAAGATCACTACGTTATAGTGCTTCTATTACACCAAAGTTTTTTGAGTTTGAGCTGTTTAGCCTATGCTCTCTAATATGACATTGCCAACCTAAGTGTATATGATTTAAATCACAGGCTTTTATTTTGTACATGCGATATATGATTTTTCTTGAAGAGAATATTATGTTACTTTGATTAACATCTAAAAAGAGCATTGATATTTTATATAGAAGAATATCAAATTAATCATTTAATTAAAATCATTAACACCAGTATTATAGAACTATATTACAATACATATTTTATTCTAACAGTATGATAATATAGCAATCAACGTTTAATACTGTGTGTTATTATAGTTGATGACATAAATGGTGGTAAAAAGATCAATAATAACTAAAAAACCTCATTCCAATTAATTTAAATGTCAAAATTTCTAATTTAACTTGAACTTGATGCTTTTAGACAAGCTTGAGCTCGACCATATCATTACAAGCTTATTGCCGTTGAGCACATAAATTTTGAGTAGCTTGAATGAACTTGACAATTTTACTCGCCTAAGCTCGTTGCATAATAATCTCTGTCTGTCCTTTATTTTGAAACTGCTATTTGGTTAAAAGAAAAAAGGGAGTTCATCTGATTTTAACTTTCTGGAATGTCAGCTATGGTTCTTAAGGTTATAAATTTGTTCTTATATCACCTGGTCTTCTTTCAGAATATGTGATTGAACTTGTTGATTTCTTTATATCTGGTTTACTTTTTTTACCTTTAAAGAACTTTTTGTTTGCATATTGAAACGATCATCCTTAGCAACTCTTGTACACATGCTGTCAATTGTAATTGCACTTAATAAACCAGCCTGTGGGCTCGGACACCTGTCTCATGTTACTAAACTATTTTCTATTTTCAGTGGTCGCCTCAAATCACCATGGTCTCGAAGGAAAAGGAAGCATATACTCTCTCCACGGCAGTGGAGAAGTTTGTTCACTTCAGATGGAAAACTTCGTGACAATGGAGTTAAATTTCTTAAGAAAGTTCGAAGTGGAGTGAGTCTTGCTTTCGTATCTCTTAATGTTTTTCTTTATCTTTGCTGAACTGTTGACTGATTTTTTATAATTTAATGGTTCTACACTTCTACTTCGAATTTTTTTCTGATTTTGCACCTTGTTTAATGTAGGGTGTTGATCCAAGTATTAGGGCAGAGGTTTGGCCGTTTCTTCTCGGAGTGTAAGTTGACTTGCCTTCTGGACTATGCATCTGAATTTATTTTGGTGCATTTAGAATAGGAATAGATTTGTATTTCAACGTTAAATGTCTTGCGTTGCTAAGGCCATAATTTTTCAAAAAGGTGCTTATAATGTAGATAGGTTTTGGTGACGGGAAATGCTGGTCAGACTATGTCTGGACAATGTCCATTTCGAAAACCCAGTTCTATCCTTTGTCTGTCGGCCTCTTTGAATGATTTTTCTTTTACGGGTCAAGAGAATTTATTCTTTACATTCATGATTGTTAGCCAAAACACAATCAGAGGCACAAATTCAGATGCCAATTGATGTTGACGTCTTTAACCTCCTTCGGAACTTTTCTATCGTGTATGGATAGTGCTACCTTTGTCTTCAACGGGAGACTTGACATTGCTTAGTTTGTTTGTAATTTTTCTTTTTTATTGCATAATCTTATTTTTTCTACTGGTACTGAGTTTAATTTTTGCAGCTATGAACTAACGAGTTCCAAAGAAGAAAGAGATTTTACTAGAACTCATAACAGGTGCAGTCATAAACTCCAAACCTCAGTCCTTAAGCTTCAGTCTTTACCACCACCTTCTAAAAACACACACATGCACTCTTAGGGGGTGTTAGGTTCAAAATTCTTCAATGAGAGTCTGATGGTGAGTTATAATGAGAGTGAAGGTTACACTTTTAGTAGTTGGCTCTAATCTTTGAATAGAGGTAGACAAAAAAATTGTTGTTAGTTGAAGGATAGCAGAATGATTGTGGGATGACTGTAGTGTAGGGGGTTATGTAGTTAATCAAGACAGGGTAAAAGAGGAAGGTGAATTGATCATCATTTATTCTCATTAATCTCTCCAATCATCCCACATCCATGCTTGTTACAGTTCCCGTTGAAGAATTTGAAATACACACAGTAAATGAAGAAAGACAAAGAAATGTGTCATCCTTATTTAACTTTATGTTGTTCAACCTTATTTTTAATTCTTCCTTTTGTTTAACTCCTAGTTAAATACCAGCATCTGACTTTTTCTGGAATTAACATCCTGTTGGTATGGTGTTAATTTACGCAGAAAGGAATATGAAAAATTGCTTAGACAATGCCGTCGTCTTCTTAAGCATAACGGCGAAACTTTTAAGTTAAATGACAGCTGTGAAACAAGTAGTGTATGTGGAGTAAGTCTCACCGAAGGCATGGATTCCGCTGGCTCTGAAGATGTCGTGAGTGCCCGAGAATCCCTATCTAGTGAGGATTCGTTTCATAATAATGAGGATGAATGCCATTCAATTATGGATGGATATGCGGGTTCGAAAAGAATTACTAATTCAACCGTTGCATCCGACTACGATTCCTCAGACTCCGACTCCTCAGAAGATCCTGAGGTCAGTCAAACCTTTGACTTTACAGAAAGCACACAGGATCATGACATCGATGTTTCCTCAAAGGAGGATCCATCTCCCGCGAAACCCCGAAGTAGGGAAGATTTTGCCACCTGGCAGCGTATTATTCGCCTAGATGCAGTGAGAGCTAATGAGGAATGGATCACATACTCCCCAACACAGGCTGCGGTATCCGAACCTAAAGCACGTCGTGCAGCTGAGGCTGTTGGATTGAAGGATTACGACCACCTCCTTCAGAGCCGGGTCTTTCATGCGGCCCGCTTAGTCGCCATTCTTGAAGCCTATGCACTCTACGACCCTGAAATCGGCTATTGCCAGGGAATGAGCGATCTACTTTCTCCAATAATCGCTGTTATGACCGAAGACCACGAAGCTTTCTGGTGTTTCGTGGGTTTTATGAAGAAGGCTCGCCACAATTTCCGTCTGGATGAAGTGGGAATCAGAAGGCAGCTCAACATCGTCTCCAAGATCATTAAGTACAAGGACTCACATCTCTACAGGCATCTGGAGAAGCTGCAAGCGGAGGATTGCTTCTTCGTGTACAGAATGGTGGTCGTACTTTTCAGAAGGGAGTTATCTTTCGAGCAAACGTTGTGCATCTGGGAAGTGATGTGGGCGGATCAGGCTGCGATTCGGGCTGGTATAGGGAAGTCAGCTTGGAGCAGGATTAGGCAACGCGCCCCACCAACGGAGGATCTGTTGCTTTATGCGATTGCAGCTTCTGTACTACAAAGGAGAAAACAAATCATAGAGAAATACAGCAGCATGGACGAGATTTTGAGGGAATGTAACGCAATGGCTGGCCATCTTGATGTGTGGAAGCTTCTCGACGATGCACACCATCTGGTCGTGACACTGCATGACAAAATCGAGACTACTTGATCATCATGTGTGCTAAAATGTCCTTATTTATTTGTGCTAATTATTCCCATTCCCTTTTTTATTTATCTTGGAAAACAAATTTCGAACATACTTCTGTGAGTAGCAAAGCTCTAATGCTATGAATGAGCTGCTACAAAATGCTCTTACACTAGCATAGGCCTCGCGTGTGTTTTTAATATTCAATATAATACAATTTTAAAATTATAATTTTTATAATTTTTAATTGAAAAAATATTAGTATATTATTACTTAAATTTTTAATTATCAATTTTTTTTACCACCAATAGCAAAATTTTATTAGCGTGTGCATAAAAATCGTCAATATTCTATAATTTTATTTTTTTTTGTAAATTTTAATTTTTTTTTAATAAATAGTAATTTTTATATAGGTTAGGAATTTTATTATATTTCAATTATAATGATAATAGAAACCATAGAGATAACATATAATTTTATTATTTAGTTTTTTATTTAATTTTGAATGGAGTTGTTAGAGTTATATCAATATGTATGCTAAGTTGAATTATTATAATTATGTGAAAAAATATTAAATTGATTTTGAATTTGTTTACAATGACACATATGAATTCTTTTAAATACATTGGATGACACATGTGATTTTTTTTAATGACATGTATTACCAAACTTTTCATATAATGACACATAGATTAAATCAATGTAGAGTTGACACATCAGCAAGGGAAAAATCCTCTATTAGTATATAGGGGATGTCATTGTACTTCACTCACAACAATCATTTTATTTATAAATGAACTCCACAATACCCTATAATACATATACTGTATCTATTTTATCTATATTTTTCTTAATTTGTATGTCAATTACATCAAGAATAAAACTGAAATTTATTTTCTAAATAGTGATAATTTTTATACATAACAATATATTTTTTTAAATTGAGTTCACATATAAACTTGGGTTCATATAAATTTTTATCAAAATAAAAAATAAAACATTAATTATAGAGCACATAATTTCATTCACTTGCGAGGCGCACGATGATTTGAGCGGTTTTGGTCTTCCATGCTGCACCGTTGGGCAATGCCCAACAATTTATTAATATGTTGTACCACTAATTTAATAGTATTGCATGAAAAATAAAAAAATATTGTGGAAACTAGGAAGACTTTGAATTAAGTGTATTTTTATTAATACATTATTTATCCATCTATCACTTTTGTACCCATTTTTCTTTTTCACTCGATGATTTATCCATCCACCACTTTTGTACTCATTTATACATTATTTTTCTTTTTCACTCGATGATTAACAGAAGAGTGAAAGATTAGGGATGGTAATAATTCTTTTCTTGCATTCCGATCGTATGACATATTTGAATTCTTCAAAATATCAAAATGCATTTGCGAGCTAAAATTGGTGGTAATATAATAAGGGGGAAAATAAGGTACAAAATGCAAAAATAAAAAACTCTAAGGTCCAAATGCAACTTTTTGGTATAAAGTGCAGTTTTTTTTTCAAACAAAGTATAATTTTTTTGTACCTTAGAGTAAATAAAAATTGTATTTGTACCTTAGAGTTATTGCTTCCTATTTTTTGTACCTTAGAGTCATTATCTCATGTAATAAAACATGGACTCAAGCATTAGTGAAGAAAGAAAAAATAGATTGAAATTAAACACTGTAATATTTAGATTATGACAAAGTCTAGTATAAAAAAATTTATACATGAATTTTTAAAATTTATAATCGAATTCTATAATTGATAAAGGTAAGACAAAATTGAGTGGTTCATGGTTCACTCGGCCCAAGTGATTCATGGTTCACCCGGCCCGAATAGGTCATAATTTAGAGTTCATTATTTAGTGTTCAGTATATAGATGATTGATTTAAGATAATTTTATAGATTTTCAAACATAAAAATTTTCACACTGGACGTACTCTTATATTCTTGTTAGAAGAAGAAAAGGACGTAACTTAATTAATTCATCTGAAGAGATAAGGATAAATGAGGAACTAATATTAACCATACAAGTGACCATGATAATGTTTTTTCCCTTTTTAAAGCCAAACTTAGCTAGTCAATATGTTGATATGTTTATTGCAAAATAATGTATACCTTTAGACACTTGTAAATTGTTTATTTCACTTAACTTCAATTACTCGCGCTACGTTTTTATCTATAAACACTACAAAAAAAATGAAAAATTACCTACGAAAATTCGTAAATGACTACGAAATTTACCTATAAAAATAATTTGATCCTTAAAAAGTAAAGTTTGTCTATGATTTGCCTATCAATTTTTAGAATAATTCTTTTAAAAAAATATCTACACAAATAATTTTCTAGATAAACGAATTATCTACTAGCAATCTACCTACACATTTATAATTTTCGTAGTCAAATTTACCTTCACAAATAATTTTATAGGCAATTTACATTTTCGTAGCAATTATACATATAGTTTAAAAATAGCTTATACAATTAGAAAGTTTTGTAGGCAAGTCGTAGGCAAGTTTTACTATTTAAGGATGAACTTAACCAGGTGGCTTAGCCCACCCGGCAACTGGGCTCCTTATTTGGGAATGAATTTAGAGTTATGGGAGTTATAAGGTGAATTAGTGATTTCGTAGAGTATTTAAGTGTTTGGTGTACTAAATACTAACAACTAACTTTGTCCCATAAAAAAAAGAAAAATAAGAACGAATTTATTTTCGTTGAAAATTTCATAGGTATATTAAAAAAGATTCTTGTAAGAAAAATATGTGAGACATTACACAAATGGAATGCACTCGATTCAAATCAAAACTTCAATTGAAATTGACGAATTATCCAACATTTCTGGATTTGATCACTTGCCTGTTCGTGTTGTTCTCGATCCGCTTTATTTTTATTTTCCATCTTCCTATTTCCAACCCCTTTCCTTAAAATCGATGATTTTAACATAATTAAATCAAGATCAATATAAACTAGCTAGAGGCGCAATTATATAAATAAATAAGATTTTTATATACACATATTTAGTTTGTGGATCTTTAAATTTTATTTAAATATGAGGCGTCAGCGCCTCTTATTTATGTGCTAATTATTTGGTATTTTGTAACACTATTAATTATAAAAATATATACTTGAGCAAATCGTTTTGCAAAAAATCACTTTAAATTTTGGTGAGTATATTAATATATGTGTGTAAATTTTATAGTGAGATGAACATGAAAAATGTGTACATCAACACTTACAATGAGTTTGTCATGACACTAATTATATATGAGTAATTATATTTTTTGTTAATATTTATTTTTTAAAAAAGGTAAAATTAGTGAGAAACAAATAATATAAAATTTCAATATGGTGTAGTGATATGTTTGTTTTAATATTACTGCTATGTCCCTGGTTCGAATTTTAGGTACAACAGATTTTTTTATTTTTTTATTTAACAGACTGATATATAGGGAACAACAAAAAATTGTAGTGAACGAGCAATGGTTAAAGTTTCCTTCCCTAGCCAATTTTAATATACAATTCGCGAATTTTAAAAAAAAATCATTAAATTTTTAACACTAGACCTACCCTAATTATTAAGGTGAGTCATCACGTCTAGAAATGTCGACTCAATAATCGGATTGACGATGATGATATAGGTGACCGTTGGGAATATAAACCACAATAAATCTTTATAATTTAATTATTTGTATTATTTTTTTATGTAGTTAATTTAATGTCTTCTGCATTTGATATCTCAACGAGAGATATTCTCATTTTCAATTTTAATCACAGAAGTTAGTGAAGGCTCATTTTTTGATTTCCTTCTATGTGAAAAGAGAACATTTGTACAAGATTAATGTCACCCCGTCCCCAACCCCTCACTTTATTTGTGATGTTATGATTTAAATGGGTCCCACCAAAAAGATACATTAATAACCTAATTTGGAGATATTATACTAATTAAAAAGCTATTACACAATTGTAATTCACGGGTAATTGGAAGTTTGTGTAATTCACGGGTAATTAAAAAGACAGTACTTTCCCATACCTTTTTTAGAAAACAAAATTAATAAAGCTTTAATTAAGTATGCTGTTTTATTTGGACAACACGGGAGAAATAATATTTTTGATCTCATAACTTATTTACTGCCTATTTTTGGTTTTAAAAAAAATTAATATCCAATTTTAATCCCACAATTAAATGGATTGTTAAATTGTGGTTCTATTTTCACCGAAAAATCGAAAAAAATTATATTTTTGGTCTCATGCAAGTCACGTGTCGATAAAATTTTGTCGTTCTTACATTTACAGATTTTAAGTTTTATGTTTGATTTATTAAATTATTTACACATGTGTAGTTTGATTAATTAAAAAAATATAAAAGAATTAAAATGAAAAAATTAGTCAGTGTTCACGTCATCGAGGGTATAGAAAATCCCCAAATTTTACCGACACGTGATTTACATGAGATCAAAACGGCGTTGTTTGTAATTTTTCGGCAAGAATGAGATCAAAATTGAACAATTAATTTAATTATAGGACCAAAATTAAAAAATTAAATTTTTTAAAACGAAAATGGACAGTAAATAATTTATGGGATCAAAAAACTTTTTTTCTCCCCAACACAGATATTACATAGATCGACAAGTATCGTGTGCCGTTGTTCATCGATCAATTCAGGGGCATATGTACGTGGGAGGGACAATGCCATTTTATTTCAAGGTTTTTTTTCGTCTATGCATTCATTATTACAGTCAATCGATATAATTAAATTGTGATCATTTCAAATCGATTCTTATTCAAATTAGAACTAAAATTACGTGACGGAGGGAATATAATTAAACTCAAATTAATCGATTGTTACCGTGCTAAAGAACTAACAATTCCAATTAATAATAAATCAGTGTTTTTATAATCGAACCGGCGACCAAATCGTATTGTGTAGTGGTTTAACTAGTTGGACCAATAGAACTAACTGTTCAACTGTTAAAATGATGACTGTGTAAGTCCACCTAAGAAAGAATAACCCATTCTCATATTAATATTTTGGGGCTAATACCGTGGCTTATGTTTTTTCATTTTTTGGGCTAAAGTAATGAACTTAA
Source organism: Stenogyne calaminthoides (assembly GCA_037126765.1). Taxonomy (NCBI): domain Eukaryota; kingdom Viridiplantae; phylum Streptophyta; class Magnoliopsida; order Lamiales; family Lamiaceae; genus Stenogyne; species Stenogyne calaminthoides. The sequence continues at coordinate 1,412,025 of JBBCBC010000011.1, read as the reverse complement.
TTAGCATGCCACATATTGAGCTAATTAAATGGAAAGGGCTGCCAGTTGTTTTAGATAATTTGGGCCGGGAAAAAGGGGAAAAAATATTAATTAATATGCTTTGGCCGCCGACCATTAAGTTGGTCGGACAAAAACTTGTGTGAACCCGAGTTCACCGTGAATTCGGTATCTTTAGTATCACTGTTATATACAAAAATTATCACTATTATGTATAAAAAATATCATTGTTATGCACAAAAACAATCACTGTATAGAAAATACTTTATATTTTTAAACAGTGAAAGTTTTTGTAAATAAAAGTGATAGTTTTTACACATAACAGTGATAAAGTTCATGTATAGTCCTGGTTCACAAGAGTTTTACTCAACAAATTTTATGGAGATATTATTGATATAATTCCATAATTTTTGAATTTCATGATTGCGAATTTAAAATTTGATTAGAGATTAAATATTGTGTTTGAGAGCGCAAATTGTGTGCTTGGATTTAATCCAAAGATTTGACTCGTTAAATTTGTTAAAAGAATTGTTTAAGGTTAAAGATGTCTAATATTCGTTATAATTCGTTAAAATTTCCTATCTCTAGTCTTTTGATTTTTAATGACTGGTTAGTTAACTCTAGATTAGTCTTGAGTGTTACATGATAGTTTATGTACAGCCTGTAACTATATATTGAGTATCCCTTATACCCAACCACATTTTTAAAGAGTTTTTCTTATTAAAAAAAATGTCTAATATTAGTTTGGGCTGAGAAATGCTTATTTAACAATTTTGATTTTAACCAGGTGGCTTAGCCCACCTGGCCATTGGGCTTCTCAATTGTCTGAGAGACCCAGGTTCGATTCCCTTTAGGAACGAATTGGAGTATGGGAGTTATAAGGTGGTTTGGCGAATTTGTGGAGTGTTTGGGTGCTTGGTGTACTAACTACTAACAACTAACTTTGTCCGATAAAAAAGAAAAAAAACAATTTCGATTTTAAATTTTGGGCTTGTTAGTCAAATTTATTTATGCACGGGGCCTTCTAGGCTGGAAATTGAAATTCTTATATCTCAACATTGTTACTATGAGGATTGAATAGTCATCATCACTAAATAGAATAAATACACTTGACAAGTGTACGGTGTACTTGGTGCACAAGAGAGTCACTCTATAAACAAATAACATAACCATCAAAATCAAAATATTTCTGCTCTGAATAAATATTTGGATACGTCTACGAAAATTTCCAAAAGTTCACTAATCCAAATTCATATTTGGATTCATCTACGAAAATTTCCAAAAAGTTGACTAATCCAAATTCATAATCATGGTCCCCCACCTTGAAAATTACATATAGCACATGTAATTACTGAATAGAGTGGAAAAGTTGACTAATCCAAATTCATAATCATGGTTCCCCACCTTGAAAATTACATAGCACATATGTAATTACTGATTAGTATAATATGGGTTAAATAAAGACCCGTCTAACTGGTTTTTACATAACCCATATTATTTAACCCTCCCTCAATAGCATGTTTTTAGCTCTATCTTTCAAAAGTTGCAGAGGCTATTAATATACAAGTTTGAAAATAAGTCCAGACATCATATGGTTTGTTGTCAAAATTAATAAAATACTTGTCCTGGAGCCCATTATTATGTTTCCTACTCGAACCCCAAAATTAACATCTTATTATATAGATAAAACTCACAAAGTGTCTTGTTAATTTTATGTGTGGTTTTACCTGACAACATTAATGCTACATAGTAAATGAAATATCGTATGGGTTTTCTTTTGATTACATGCAGGGATGACAACAGATAGGGCACCCACCCATTTGGACTACAATTTAAATTTCACTGTCTATATTCTTTAGTAAATTTATTATGTTGATTTCTGGTAATCACTTTTTTTGCGTAATTTTTGTGATATTTTGGCTTACCTAATCATTTCTTTGGTATTAAAAGGTGTGTGTAGCTCTTATGTGAAAACTGTAGTAAAATTGATTTCAATATGCTTTGTTGGGTTTAAATTGATTTTGTCCCTTACACTTTTGGTTTACCTTGTCAAACCTGTATATTGCTAATCTAAAACCATACCCCCTTGCTCTTATAGTGTGTCCTATAAAGGGTTAGAATATGAATATTATTGGTAGATGATGTATTTGTTAGCTGAATTATTAGCTATTAACTTATATAAGTATATCTTCATATTGAATATTTCTCTTTAACAATTGCAACTTATAGGTATTTTAAAGCACAAGACACGGAGAAAATACACAGTTTGCAACAAGATAGCACAAGACACAGAGAAAATGGAGGAAGCAGAGCACAATAAGTAGATGAAATTTTGAACTTTTTACAGCTTTAAGAAAATTTTAATGTGACATGAAAAATAGTCTTGAGAATGATTATTGTGCATTGATAATTAATTATTGTACATTTTATGTCTATATTTATTTTTTGAATGAATAGACATAAGATTAGTTTGATTTATATTACTTCTTATTTATGTTGTAGAGAAAATTAAAGAGATATTCTTGAACCAAAAAATAATACTCTTGAATCAATAGGTGATACTTTCGGTATTTTGTAATTGCACATTAACAATATTATATGTTTTAAACCATGAACTTTAATATTTAGACATTTGATTGTATTTAGATCAGTTTTAAGTATCGCTTGTTCTTAATATTCATACATCATTTCTATAAAATTGTGACACTTTTTAACTCAAGAGTGATTCCTTCGAACAATAATTTGATGCTTTAGGATTTTTGAAACTACATAGTGACATTATTTCAATATTTGTTTTAATTATTAATTAATTTTGAGTATTGTTTGAATTTAGATTTCTAATTTGTCTTTCAGAAAGTAGTTTACTTCTGAATTAATAAGTGATACTCCTGAACCATAAATCGATACTTCAGACATTTTGGAATTAAAGAGTGACAATATTTCAATATATGTTTTTTAGTTAACATGTATTTCATATTTGAGTTGTAACTTGATCAGTTTTATGTATTGTTTAAGAGTGGTACTTCTGAATTCGTAAGTGATGCTCTTGAATGAAAAAGTGATACTCTTGAATCATAAACTGATACTCCTGCTATCTAGAACCACAGGATGATACTATTCTACATTTTGTTTTACAATTACATGTACTTCATATTAGAGTTATATTTGTTATCAGTTTCATGTATAGTTTGTATTACAAAAAGGATGACACTTCTGAATTCATAAATGATACTCATGAATCTAAAAGTGATATTGTCGAATCATAAACAACCTTGATACTTTAAATTTATAGTTGATATTATAATACTGTAACTATTTTTTGTATGAAATAAAAATCGCTAAAACAGTTTATATATTTGACTAGATATTTGATACTTTTGATGCGATACTTGATACTCTAGGTCAAATATTTGATACTCTTGAATTTTATTTATCTTTATGCATACTTGATTTATAAATTGATAATCAATAATACTAATAGTACGAAAAAACACACACATTTTTTCTTAAATGATTATGATACTCTCGATCTGATATTTGATACTCCTGATTAGATATTTAATACTCCTAAATAAATATTTAGTACTCTTGATATTTGATACTTTTAACTTTACTGTAATTTATTTTTGTATGACACAAGAATCCTTAAAAAAATAATTTATCTTTTCTTTGCACTTCTGATAAGTATGCTTGAAACTTTGAACTTTAAAGGTAATATTGTAATTATTTTTTGTATAAGAAATAAGAATCATTGAAAAAATATTGGATACTTTATGTTTTTGACAAATATTTTATTTGTTATACATTGATACTTAACGGGAAAAAAAATCAAAGCAATTTAATGGAATCTAACCATATATTTAATACTTTTGAAGAGATTCTTGATACTCTAGTATATTGTACCATAATAAGATATGAATATTTGAAACAACTTTATGAAGACAAAGTCTAGTATGAAAATTTTCATACATGAAAAAACTTTAATTTACGACCAAATTCTGTAATTGGTGAAGGTAAGATAAAATTGAGTGGTTCATGGTTCACTCGGCCCAAGTGATTCATGGTTCACCCGGCCCGAATAGGTCATAATTTAGGGTTCATTATTTAGTGTTTTAGGGTGTAGATTGTTGATTTAGAGCAATTTTATAGATTTTCATGCATAAAATTTTCACACTAGACATACTAATTTATGAAATATGAATAATTGAAATAATTTAACAATATTTTATATAAATCACAGAATTACAGAGCCGAGCAGACCACTGAACTGATAAAAAAGCAACACATAATGAAGCATCAAAGTTAACAAACAAAGATATCATTAAGGTTTTATTATACTTATAATCATTCTCAAAGCAACTTTGTTCGTGTATATCAAAAAAATATAATAGAAGGAAAAAAAATTAAGGTTTGATTATACTTCAATGACAGATTTGTTATAGGAAGAGGCGGTGTTGCGGCGGCCAATTAATAAAAAATCAAGCAAATATGATTTTATTTTCATATCATAACCACAAATTAGGGCTTCAAATTCTAAAAATCAGATTCACAAAAGATGTTTAGAACCGAAATTAAACATATCTTGGTATTAATACCTCACGGAGAAACTAGAGAAGAGAATCTTTGTTCTTCTGCTTTATGCTTTGTGTTGCTACGTTCCGCATTGCAACGCGCAAGACTAAAATCTCGCTAAGGCATACTTGGGCTTTTATCATGTTAATATAACACGGGTCAGTTTATTATAATAGTGTCAACTGTGAAATCCGTCTCATACATGAGACCGTCTCACAGAAGAGTGTCTCTTTTTTATATAATATTAATATATATTAGTTATTTGTTATTATCACTAAATAATGTAGTCACTTTCATTAAAAGATATTTGTTATAAACAGGTAAAACGCCACTAACGCACTCAAGTGTAATGGTTACTAGATTGTTGTAAATAAATTATAGGTGTTCCCATTTTTTATTTTTTTTTTTAAAAATTGCTATTTAACCTTATGGTTGAAGTGGAATGGAATTCGAGGCTCAGAGTAACACAAACTCTCCTATGAAACGTGTTCATAGTATGAAATTCATATCATTTCTATTATAAATTGGTACCAATACTATGAAACGTATTCGTAGTATGAAATTCACACCATTTCTATTATAAGTTGATACCAATTCGTTTATAAACTAATACTAATATACTATTTAATGGTCAACTATTAAAGTAATTACCTTTATCCATATATGTATATGCTCGTTTCCCAACTATTTAGATTGGACTTTTAACTTTAAAATTTCAAACTACCATTTGCTTTGAAATTCAAAGTAAAAATTTTGAAATCATATTAACCTCTCTCCACTTTATTAATCTCTTAATACACATTGTCTACATTTAAATTAACTCAATACAATCACATTTTTTACATTTTAATTCTCCCAATAGACCTATAACAATAATATAATAATTCAATATCAATCAACTTTTTTACCATTCTACTATTTAAGATTTCCAATACATTTTAACTATTAATCCGAAAGAGATCAATTCCACAAATTCCATCAACTTTTCTACCATTCTAAGATTCCCAATACATTTTAACTAAGAGGTCAATTCCACAAATTCCACACATTTTAACTATTAATCAGAAAGAGGTTAATTCCACAAATTCCATCAACGTTTCTACCATATCAACAAATTCCCAATACATTTTAGGGATAATTGCTCAAAAGTACCATTTATCATCAACTCTTACTTATATGTCCAATCACTTTTTAATCTAACTATAAGGTCCAAAATATTCCCAATGTACCCTTCCCCCGTATATAATTAGTTATTTTTAACTTTTTATATTTTTCCTTCTCATCAAACGTTGCCAGACCTCCAAAACGCATCAAACCTCCATATCTCCTTCCAAGCTTCTCTCTCTGCACCCAAAAAAAATTTCTCTGTACCAAAAAAAATAAAGGTTTCTCTCATCCAAACAAAAAAGGAAGAAACCCCTCTTTCTTTCCCTCCACCAACATTCAACCCAAACACAAGAAACTAAAACTCAAAGCTGACATCGCTCCCCCGAGCCGGAGCGCCGCCGCCGCACCACACACCCCACATAAAAAAAACTCAAACTCAACGGATCGACGATGCTACGACGGATCTGCGGTGGATTTGTCCAGATCCGCGACCTTGAGTTGGTTTTTCATTGGGGAAGAGGGGTCGCGGTCGCGATTCGAATTTTTTGGGCGGTGATTTGAGCGCGGCAGAGGGGCGGCGATAGTGGCGTTGACTTGCGCGTTGGGTGGCGACGAAAACCCCAACCACCGTGATGGTGGCGGCCTGTGTTGGGCATTCGTCTCCATTCGGTGCGGTGAACGTGCTGCGGATGATGATTTATTTTCCATTTGTAAGTCACAATTTTCCATTTGTTTAATTTTGGGGCTAATGATAATTTATTTAGGGAATTTTTTGGGCGATTTTATTTTTCATCTGTAAGTCACAATTTTCCATTGTTTTGTGGGAACTCTCAAGAAACAGGTTGATCTGAAAACAACTTTCGAATTGTTTCTGTAAATTAGATGGATGTTTATAATCATTTATTTTCTGGTAAGTAGTTTCACTTCATTTGTAATGATTTAGCTGGAGAATGCCCTCTTTACTAACAATCTTTAAAAATGATGGGTTTGTTGTTTACATATAGCAAATTAACACACACGATACAATGTCCATTTGTCCCTTGTTCACTCCACTGATCAAGGAACACAGTATGAGAATCCTGGGGGCAAGCTTGCAAGATAATCTGAACACTCATATCCGATTCGTGACTTCATTCCGACGGTTGAATCCTCTGTATTTCTGGTTTTTATAGTTTCAGAATATTTGTTTATTTTTTAATGGTGATTTAATTTTAATTTTAGATTTGTTTATAAATGCTGAATTTTTTACCCGTGTGAAAAATTTTTAAATAAAAGAAATTGATTAAAAAAAATTGGGTGTGTAGAATTTTTTATGAGTGTAGATTTTTTTTCGGGTGTGGGTGTGCAAAATTTTTTATGGGTATAGAATTTTTTTTATGGGTTATGTAGAATTTTTAAGTAAAAGGACAGATGATTAAAAAAAATTGGGGTGTGCATAATTTTTTTTTACGGATGTGCAAAATGATTAAGAATATATAATTTAATATATATACGAATATGTTATATTTTATTACTGAAAAAAATTAATTAAATAAAAGGATAAATGATTAAAAAAATTGGGGTGTGCAAAATTATTTATGGGTGTGCAGATTTTTTTTATGTGAACAGAATTTTTAAAAAAAAAGGATAGATGATTAAAAAAGAATTGAGGTGTGCATAATTTTTTACGGGCGTGTAAATTTTTTTTACGGGTGTACATAATTTTGAAGTGTGCAGAATTTTAAAAAAAATGATAATGATTAAAAAAAAAAATTGGGGTGTGCATAATTTTTTACGGGCGTGCAAATTTTTTTTTACGGGTGTACATAATTTTGAAGTGTGCAGAATTTTAAAAAAAATGATAATGATTAAAAAAAAAATTAAATGTTTTTTTTTTGCGATATCTAATTTTGTTAAGAATAATACAATTTAATATATAAATGAATGTGTAATTTCTTGGGCTAATATTTTATTCCTGAAAAAAAATTAATTAAATAAAAGAATAGATGATTAAAAAAAATTTGGGGTGTGCAAATTTTTTTACGTGTGTGCAAAATAATTTCGAATATGTAATATTTTTTGGCTGAATTTTTGTTACTAAAAAAATTAATTAAATAAAAGGACAGATAATTTTAAAAAAAAAATGGGCTAAAAAATCGATTAGATAAAATCAGTGTTTTCATAACTGAATCGGTGATCAAACCTGAACAGAATAAAAAAGTCCATCATAAAATTAATATGGATTGAGTTTCACATCTGTCGACAAAACTACCACTATTAAAAATCTAAAACAAATTTTCATTTTGCAGACGTACAATGAAAGAATTATACTTGGTCTTCTTCTTATACCAAAAGTCAAAGGCTTGAACCTTCCTCCCAGAAAATTGAATTTTTATTATTACAACATGCCTGACTAATATTAATGAGGGTGTATTCAATTGGGATTCTATTGAATTTTTTTGGACTTTAAAAAGTCTGTGCATTTAGTGTTGGGAAAATAAGGGGTGCCCGAATCTATTCGATTTAGTGTATGGAAAATAAGGGGTGCCTGAATCTATTCGAGGTGAATTTAAATACATATTTAAATTAATTAATTAATTAATTACTAACATTAATTAATCTTAAATCAATTCAACATAATAATTAATAAGCAAATAAACAACATGCGTACACATAATCCACGTAAATCCTAAGCATGCGGAATCTAGGAGTTACGAGATTACATACCTCTTGTAGAGACAACCGTTGAGACGATGGATCAACCCAAAGTACCTTCTCAAATATGTCTCAAGTCCATGAACATAATCCGGTGGGAGGATTCTCAACGAACGGTTTTAATTTAAAGGAAAACATAAAAATATTTGCCACCACCTTTGTAGATTTCTAATTTTTCCAACACTTGGAATTACACACTCACAATTGAAGTTTTTCGAGAAAACACAATTTGTCGACATTTCAAAATATATGATATTATCGACGCTGATATTTTCCAGAAAAAACCAATTTCTGTGTTATCTTGGAGATGAAAAATTCATCTCCTATTTATAATAAGGGGGGACGAAAATTTAGGTCAATTGGGGCATTGGGAAATTTCTTTGCTTCTTCTCCAAGAAACAATCTTTAATATATTCAATATATTTTATTTCCCAAAATATTTCCCAACAAAAAATCTTGGAAGAAATAAGATATTTTTCCTTTCTTGAATTTATGGGATAAACTTGTATCTCAAGAATACTTATTCCATAAAATCTTTCCAAGAAAATCAAGAAAAAATCTTTTTCTCTCTCCTACCTATTTTTCGAAAATAATCATGGAAAAAATAGGCAAAAGTATTTTCTTCTCCTTTTCATTAATTGGACTTTAATTTGGGCTATTTGAGGGGTCTTTAGGAGAATTATGATTGGACCTCCAATTGACTATGAAACTTTAATATTTAGCCAAAATATTATTCAAGCCCATTAATATTAATTTACTCCACTATAAAATTAATATTGAACTATCCATCTTAACCCATATTACGACTTAAAAAAATATGGCTCCCGGTCATTATTCCTCACGTTTAAGATTATCTTAGTCCATTAATTAATTAAGTCACTGAACAGACTTTATATTAATTAATATATTTGTCCTTGGATTAAAGACAACTCAACATTATTATCCATACCGGAAATAAATTTCCACTTGCAAGTGGTATGATAAAGATTTTGAGCCCACCAAGGGGACAAATCAAGCAAGCCGTATTTGCACGCGATTCTCTGTATTAAATCTTAGCAATCGTCATGTAATCAATAATATTGTCCAAGATACAAGGTATCGAATCGCATTGATTCTCTTCCCATCATAAGTCAAAGCAATAGTTATTGATTTCACACGATCCTATTTAAGGGACGAAGATTAAGAAATAACAAACCACTGAGGTCTAATTCTTTTATATTTAGTACCGAAGAAGTTATCCTCCTGTAGGTCCTATTCAGCGCATTATAATGTACTAGTGTAATCTCTTGGTCAAGACAAGTCAATCTGAGTCTTACACTTCAACCTTTCATGATGGATTGTTCATATACATCTGGGTTGTAAATTTGTACTTAGTCACGAGGAACTGTTAATTTGATCTTATGTGATCTGATATCACCAAATTAACTACAACGTAACACATACTGACTTATTGAACATGTATGCAGTAAATATAAATAACATTCATTCATATTTAATGCAACATGTAATAAATAATTTATTTCACTAAATAAATAAGAAATTCAGTTTGGTTATACAAAGTAAAGCATAATTTTAAGTATAACCCCAATATTTAGAAAATTCATAGACTCCATGCACATTTGACTGACATTTTTTTTATTGATTTACATGGATTTTCATAGACTTGATAGGATTGTGGAATATATTTTTTTAATTGATTTACATGGATTTTCATAGACTTGGGCGCTGGAACTATTGATGCAAGTGTATATAGAACACACTTGTATATAAAAAAAATTATCCAAATTGTTTAGAAAAAATACAAAAATATATTAGTTCAAAAAAAAACATTATTATTCATCATTATTATTCTCATCTTCATTCTCATCATCTTCATTTCCATCATTGTTATACCTCGGCCTCATTTTCCACATAGCATTAGCAATACTCGTTCTCCATGCATTAGCTTCCGTTCTTTGTTGTAGTTGGTTTTGAGAAAGCAATTTCATTCTTTGTTGTAGTTGGCTTTGAGAAAGCAATTTCGATCTTTGTTGTAGTTAGTATCCGTACTTGTTTAAATAGAAAAATATTACTTGTTTAAATAGAAAGTATTACTTGTATAAATAGAAAAGTATTACTTGTTTAAAAGAAAAAATATATGTTTAAAAGAAAAGTATAACTTGTTTAGATGAAAAGTATAACTTGTTTAAATAGAAAAGTATTACTTGTGTAAATGAAAAGTATTACTTCTTTAAATAGAAAAATATTACTTGTTTAAATAGAAAAGTATTATTTGTTTAAAAGAAAAGTATTATTTATTTAAAAGAAAAGTATAACTTGTTTAGATGAAAAGTATAACTTGTTTAAATAGAAAAGTATTACTTGTTTAAATAAAAGTATTACTTGTTTAAATAGAAAAGTATTAATTGTTTAAATAGAAAAATATTACTTGTTTAAAAGAAAAGTATAACTTGTTTAGATGAAAAATATAACTTGTTTAAATCACTACTACACATTTGAGCTTGGAGAGCTCCACTTGGACATCCCTTTTTTTTTAATAGCTCTCCGGACTTGGAGAAATGGTTTCTATTAAAAAAAAAAAAAAAACATTTGTCAAGAAAGCTAGACAATGTCATAAATCAAAAAAATTGGAGAAATGTTCATAACCGCTCTCCAAGTGAATTAATTTTTTTTTGTAAAACTTTTATTTTTTGTTTTATTTTTTTGTTTTAATTTGTAAATTCTTTTTAGGAACAATTCAAATATTTTATTCTTTAAATTCTCGTGTTATTTCTTTTTAATATTCGTCGTATATAATGAGATTAACACAAACTCTTATGTAAAATTTGTTCATAATATTAATTGTTTAAATAGAAAAGTATTACTTATTTAGATAGAAAGATATAACTTGTTTAAAGAAAAGTATTACTTGTTTAGATGAAAAAGTATTACTTGTTTAAAGGAAAATATTACTTATTTAGATAGAAAAATATTACTTGTTTAGAAGAAAATTATTACAAGTTTAAAAGAAAGGTAGTACTTTTTTAAAAAAAAGTACAAGTAAAAAATATAATTTTAATATAATTTAATTTAAATTTATATAAAAATGTGAATGAATTAATAAATAAGATAATTGAAATAAAGAATTTTTAAAAAAAATTGTAAGAAAAAATGTTTTAGAACATATAGAATTAATTTCATTAAATAAACGCAAGAAAAGTATTACTTGTTTAGATGAAAAAGTATTACTTGTTTAAAGAAAAGAATTACTTGTTTAAATAGAAAAGTATTATTAGCTTGTTTAAATAGAAAGGTATAACTTGTTTAAAGAAATATATATATTACTTGTTTAGAAGAAAAAATATTACTTGTTTAAAGAAAAATATTACTTATTAAGTTAAAAAAAAAGTATATTACTTGTTTAGAAGGAAAAGTATTACAAGTTTAAAAGAAAGATACCTAGTGTACTTTTAAAAAAAAAAAAGAAAAAAAATATAATTTTAATATAATTTAATTTAAATTTATATAAAAAAATTATTATTATATAAAAAAAAATGTGATTGAATTAATAAATAAGATAATCGAAATAAAGATTTTTTTAAAAAAATTGTAAAAAAAACTAATTCTAGGATATATAAATTAATTTCATTAAGAACGCAAGAAGAAAGGCCTGCCCGAAATGAATTAATCCTCGGCCAGCACCCAAGGTCCCGTGTTTGGTCCCCCATGGGAGCGAATAATTGCCTCAATTAATTGGGAGACTTGGTGGCATTATATACGAGATCTTGGTGGGCCGCTATAAAAATTGTTTTAAAAATATATATATATTAGACAAATGGGATGAAAACCGGCTGTCTAAGGAATTTTGATAATGCGGTTGAAAACCGCCTGTCTAAATTCAATCTTGCATACGGCTCAAAAAATCGGCTGCCTAAGTCTTTTTTAGACAATGATTTTTTTAACAAAATTGTCCAAAACTTGAAAAAAGCATTTTGACAAATTATTATAACCGCTCTCTAAGGGCTATTTTAACAGCTGTCCAAGCCAAATGTGTATTAGTGAATAGAAAAGTATTATTTGTTTAAATAGAAAAATATTACTTGTTTAAGTAGAAAAATATTGCTTGTTTAAAAGAAAAGTATTACTTGTTTAGAAGAAAAATATAACTTATTTAGATGAAAAGTATAACTTGTTTAAATAGAAAAGTATTACTTGTTTAAATAAAAAATATTACTTGTTTATATTGAAAAATATTACTTGTTTAAATAGAAAAGTATTACTTGTTTAAATAGAAAAATATTACTTGTTTAAAAGAAAAGTATAACTTGTTTAGATGAAAAGTATAAATTTTTAAATAGAACAGTATTACTTGTTTAAATGAAAAGTATTATGAAGGTTTTATTCTTCTGACCTTTCGTCTTCAGAGTTCTCTGAGAGAATACGTAGAAACCTCTAGTTCTTAGAAGAGATTTTTGAGAGTGAAATATGTTTATATATTTTTTTTAAAGAGAATCAGAGAAAATTCATAAAAAGATTAAATTAATCCATGATCGTTGAATACCTAAAAGATTTTTTAAGACTTTTTAAAATCCGTATTGAATACCTCAAGATTTTTAAAGACTTTTGAAAATCCGAATTGAATACCCCCAAACTTTGAAAATCTAAAAAAACCATACAGACTTCACAACCAATACATCCCCTAAATTAGATCCCATATGCACACCATTTTTTATTTTATTTTTTTGGAAGGGAATATGCACACCATTTGTTGAAATGACATTAAAATAGAAATGTTTTGTTATTACATTATTATTACATACATCACTTTAACATATAAAGTTGTTTAATTTGCTGAAAATATAGCATTAATATTTTCCATAATTTAAAAAATATGAGATATTACCCCTCTAAATAATAAATACGATTCATATTATTGGAGCTGCTCTTTTATTCTCATAAAAATATTTTATAACGTTTGGAGAGAGTTAAATGAGTCTGGAGAAACATAATCAATTTTCCTAATCATCCAAATAATCTATTATTATTGACTTTATTGTTAGAAGTGTGTTTTTTTTAAATCAGTTTTGACATAAGTAGCTCATCTCTATCCACCGAAGGCAACGTCCTAATTATTTGTTCATATTCTTATTTCATTTTCCATATCCGTACGCCTACAAATTAATTATTGTACATATTGCAACAAAATTAAATAAATATAGAATTACACTTGTAGATGGCATCGCCTCACGAAAAAAACAACGATAAAATTGAAAGATCGTTGAAGTTTTAACACTTTGGAGAATTGAAAAGATTTGTGTTTGATTGTCTTTCTGCCCTCATTTATTTAAATCGTCTCATATGAATTTTTGTCATAAATATATTACCAATTCATACATACCAATTACTACTTGTATATTCTTGTTACAAAATCTGTAATTAAATTTTCAAAAATAGACAACACGATCCACTAAGCCTAATCTGCCGTCACCGACGTAACTACTTAATTGTTCATAATAACATTCCCAGTAATTATTTATTTTAATTTTTCCATGTCCATAGGCATTAAGCTATTGTAAATTGCAGCTAATCAGATTTATATTTTCGTATATTCCATACATACCAGTTATCTTGTTACGAATTATATAGTTTTATTTTATTTTCAACAATGGGTAACACGACGGTCAATGCCTCGATTATGTCTAAATGCAGTAAGCAATTAAATTATTTAAATCATTAAAGTCAATATATAATTATTATTGAATTTCATACATTTAAATCAAGAATACAATTGCAAAAGTATATTCTCAAAAAATGCATCTAATTGTTGTAAACACATTTGAATTGTTGCAAATTAAATTGATAGTATTTCGTTAGGATGGAAAATAATCCATTTATATCTCTTTAAAATGAAAGAGATTAAAGAAAATTAAATCAAATTAATTTGTCAAATCAATCCAATTAAATCCATAAGAACATAAAACGTGTACATCATTTCCATCATCATTGTTTATAATTGATTGGATAATTTCGTGAAGGTTACTCCATAAAGGACAAAAAATGTATGCATTTCACTATGAAAATTAATCTATAATCATAATATATTTTGATTTACAGGCAAAATGAATACTTTAATTCCAGTCCCAAAAATATGTATTTATCGGGATTTTACGGTATATTATGAACTTCTTCTTAATTAGTTTTCTAAAATATTATTTATACTAATTAAAGTCTTGATATTTTATAAAAGAAAGTAGAGATAATGACTTTTAAGTCCAACATTCAGCCCTAAAAAAATTAAGAGGTCCAAACTGTTTTTTAAATGACTAAGAGGTTCAAAATAAAATTTGAAAAGTCCATAATACCCCTTACTAATACAAATACCAACCGGCCATCACCTCTCTCATATCACTCTCTCATACACACTCTCTCTCTCAAACCTCTTGTTTCTCTCTCTAAAAAAAAAGACGGTATTTCAAGAAAGAAAAGAAGCCGCCGCAGCCACCGCCGCCGCCGCCGCCACCACCGCCGCCTGCATGACTCCACCTAATCTGAGTAGATCTACGTGCTTTTGTTCGCATTTTGAAAGCCGCGAGCGGCGGTCCTGTGATGGAGATGGCGACGGCGAACATATCTGAGCAGGGGTAGATGCGGCGGCGGCGGCTCTCTCCCAGCAGCAACCGCAGCCGCTCTGGTTCGTCGGTGCCGATTGCTCCTTCCAACGACAGTGAGTTGATTTTTATTCGGTTTTTTTTTTTTTTTTTGATCGGGATGCAAGACGATCTGATTTTGTACGATCTGGATTTTTAATTCATTTTTATGATCTGATTTGTGATTTTTGTTTTGAATTTGTGTTGTAAATGTTTTTTTTTTTTTGACATTTGTTGTAAATGGTTTTTGAATTTGTGAATAATGGAAGCAAACGAAGCAAAGTGAAAGCGGATCTGTTAATTTTTTATGTTAATAGGTTTGTGTGAAAGAAGATGTGAGTTTGTGAATGATGGAAGCAGATTTAAGTTTGTGAATGATGGAAGCAAAGTCGAAGCAGATTTGAGCTTGTGAATGATGAGTTTATTTTCTATTTTTTTATTATTTGGATTGGAGATGAAGGTTCTGGATATATATCTAGGAATGCATATATTCATCAATATTATTCATCAATTTGATGAATATGTGCATGTTGGAATGAATACGAAAATATGTAATTTTAATATAATTTTTTTTGTAATTTTTGTAATTTCCCAATTTTTGGCCTAGACTTTAATTTTAAGAAAATCTGCTATTTTTCTGTAGACGGGAGATAATGATGAATATAAATTTTTTAATTTTCGATTTAGATGTGTATTGTTCTGCAAATTTTTGATTTTTGAATATAAGATTTTCATATTGTAAAAATAAAAAAACGCATAACAAAATTGGATTTATCTACAAGAACTCTATCGAAAAATTGAAAGTTAAAAGAGGAGATGAGGTGGAGTGTAGCCGGTGGGGTGCATAGGGACGTGTGAAATGTTACTTCAATTTTCTTATAATCTGAAATTGCAAATTAGTCTTTCTATATGCCATTTTGGACCTATGAATTATAAATAAATTTTCTTGGACCTACAAGTACTACAAGTCTCTTTTTTGGACTAGGTAGTTTTGGACTGAAGAAAGTAATGTGGGTACGTCTAATTAACATTGGGTGTTTGTAATGAAATAAAATATACGTCTAATTAACATTGGGTGTTTGTAATGAAATAAATACATGATGCAGGTTGTCAGTTTATAATAAAATAAGATTTGGTGCATCATGTTTGTAATGAAATAAATACATGATGCAGGTTGTCAGTTTATAATAAAATAAGATTTGGTGCATCATGTGTATGTGTCTCAAACTCAAACGTGGTATGCGTGTGGTACATGTTGTTTATTAATCACACGATGTGGACACCGGATGTATACGCACAAATGGAATTCAAAACAAAAATTGGATACCTCCTCATATTACTAACATTTATTTGGGGATAAAAACGGGACTAAGTCTTTTTTATGGATTTAAGTGCACCGTGAATTTATAGTACATTGTAAAAATATATGATAAAAAAAATTTGATAAATCCTGGTTTATCTTTTTAACTCTAAGAGTTTAAGATCATTTGTTATATATACAAAAATTTTAAAACTATTATCATTATGAAACAAAAACAATCATTATTTAAAAATTTTTTATATTTTTAAACAAAATGAAAGTTTTTTTTAATAAATGATAATTTTTACACATAACAAATGATAGAGTTCATGTGTGAACCCGTTCACATGAGTGTCACTCAAAATATACTACCTCCGTTTCAAGATAACGTGTACGTCATCTTTATTATCGAGTTTTAGTGTGCGATTTGTTTATTAGTATTTCAAATGATAAAGTAATTTTTAAGGAGGGGTATTATAGATTTATCTTTCATCTATTATATACATTTTTAAAAATTATTTTATCATTTCAAATACTAATAAAAAATTCGCCAAGAAAAACACGCGAAAACAAAGAACGCATCTAATGCGTTATTATGGACTTTATGGAGTAGTTCATTTTATTATATTGAAAAATAAATTTTATTTACATTAATTTGTACAACTATTAATATGAAAAAATATGTATATAGTTCAGTGTAAATATTCACAACATAAAATATAAGAGAGTAATACTTCGGTGAAACAATTCTATACATGAATATTATCATTGTTATGTACAATACTCTCTTTGTCCACCAATTTTATGCACATTTGTTTTATTCGTTCGTCCATCAATTTTATGTACATTCATTTTATAAAAAAAAATTATTTTATCTTTATCCATCAACTATCACTTAATTATTTTAAATTGCAGATTTCAAGAAAATGTCTTCTGTGACTTATTATCTTTAGTAGCTTATTAGTTTTTTTTTTTGTTTTTAATTTTTTTTGTAAATACTATCAATTTTTTTTTAAAATTTTCTTACAAACACTATGAATTTTTACTATTAATCACTTTTACTCATAATTATTAATTTTAATCACTTTTTTAAAATTATAAGTTTTTGCAAACACCCCTTTATGATCTTTCAAACATAAAATCCCATTTCCCATAATTTTGTTCAACTGTATCTTCCATTCATTTTTGATCAAAAGTTGATTCATTCTAAAAAAATAAATATCTATGTCTTGTCAAAAATAAATAAATATATATTGTAAAATAAAATAGTAATTTGTAGATTGAACAGTGTTACTTTAACTAATACTTCATTACTGTTTCTGTTTCACATGACAATATAAAAAGAATCAGTTTTATAGTCAAAATTACATAAATTGCAATGTGAAATTGGTGCAGTGAGGTGATGCTTTTAATAAAAATATGAAGCAAATGATTAATTTTTATTAAAGGAGATGTAATGATTCGTTAACAATTATTATCCAAAATTATAAAAATGTAGACTTGCGAGTTGCGTCAATTACACAAAACAATTAATACAACGGCGTCGTTCTACCTTGTTGCCTGAGCTAATTAATTTTATAAACCCTTTTCGTCACAGTTGAATTCATATGCCATATTGAGCAAATTGAAGAAAAAGGAAGATGGATCCAAATTTTCACCGAATATAATCTCGAAATACTCCCCTACTGATGTCAGAAATCCGATGTGAGCCGAATTGAAAGGAACCGAATCGAGAAGAGATGATAGGTTAATTGAACATTAGAGCAGTTGCTGATTTTCAGTTGGTTGATGGTGGATAATTCATTGGGCGCTTTGCGTCTCCCCAAGTGCAAATTCGTCGCTTCGGTTATCCATCCGATGGTTGCCGGCGGCGCCGCTCTGGTCGACGCCATCGGAAGAAGTATCAGTCAGCTAAGCCGAGCGGTATTCATCAGAGGTGGCGGCGGCGGATTCTGGAGTGATGCGGCGGCGAATGGTGGCGTAACCCTAGCCTTCACGGCGTTCGCTGGCCTCGCAGTAGCCGCCGCGGTGGTCTACACTACTAGGTAAGGAATACTATAATGAATTGTGGCGAATTTGCCCGTTGATTAGAGAATTAGGTGTTGTAATGTAACCGTAGGGAGAGTAATTTATTTAGTTTTAAAAAGGAAAATTGCATAGGAAGATAAATTGTTGATAGATGAGAGCTCTGACTAAGTGATGCACCACCGTCATCATCCTCAAATATGTCGTCGTCTCCACCATCTTCATCGTGGATTCATTTGAGATCGGCTCTGTTCATATTAACTTCCCCCCATTTATCACTAGCTTCTTGTTCTTCTGATAAGTGAGTCTCCACTGCTCTCTTCATTTTCATAAATTATATTGGTGGTGTTACTGTTAGTGATTTATGTTCGGATCTTCACTTTATACTTCCTAAACATTTATTATCATCAGTCTCTAAATCACCCCACTCTTATCAAACAAGATTTTGCTTCTTTGTTTGGCTTGTAGGTGTTAAGCTTCAGTTATTTGATTAGGGAGTGGATGGCGAAGAGTAATAACATTGACTGGGCAACTTGAGGTTTTTTTTTTTTTTAGTCGAAGATGATTAAAGACTTGTTGATAACTGAAAAGACCTAATCTTGCCCTTATTTTGGATTTTGTTGAATATAAGTGAGGTTTATTTATTTCGCATGCATTGTAGACTTCAGGAACTAGTGAATTGGTCAATCCAAGAACAAGTCTTTAAGTAATAATATATGTACTTTCAAGTTTAATCCAATTAGGAAAAATACATTGGATGAGAAATAAAAGGCAATGTTTCCACTTCAACTGAAGTTTCCTTGAACAAGAGGCAGAGTCATAGGTCTTGTATCAAGTCATGCTTTACTGTCTATAGACAGAGAGTGATTTGGAAAACAAGAATGCTTTGTGGAAGACTGAGTATGTGACCATATATTTTCTTTTCCTGATATTTAAACATAGAGCCTACTTTGCTTCATGTTTCAAGGTTCTGATTGATTGGTTGCAACATGTCCATAACAATGGCATACCACAACTTAACCCTGTGCTCTAGACTAGGTCAAGAATTTAAGACCTGTTTTTAGTTTTCAAAGTTAGATGTCCAATAATTGCTGAAACATTTGCAAGATTGTGTCATATCACAATTTTTAATGCTATGCTTTTCATTTAGATCTCTATGTGCTACAAATTTAACTGGTATTTAATAATTGCAGCCTTTTATACCATGGCTTTTATGACTTCTGCAGCAGATAAAACCACGCTGCCTCAAATTTAGCTTTCTTACCAAACTAGAGCATTTTGGATTTTTTGACTGGATCATCAAATTTAGCGTTCTTACCAAACTAAGAATGACTAGATATTGTGCGAATGTCAAAACCAACTACTCTTCCTTGTTGTAATTAGACTCCTTGTATAGCTCTCTGCGGGTTTATTTAATACCTGAGCAGAATGGGAATTACTTTGGTTGCTGAATCTAGGTGTGCAAGACGAGTCATCTCAGATTGCAAGCTAAATAGTGCTCTGTTAAACCCAGGTCTTTACTAGATTGAGCTATTGAGCCCTGCTCCTTAACAAGCCAATCCTGAGATCGCAACCGGCGTTCAAAAGCTCACAAGCTTCTCTTTCATACATTTTATATATGATTTACTGTTTATGATACAGAGAACTTTGTGTTATTTTAATCAACAAAGCAAGCATATTGATATAGAAGAATATCAAATTGAAGGCACATATATCGGTTTAAATATATTACAACTAATGATACATACTTTACTCTAAAAGCATGATTTTACTAAAATGACATTTTATATTATGTATTGATATAGCTGATGACATAACACTAATGATGGTAAAAAAGACGACAAAAATATAATCACAAAAAGAACTTATTCCAATTAGTTAAATGTCATATGTCTAATTTAGCTTAAGCTTGATGCTTTTAGACGAGCTTGATATTGACCATAATTTTACCAGCTTAAAGAACTTTTTGTGTGCAATATGGAAGTAGTCATCCTTAGCAACTTGTGTACATGCTCTTTCACAATGTAATGGGCCTGTGGGATTTGACATGTAGATTCATGTTACTATAAATTAATTAGTCCTATTATCTATTTTCAGGGGTCGCATCAAATCCCCATGGTCTCGAAGAAAAAGGAAAAATATACTTTCTGCTCAGCAGTGGAGAAGTTTGTTCACTTCAGATGGAAAACTTTACGACAATGGACATAAACTTCTTAAGAAAATTAGAAGTGGAGTAAGTCTTGCTTTCATATATCTTCATGTTTTCATTTATCTTCTCTGCCTGCATTTTACGATTTAATGGTTCTACTTTTGAAAATTTTCTGATTTTTTGCACCTTGTTTTATATAGGGTGTTGATCCTAGTATTAGGGCAGAGGTTTGGCCATTTCTTCTTGGAGTGTAAGTTGACTCACCTTTGCACTTTGTCTCTGGATTTCAATTTTGATTCTTTAAAATATAAACAATTGCATTGCATCAATAGTTTAAGGCCTTCTGTTTCTGAGGTATAACGTCTCAAATAATGTAGATAGGTAAGCTGGGTAACCAAGTTCGTTGTTCAGTAACCTGTCCTTGTTTTTGTTTTAATTATATTCCTGTACTTCAATATTCAGATGACAATCTTTTTTTTTTTTTTAATAATGATACTAAGTTTATTCTTTTCGCAGCTATTACCTAACGAGTACCAAAGCAGAAAGAGATGCTATTAGAACTCAAAACAGGTGCAGTCCCAATCATTAAACCTCAGTTCTTAAGCTCAAAATTGCCCATCACTACTTCCTCAAAAGCACACAAGCACACAGATCACTGTTTATATTTATGTTTACATTTTTTTTTTCCTTTTCATTCTTTATATCCTAATATACTTGGGTTTTAGCATCAGATTTGTTTAAAATTAACATCTTTCTGGTATTGTGTTAATTTATGCAGAAAGAAATATGAAAAATTACGTAGACAATGTCACCAACTTCTTAAAAATAACGGTGTACTTTCTAAGTTAAATGAAAGCACCAAAGGCATGGATTCAGCTGGCTCTGAAGATATTGTGAGTGCCCAGGAATCCCTTTCTAGTAAGGAATCATATCAGAATAATGAGGATGAATGCCATTCGACCAGCTCAATCATGGATGGACATGTTGGCCCTGAGAGAGTTACAAATTTGACTGTTGCATCAGACACCGAGTCCTCGGACTCCTCAAAAGATCCTGAGATCAGTCAAACTTTCGACTTCACAGAAAGCACGCAGGACTATGACAACAATGTAGATTCATCTCCCTCAAAATCGGACATCCAGTCTGAACCCAAAAGCAGGGAATATTTTGCCACCTGGCAGCGTATTATTCGTCTAGATGCCATTCGAGCTAATGAGGAATGGATCAAATATGCCCCAACACAGGCTACGGTATCCGAAGCTGAAGCACATCGTGCTGCTGAGGCTGTTGGATTGAAGGATTACGATCACCTCCTTCCTAGCCGGATCTTTCATGCTGCCCGTTTAGTCACCATTCTTGAAGCTTACGCACTCTACGACCCTGAAATTGGCTATTGCCAGGGAATGAGCGATCTACTATCTCCAATCATCACTGTGATGAGTGAGGACCACGAAGCTTTCTGGTGTTTTGTAGGTTTCATGAAGAAGGCTCGTTTCAATTTCAGGCTCGATGAAGTTGGAATCAGAAGGCAGCTCGACATCGTCTCTAAGATCATCAAGTACAAGGACTCACATCTCTACAGGCATCTGGAGAAACTTGAAGCTGAGGATTGCTTCTTTGTTTACAGAATGGTGGTCGTACTTTTCAGAAGGGAACTATCGTTTGAGCAAATTCTGTGCATATGGGAAGTTATGTGGGCTGATCAAGCTGCGATTCGGGCTGGGGTTGGGAAGCCTGCTTGGAGCAGGATTAGGCAACGTGCCCCTCCAACGGACGACCTGTTGCTTTATGCAATTGCAGCTTCTGTGCTACAAAGGAGGAAACAAATTATAGAGAAATACAGTAGCATGGACGAGATTTTGAGGGAGTGCAACGCCATGGCTGGCCAACTTGATGTGTGGAAGCTTCTGGATGATGCACACCACTTGGTTGTGACCCTCCATGACAAAATCGAGGCTCCTTGATCACGTCTGGTAAAATTTTCTAATTTATTGAGCAGCTACAAAATGGTCTTATAATTTGAATCTTTTATAGAGGCAGATTTTGAGAAAATGTCTTCTGTGGCATTTCTATCTGCGTATGTTTGATGTGTTGGGATTTTAAGCTGAAGCTGGTGGGTTCAACACGTTGGTGGGATTCGGTTCCTGACCGCAACTTTGTAGTAATCAATTCAATACTTTTGTTTTTGGTTAGTGAAGTTGTGTTTCGATTGCTGCTATGTCTTTTAGATACGGACCATTGTGTCTATCCGATTGCATGAGAGGTTGTCTCTTAGATTAATATGATATCCCCTCACTCTTACAAATGATGTTGTCTGAGATCCTGTCTCACACACAATCCTGATTCACAAAAGAATTTGTTCAATTACATAGGTAAATTTGCTTTCAGAAGACATGAAGCCAGCCAGTAAAAAATGATCAAAACTTGTGGCAGTAGCCGATGTGATCTATGTATTTTGTGTCTGTTTCTTTAATAAGAGAAAAAGTCAGTAATAGTTCAAATGGTTAGAGCACTACTACCTATACCTTTACCGGAGAGGCCATTGGTTCGAGTAATTTGTCCTACCAAATAGGAAGTGATGTTTTGATTCTTTAAGTTGATTTATATCACGTTGTTATTCCATTTTACTAACTTCTTTCTAACACGTATTTAGAACTTAGAAGTCATTTACTAATACTTGTATATATTCATAAAGAATTGCAACATTTTTCAAAGGATGAGGTCCTCCAACTGTACCTCTAGGTTCTTAGCCAATCACACATCTTAACTTTTAGTTAGGAACAAATAGGCACTTCGACATTTTAACCCCAAAAAATAAACCCCCCTGTCTAATAACTAACGGCGCCCATTTTCAACCTCTCCCCTCTGCTTAGAGTTTATGAATCACACTAAGCTAGCTGTAAATCTTCTTCCTACCTTCAGGGCTTTACCCGTTTTAAATCCACTTTACATCCGTCTCAAGTTTTCCGATGAGAGTTCCAAGAAATTGACACCGTTAGTTGTTGTATTGAAAGAGGTGGTGTTTATTTGTTCCGGTTAAAAAGTTGGAATGCCTATTTTTGTTCCTAATTGAAAGTTGAGATGTGTGATAAGACAAATTATAATTCTGGGATTTACTTGAACTAAGAGGTATAATTGAAGGGCCTATTATGCCTTGCAGCTTTTTTGAATATTCGTATTTTACATGTAAATGATTCACCATTTTATTGAAATAGAAAGCGGCAGGGCGAACACTGCATAAATATCTCTCTAAACAACCAGGCTGCAATTTGAGAAAAGGACGACATTCTATAAAAATTCTGAAACCAACAAACTGACTTGTGTAAAATTCCAAAAACCAGCAAAAGGGTGTGATTCAATCAAACAGACCCACAGGGATCGACGGAACAGAGTCGATCTACCTCAGTTAATAAGAAGAAACAGATAGTTGGAATGTATTTCAGTACACAACTCAATTGACACAACAAATGCAACTGTTATTATGAAATTAATACAGCTACCCAGATCATTTCTCTTTGGTGTATTGTCGAACAGCGAAAGCCAATCCTAAGATCAAGAGAGGCACAACGAACTGCAATATCTTGATAATGAAATCGTTGCTCTTGTCCGGAAAGTAAGCTTCTTTGGGGGTGCATAAGGGCGTTTCAAGGGAACCGTTGCTTTGTCTACATTCCCGATTAAGTATTTGTGCATCATATCTCTTGCATCATCGCTGTGGCCAGTGTCTTCAAAGTCGTTTGTTGCATCCTTTCCTGCAAAATGCAAAACGATTCATGAATCTGTTTCTTGTCATAATCCGAAGATTATTGCATGTGTGAGTGTTTTCTACAAAGTAGGAAAAAAAATCAAACACGCAGAAGGATAGCTGGATAAGGTTATTGCAGAATTACCTGTGGCGGCTAACAAAACTTCATCGCCTCCAGGATGATCATCCATGAAGGAAGTTACATCGTACACCTGAGAATACAATTCAACATTAACTTTGATTATCGATAGTGTTTACCATTTTATTTCTGTACACAGTTACAACATGAAAGAAAAACAAAGAAAACTCAATGAATGATCCAAGGCAGTGTGGCTGCCTTTATCATCATCCAAGGCAGTCAAAATAATCAAACTAAAATCACTCAAGCAATCGATCACTGTTAATCCAAATAAAATCACTCAAGCAATCGATCAGTGTGGCTGCCTTTATCATCATCCAAGGCAGTCAAAATAATCAAACTACCTACTCCTTGGCTATAAATTTTTAAAAGATTGTCTTGATTCTTAAAAAAAAAAAAAATGGAAAGATTATCTTTTTTTTTTTCTAAAAAAAGAAAAAAAAAAAAAATGAGCTAATACAAATTGATGAACAAAGGCATAGCAACAACCACCTTTTGCCGACAAAAATGAGCTCACTTTTTCCAGCATTAAAAATAAGAAATAACTTTATTGAAGTCCTCCACCCCTACCCTCAAAAAGCGTTTAAGCATATATACAGAACCAAACCTTTGAATTGAATAAAAATTACAACAATTACCAAATATATCTAATGATTGGCCTCAAAGTTTCACGAATCAATCTAAATTTGACTGAAATTGAAATATCTCCTTGCCACATGATAGTCAAGAAACCCAATTAAGCTCAAAATTGAAGACGAAAACCAATCACGCCCTCTCAAGTTAGGGATCATAACTTAAAAACTTGAATACATAAATCGATCAAGCAAACAGTATTAAAATCAAAGTAACAGCTGAATCCAAAAAGTACATACACACTAAATAAGATAAAACAGAGTTGCAGACTTTTCAATCGAAAAAGCAAAAAAAAAAAAACACTTTTCCGAAAAGGATCTAACCTTTCCATCAATAACAAGCCAACAATCCTTGATCGTGTTATGCTTCGCAACCTCATCGAACAAGTAAAGCTTTGGATCTGTTGCCATCACGTCCAAAAAAACTGCACAAAAAACTCCAAATTAAATCAATTTCCACTCGATTTACTCATAACAGAAACTGAAAACAGGTATATTTATAGCAAATCGAGCTCGAAGGAAGCCAGAATCGCAGAAAATTCCCGACCGAGCGAGCTTACAAGTATCAACAGCGAGAAAGTTGACCGAAATGTGGAAAATGCTCTCTCTCTCTCTCTTTACTTTCTTTCTCTCTCTACAATTGCCTATTAGATGCGATTCAGGAGTGTCTATATAATCGATAATATATAGGTGAGTAGATATTGACAATTGGGCCCTCGAAGTTGTGTAAAATTACCCCCGTTGGCCCCTACGATGCTTGTGGTTTCCATGCTTTCTCGAAAGTTCGATTTAATTTATGATGTGATTATTAATTATTTTTACCATAATTGCTAAAAAAATAAATCAGATGGTGTAGGTTTGATTATCTATTAGTAGGAAAGAAGTTTCTTGTCATCGGCAAATAATTTTATATTTTTCTAATTAAATCGATTAAGTTTAATGAATTAGTGATTTGATTTTGCAATTTGCATTTGATACATTTATATTTTGGAGAAAAACGTACTGAATAATTATTTATTGAAGTGGGGAAGCATTGATTTTTCTTTTTTTTGAGAGGTGGGGTTGAATTGTTTTCTTTGATTGTGAATTGACTAATTATATTATTATTATATATGTATGTGTATTTATTTTATGTTTGATTGGTCGAAAGACAAAGTTGGTGAAGAAATGTTGGATAAGAGGATCATTAAAAAATTGGATCTTAAACTCTGGAGGGTGTTATTTATATTTTAAAATAATATTAATTATGATATGTTATTATAAAAAATGTATTAATCGTGATATTAAAAAGCACAATTTATATATATTATAAAAGAACCGCGTGATATCTTAATGATATGATTTATATTATAATTTATAAAAGAATATTAATCGCGCTAATTGTTAGGCCAAACTTGTAAATACATAATCAATTTTACAACTCTAATGCACGGATTTTTCAAAAAATATTAAAATGCAGTATTGGATACGGCGATGGTGCAGGTGCGGATGCGATTCGCGTGGGATTCACACCCTATGTGCCCCGTGGTGAATTTTTTTTTTTTTTTTTTAAAAAAAGGAATACGCCACTGCACGTGTTTTGGGTGCGAACCCGATTATGCAAAAGGTCTCGGGGTCATTTTTTAAAAAAAAAAAAAATTATGGAAAAAATTTAAAATTTAAAATAAAAAGCTTAATTAATTAACCCACAAAACTTAAAATTAAAAAAATTAATAGAAAATATTAATTATTTTACTTACCTTTTAACCCAAAAAACTTAAAAAGAAAAAAAAAATTGGATTGAAAAACTTTATTATCTTTATATGTTGGAATGATGAAATATAAATTTTATTTTTATATATTTTTTTTATTATATATAAAAAATAATAAATAAGTAAGATCCTCGTCGAATCGACTTTTCAAAAATTTTAAAAGATTAATTGGATTAAAACTTTATTACGCTTTTATAGGTGTTTGACGACCATTAAAAAATGATGAGCATGCCATCGTAGACAAATCTTATTATTTAATAATAATTTTTTTCTTTTAGAAATTCCTTTTATTTTCTTATATTGCACTATCCAACTATGTGCATTTTATTTGCCTCACTAGCTAACTAAATAGGCATGATATTTTGAAATCAAGGCAATTTAAATATTAAAAATTGGTACTGTAAATCAGTACCATAAGTCTAACAGAATAATCAAACCATTCAACTACAAACATGAGTTGACAAAAAGCATGCATGAAATGACACTGAGAGAAAATTGATGTAAATTAGAGAAAACGGCATTTAAAGGGCCTCATTTTTCATAATCAATATATAGAAGTAATTTTCAGTAAGGCTTATTAATATAAATAAATCTTGAGTAGACATGTAAATTTGTAATAAATTTGAGTCAACTTATATTGAGTGAAATAAATCGATTGCTTAAACATACATACACGTTTATCAGTTTCAGTTTGTAATAAATTTGAGTCAACTTATATTGAGTGAAATGATTTATAGTTAATAAGGTAATATTGATGTAAGTTGATGCAATTTTCAGTTTGTTATATACTCATATATACTTATTAAGTAAATTATGAAATGCTTTAAACAAAAAATATGAAACTCATACCTGCAATTGGTCAAAGGCAAAGTTGTAATTTGTTCATGGGGTCAAATATTGCAAGCAGGTTCAAAATCAAATGTGGAGTGCTAAATATAATAATTTAAAACAACATAGAAACATAGGAAAAAAAAATACATAGAAACACAGTTCTGTTTTATTTTCTTTTATAAGAAAAAACGTAAGAAACACAGATGGACCCAGAATCCATTTTATAAATCCCTATCCCCATTCCAAATTCTTACCCCTATCCATATATCTTTTATAATTTTATTGCATGAGGTCGTAAGATGAATTTAATTAATTAAATGTAGCTTTATTCCGTCATTCTTTTATTCAATTAAATGTATTTTAATTCAGTCATTCTTTTACTAGCCATATTTTTTATTTCATAAAATTTTGATCTTGTCAAATATGACAAACTTATTGGAGGGTATATAAGTAATTAAGATATACTAAGTTAATTAAATACTGAACTGTCTGTGTGCTAAATTAGGCCACGGAATTTAAAGGCGCTCACAGGAAATATTTATTAGTTGATTCATTTAACCCGACAAATGTATGCAAATAATAAGAATATCATTTCATATAAGTTATACTTTAGACTCAATTGTAAGTGTCTGTTGAAATTTATTCATAATATAAAATTTATTTTATTACACTTATAAATTAATATTACTATATTTATTAACTGATATTATTATATTATAAATTAAGATTATAATATTAAATATTATTGGTATCAGTTTGTATGAATAAAAGAATTAATTTATAATTGTAATGACATTAATTACATGCTATAAACAAGTTTCACATGAGAATTTGTGATAAAACATCATTTTATAAAAAATCAATTAAACGTGAAAATTTTCTCAATTTAAGATTTGATGCAATCTTCTTTTCCTCGATTAAAGGTCTGATTTTTTTTTTTTTTATGGGCTCGGTTTCCGTTCTGCAATTTGGGCTTTCTATTTATCTCTTAATAAGTTGGGCCGTGGGCTTAGGTTTGCACTTTCTGAAAATGGGCTTAATTAATATTAGAATCAGACCATTTACGTTGAACCATTATATACATGTGACCAGCCCAGCTGTAAACTAATTCCATTTGTTTGATTGTTGAGTTATTATTAATCGCATCGTGCAATTAGTATATATTTTCGTTCATAGATAAAATAAATTTTATGTGTTGTTGTAAAAGAGAAGACAAATAAAATGAGTCGAGCTGGAAGTGTGACACATATAGATGCATAGATAATTTTATCATACATAGTTTTTTTCTCACGTGTAATAAATATTCACATAATTTTGTCATATATATATATGTGTGATGAGAGTTATCTCTTGTATAAGATTATCTAATTATAAATTTTTTTTCTACAATTATAAATAACATCACCCCTTATTACTTACCATTCATATTCTCAACTTATTTTAATGGCCCAACCTAATCACATGGTCTGCTCACACTATTTATGGTTTTTTTTTTTTTTAGCGCAAAAAGTGCAATCTTCCATTTATGGTAGTTTTAAAACGTTCAATTCTCTATTAAAACTGAAGTTAAGTATAACTGAACATGCAAAATATGTTAAAGACAATTAAATCATAATTAAGTAAAAATAGTAGCCTACATAATATAGACACATTGATTGAAATACAAATAATTTATGTCTGAGTGAAATGAGTATGAAAGTATGTGAATATTAATTACACAAATAATTTCTGTCATGGTCAAAATAAGTATGAAAGTATGTGAATATTAATTACGCATTCAAAAATTGACTACGAAAGTAAAGAGGTGGCAGAAAACCAACCACGAATCCCCACCCATCACTTTCCCTATTCCCCTAGTTCAATGATAGCAGTCTCATCTCTCTCTCCTCCTTTATTAACATATAGAATGACAAAAATTAAAATTTTAAAAATAAACTCCATTTAATTAAAAAAAGTACAACGATTTCTTATATCATGTTATTTTATTATTTCGAGATACCTTATTTAGAATATTTTCTCCTCTTGATGATTAAAATTTAAGCTTCATTAATTTTAAGATTTAAAATGAAATTAATTTGATGTTATCGTGTTTATCCAAAAGTAGAAGGAATTGTTGTAATTGATTATCATAGAAAACTATTGTAATTGATTATCTTTTTAAAAAAAAAAATTAAGAATTTTAACTTTTTTGTCCTATAATTTACATATATTTAATTTTCATCCTATTAATTTAATTTTGGGTGTATTCTTGTAATTTACAAAAAAAATCAATATTTTAATTTTGTCACAAATTACTGCAGCCAGCAAGTAATTATTAGTAATTAGAAGGTGACATGATTAAAATTGATTTTTTATAAATTATAAGATTAAAATTAAAATTCATAAATTAGCCGGACTAAAATTAAAATGGACATAAATTTAA
The DNA here is from genome assembly GCA_037126765.1 of Stenogyne calaminthoides. Classification (NCBI taxonomy): domain Eukaryota; kingdom Viridiplantae; phylum Streptophyta; class Magnoliopsida; order Lamiales; family Lamiaceae; genus Stenogyne; species Stenogyne calaminthoides. Next base: position 1,382,035 of record JBBCBC010000011.1, on the reverse strand, counting down.
GGCCCAAATAAAATTAATTTTCCCAATATTATAATTTATAAGTATGGCAAAAAAAATTTTTTTAAAAAAAAAAAATTTTTTAAAAAAGTAAAATTTACAGTATAAAAGAAAAAAGGAATAATTCTTGACCATTACTGGAATACAATCTGGTCAACCGCCATGTCCAACAACAACCCCTTTTCTTCCCCAACTCTCCGTTTTCTCAAACAACCCGAATCCGACTCCTCCCGACCCGGATCCCCGACCCGCTCGAGCTCCACGAAAGCGACGTCGTCTGGTCGTTCGCCGCCGCCGCCCCCCGACCGAACCCCCTCCGCGGCGTCGCCGCACTACCACCACCGCCGCACGTTCAGTCCCGCGAGATCCGGACTGTCCGCGGCGCTCTCCGACGACCACCACCACCTCCTAATCCGGCGGAAATCGAACCTCAATCAGGAGATAATCCCGATGGAGGCGAGACAGGACGACGCGGCGGCGAGATTCGGATTCCCCCAATCGGCGCCAGTGAAAATTCCGGCGTGGCCGAGTGAGAAATTGACGAGCGAGGATTTGATCGGGTTCGATGAGGTGGAGGATGTTGATGAGGTTGAAGGGGGAGAGGAGATGGTGCCGCCGCACGTGATTGTCGCTAGGTCGCACGTGACCTTCTCGGTGTTTGAAGGCGCCGGGAGGACGCTCAAGGGCCGTGATTTGCGACGCGTGCGCAACGCCGTGTTTCAGAAAACAGGTTTTATTGATTAATTGATATTGATTTTGATGTGAATTTTAAAAAAAGGGAAAAAAAAAAGAAATCGTTTTGGTGATGGATTTGATGATGTAATTTTTACTTTTTGCCCTGTTTTCGGTGTTATGAACATATATGTTCCGTGAAATAAGAGCAAGTTTTGTTTCTAATTTGCAGTTTGATTCAGTAAAATTTTCCTCCTGTGAAAAGGAAAGGAGCATTTTTGTTCTTGAAATCTCTGTATTTTTGTTTTTTCTTTTGGATTGTTTCTGTGTTTGTTTTTTTCTTGGAGTAAATTATGGTTGAGCTTATGCAATTGAGAGATTTGTTTATTTATTTTGAATTATAGATAGCTTTAATGATTTGAGGCAACTTTTGATCATTGTCATACATGAATGATCATCATGAATTTGAAGCTTCAACCTTTAGCATGATGACTTGATGGCCCATTTTATGGAATTCTTGAGACTTGCTCAGGTAGCAATAGTAGATGTTCTGGTAATATTCGTCGTCTCGACTGGATTTTGAGACGGCTAGGCCGTGTTTGGTTGCTGATAAAGTATTACTAGTTGGAATTTTAGCTGTAAATTTTGGTCATGTAATATAATATTTGGCATCAGAAAACTATTGCTCTCAGGCAGTCCCTATAGAATTTTTACACTATGTATATGGAATTCTTTAACTTTATGAGTTCGACCCTCCTTAAAGTAAAATTCTAGATACGTGCCTGAAAGATTAGCTCGTCCGTAATTGTTTATACAGTTAACTGCAAGAGTTCTTTCTGGCAAGAGCTCACCTCCGAATCAACAAGTCGAACGCAATGGTTATTCCTTCTTTGATTGGGCAGAGAAGGGTGAAGAAAGTTTGGTTCTTTACATTCTGATGGGAAAGAAAGTAAATGATTAGTTTGATTTTGTGGTATATGTCATTAGGTGATTTTCTCTTTTAACTTAGCTTATGTTTCAGTAGAGTTTGAGAACTGCTGTTCTGCATCGGCATTAGTTGAGTCGATCGTCTCGCTGGTACTTGATTGTTTTTAGTGTGTAGTACCACGTGCTTAATGTGTTGTATATTACAATAAGCAATGTAGCATGGAGAAAACCACCATCTTTCATCCTGTTTGTGATCTTTTATGATCTTCTTTCTCATGTTTGTGTAATGAATTTAGTGGTGAAAGTGACATTAATGGATGTACATGAATCTGAAGTTTTGCAGTGGATGCATTGACAAGAACTTGCACCAAGATTCTTTCACATACACATTTTGAGGTCCAAATCCAGAAGGTAAAGTAGGCAAAAAAATTAAAGTGTTGAAAAAAAAGTATCCTATCATTACATGCTTTAAGAAAAGAATGGCGTGTTACACTGCCACGTGGAGACGTAGATTTTGTTTCAGTAATTTATTTATTTCACCTTTAAAGGTAATTTTATTTTCAAAGTCACGAATTGTTCATTATAGAATGAAGTCGATGGACGATGAACACGGCCAAACTAACTGGAAATTACCAATCAGGGATGAATTAAGGATTTCCTATCAAGAAATCAAAAAAATTCTTAATGAAGGACAAGTTTATGATTAACCAATCAGGGATGAATTTAGGATTTCCTATCAAAAAAAAAAAAAAATTTAATGAAGGACCAGTTTATGATTAAAAAGGACAAAATAATAGTAAAATTTACAAATTGAAAAATTAAATAATGTTTTATTTATATATATAGCAAAATAAATCAATTGATAAGACTATTTTTATCAGGCTAGTTCACGTGAACTTGTGAGAAAAAAGATAAAAAAAAAAAAAAAAATCAAAATTGATACAATTTCGCATGAACCGTTCTCAATGCGAACCAATTGAAGGCGCGGTTCTCAATAATTTTGGCTGATAAAATTTGCCACATGTCACATTTTAATTGTATCATATAATATTTATTAGATAATTATTATATTCTATATTTTAATATATTATTTGTAAAAAAAAATTATATCAAAATTCATAAATTTTTTTCTCTATAAATAAATACCAATATTGATACATTTTGAATCACAATCTCATATTGATACATTTTGAATCACAATCTCATATTCTTGCCACATATCGGTATTGATTAGAGATGTTAATCCGGGCCGGGCTAAACGGACCTGCCCGTTTAAACCTATTATATGCAGGGTTATGGTAGAAAGAAATGGGAGGCCCGCTTAAAATCGGGTTTTTTTGCCCGACCGATTAACCCCATTTCGCTAAAAAATTTATTTAGCTATGGAATTAATCAAGCCAACCCGTTTATATTTATACATACTCAAATTTTTTATTTTTTTTTATTTTCTAATTTTTCAATTAATTTTTTTTTAAAAGTTTTTTCACAAATTTAAATAAGACAAAAATCAATTATGGCCAATCAATTACAAATTAAATATTTCTATTTGATTTAGTCAATTAATAATTAATCATCTCCAATTCAATAATTTTTAACAGTTTTGAATTTCTATTGAATTAAATAAATAAGAAAAATATTAATTCAATATAAAATAATAATATAATATTTTTATAAATTCTATTATGAAATTTGTTCATAAGATGAAACTAATATCATTATAATTATAAATTAATATTATGGTGTTAATTTATAAATGTGATGATACAAATTTTATATTATTAAATAATTTCATGGGAACTTTGTTCAATTATGTTATTAAAGATGATGGGAACTAATTTTATATTTTGAACATTTGTTATTAAAGATGATGGGGTAGTCTGGATCGAATTTTTGTCATTATGTAATGTTAATGTTTGAATATTTTTTTTTATTTTTTTCGGAGCCCGTTAAGTGACTCATTTAGCCCGTAACCCGCTAGGGTTAGGGTTAGGTCTCAACTATTAAAGGTCCGTTTAAAATGAACCGCTTAAGACCCATGACCGTTTAACCCGTAGCCCTGTAGGGCTGGCCTTAACGGGTTAGGGCCGACCCATTTAACATCTCTATTCTCTCTTCATATTTATATTCACAATTGTGTTCCCTTGTTATTTGCGAAGATTATTTAAAAAGATTTAATATATATATTAATTAGCTCTAATAACGAGGTGATACGACGCCGTTGTATTGCCTGTTTCTGTAGTGGATGCTAGTTAAAATTAGAATAATATGTATGTAATGATCCCTAAACTATCAGATATTATATCAAAAGGTATTTAAATTATTTTTATTTAAAAAAATTAATCATATAATTCTTTTTTCATAAGATTTTTTTTTTACATTCATAAGAGGAATTTTTCTATTTGTAATTTAATTTGAATATAACTGCATTGAAACTGAGACGACGTGTTGTATTTTAACGAAAAATATTAAGAAGATTTAGCAAAATTCATGAATTTTCGTTACCCGGAATCTCATGAAATAAAAATGTACAATATAAAGACTTTTTAAATAAAATATAATTCGGGTCTTTTTAAATAAAATTTGCTAGTTGTGGACCTTTTAAATATATTACTCCTCTAATTTTTTTGTATTTTCCATAAATACATATGATTATTAACTGATTGTGTGTCTCTTGAATTGGGAGATTTCAAAATTCTTACAATCTCTTTTTTCTTGATATGGATAATAATTTAAACTAATTAAACTAGTAAGCTTAACGGGGACCAAATATCATCCACATTTAATAAAGAAAAAAAACATCCTCCAAAGATTATCCCTTTGTAATTTGCTCTCTTGTTGTCTTTTGGACCAAAAATATAAATTTTATTAAAATAAAATTAAAACTTGTGTGAACTCTGTGTTCACCGTGAAACTCGATTTTTTTTAATATTATCATTATTATGTTTATATTTTTTTAAACAAGAATAATTTTGTGCATTTACAATAATAGTTTTTACACATAATAATAATTAGTTCAGATAAATCTAGTTTACAAAAGTGTTACTCTTAAAATAATTAAAAATAGCTAACACTAATTCACACGATAATATTTTAGGAGAATATAATGATGTTTCACTTAACTCTATAATCAGCTCTTATCAAATAAATTTAATAAAAAATTCTTCTTTTATTCGATCCATCTATATTCGTAATGTCACTTGTGAGGTTTGGTGAGAATTTTGATTCTTAAATCTTTTGTTTTATTATTTATTATTAGCTCAACATTATAGATGAATTCTAAATTAGGTAGAAGTTGCATTTTGTTTGGTATAGAAATAAAATAAGAATATGTATTATCTATTATGTACCGAAAATATATAGGGGGTTTTATTCATTTATCTACTTAAAATCAATGTAATGGTCACAGAAATTTAATTTATCATTCTATATTCAGTCACACAAAATTGAAACACATATAAATATTGTTAGATCAAATATTTATTGTACGATGCAATAAATATACGATAATTTTTTTTTTTTTAAATAATTAAACCCATGCTCAAATTTCAGAGAATCAAAGTCAAACATGTTCGGTTTTATTTTCAACAATTAACAAAAGTGGGTATGAGACTTCCTGTTCCACTTTAATTAATTCCATAAGAATTATACAAATTTCCAAATTTCAAAATAAAGTGGATTGTCATTAGGCAAGTTTAGAATTAGAGTTGGCGATTTTATTTTTATATCAATTAAATATTTTCAATTTCATTATTTTTAACTTTTAATTTCCCTAAAAAATTAACAGTATAAATGTTTATTGTAAAATACATAAAAGTGGGGTTCTATATCATAGCAATATCAACAAAATTACATCTGAAAATTCTCAGCTTAAATCTAAGAAAAATTACATTCTACAAGTCATCTTATTATTGAATATGAGCAAAATAAAGCAATTGATTGACTAATTTTTATATTACTTTAAGGGGACCAAATTATTTGGAAGATTTTGGGATCAAACAATGTTTTCTTGAAATTTTTGATGAATAATTAGGATGAATTTATCATGATTTTTGTAAGAGCACTCCTAAATCCTCATTATAAAAGCATAAAGCTGTTGAAGCACTTTTTGAATTTTGAAAGGGTAAAACCTTATCAAATTCTTATGTGAATTTTATGATAGGCCATTTACAATTGTAATAGTAAGAAGCAATGTTATTAATTTTTGAGTGGATCTCTTGCGTTGAAAATTATGACAATCGAACATATGAATGATCCATTTTAGAAAATGGGTCGCTTCACCCTTCAAGTTATTATTATGTTGAAAATTATGTAATCACAAAGTAAAGCCTAACCCTCTCTCTCAAGTAGTAGGTTTTTCGGTACGATTTTTTTTTTTTTTTCTTTTTATTTATTACCAAAATTCTATTTTTATTTTTGCTTATTTTATTTTTAATTGCCAAATTTTCGAAACTAGAAAAAAATAGTTCTTCCCTTTTTATTACCCAAGTTTTGTTTTTGTTTTTTTTAACATTTTTTTTTATTTTCCAAATTTCGAAAGAAGCGAAAAATTAATTCATTGGAAAATTGGGCAAAAAAGAGGACATTAATACATAAACATATAATTAGATAAAATAAAGAATAAAACTAGCTAATAAAAAAAACAGACAACTATATAATACAAAAACATGCAACTAGTTAATACTAAACCGTGCAACTAAAAAATACATGAGCATGCAACTAATTAATATTGAAGCGTTCAACTAGATAATACAGAAACATGCAACTAACTAATATAGAAACATAAAACTATATATCACAGAAACATGCAATAGGCTAATATTGAACCGTGCAACATAAAAACAAAGAAACATGCAAATATCTAATATTAAATTGTGCAACTACAAAATATAGAAACATTCAACTATGTAATACAGAACCATGAAACTATCTAATACAAAACCATGCAACTCGAAAACATACTAACATGCAACTCGATAATACAGAAACATGCAACTATATAACACAGAAACATGCAACAAGCTAATAGTGAACCGTGCAACAGAAAAATAAAGAAACATGCAACTATCTAATATTGAATCGTGCAACTAGAAAATATAGAAACATTCAACTATCTAATACAGAACTGTGCAACTATCTAATACAAAACCATGCAAACTCGAAAACATACTAACATGCAACTCAATAATACAGAAACATGCAACTCCTTATTAGTTGCACATTTTATAGTTGCACGATTTAGTGATAGCAAGTTACACGTTTCAATAATAGCAAGTCGCACATTTCAGTGATGGCATGTCGCATGTTTTTTTAGTAAAACTTTTGATGAAGAAGAAAACAAAATCATTAATTTGTTGGTGCTTTTGGATACAAAACTTTAAAATTTCAATGCAATTTAACTCCAAAACCTACCAATCTATAAGAAACTCCAAAAAAGTTCTAATATTTTTTAAAAGGAAATTATTGCTACAGAAGAGAAATAGAGACGTGAGGGGGAGATCTGCATCTTATTTTCGAAATTAATTAATTGCAAAAACCCGAGAAGGAAGAAAAGGGAGAAAAAGAAATCTACACAAATCTATTGAAATGCGGGTAACTCCGAGTGTGGCTGCCAGGTGAAGATGTGTGTTTCCCTGCTCATTCCTCATTGTCAGCACTTCACTCTCGGCCATCGAAACCACTGCGAGAAATCGTAAATTTGTCAAAACACAGTTGACCGATGGTGGTGAAGGAGACGATTTCACTATTTGGAATAAAGAAAAATGTCAAAAAATAGGGAGGTACGAGAAAACAGGGAGATGAAAACGTGAAGAAATAAGAACAATCTGGAAAGAAGAAGAGAGAAGCACGAGTATCAAAGCAGAAATTGAAGAAATGAATTAAAAAATGTTAAAAGGGTATTTTATCTATAACCCGAATTTAATATTTGGATAGGGTCAAGGTGAATGCACAGATCTTATATCCGTGCACCAGTTGCATATGAGACCTTCCCTTAATTCTTTAATTGAAGTGTTATTTTTTTTCTTGAAATAAATAAATATAGTTTATATCATGAATGGATCTAGTGTTTTATTTCAACAAGGGAGTATTATATGTTATGCATAATTAAAATTTTAAATTTAGAGTAAGTCTCCAGTAAAAGTGGTTAATAGTATGAATTTTTATACCACTACACTTATCAACTGATACCATTATATTTATAAAGTAATATTGTTACTCTTATAAATTATACTATGATTTTATACTATGAACAAGTTTCATTGGATAATTTATAATCAATTTAACTTTGCTATCTTGCAACCGGTAAATGATTTCATACGTAATTCTCACAAGCTTAGAAAAATTACTTGATAATTAGATCAAATTTGGTGACATATATACCTAAATCATCCTAAATTATTTAGGCCGTAAACAGGAAACAGGGTTGGACCTCCACCTACTTATATGGTCAACCTAGTTGCTATAATAATGCCTAACAATCTTATCTATTTTGGATATATTTTGTTTTCTGGGAAATATTTTGGATAAGATGTTGATATTCTTTTGAGGGGGGGAAGGAAATGGATGTGGGAAAGGGAGTGGTATTTTATTTACGCAGTAAAATATTTTTCTTTTTATAATAACACACTTATGTTCGTATATTAACACAATTCTCAATATTCTACATGTATTATTATATAAATAAATTTGTGTACTGAAAATTATATATATGTGTTACATTAAAATTGAAGAAAAAATTTTATTCATCCAAACATATGGATAAGAGAGATAATTTAATTTTAACAGAAAAGTGGGTGGATGATAGGAGATAAAAGGCTACCCACAAATAACACATGTATAAATGAATGATTGATGAATCATTATGAGAATGTGCTTAAAAGTAGTATTTAAAAGTAGATTATATGGAGATGACGTGAATGAGAGATAATTGATGAATTAATAAAAAATTATCTATCAATTGTGGATGTTCTTATTCTTAGAGCCCGTTTGTTTTCCAAAAGAAAAAAGGGATAAGAAAGGGTTCCTACCGTTTCAAGTGTTTGTTATTATTGATACATTTTACATTCGCCCGAAAGCTCGTGATATATTTTTTTTTATTTTGGTTGATGATCCATACCACCTCCTATGTGGTATTGTTAATACCAAGAACTTGAATTCTTATGTTATAATACATCTCAATTCTTAACAAACATGTAAAAAAAATTAAATATATCACATAATTTCATATCTCTTCTAATCCCATATCACTAAATAAACAGACTCTTATAGTTAACACATATTTAAAAGTGAAATTTTATTTTATTTTTGCCCAATTTTTTAGGAAAAATTTCACTTTACCATTGAAAGATCGCGAATTTTCAGCCCTGTTCTTAAACATTAATTTGAAAATCAATTAGCGAAGTTAAACTTTCTCAATTTTCATTAGATAAAAACTCGTATGAGACGATCTCATATATGAGACGTGGTACAATTTAACACAAATTAACACTCATTCGTCTAAAAATATTAAAACATCAATGCCCAAATTATACTCCGTCTCACTGTGAGATGGTCTCACGAAAGTGTGACTCTTAAACATGAATATTTCACCTGTAGACTTGCCCAACGGTTCCTAACCGCCGGTTTCGGTTCCAAAATATATGGAACCGAAACCGAACCGGCTAAAACTCTTTGCCGATTTCGGTTCGGCCGGTTTCGGTTCCGGCTGATTTCGGTTCGGATCCGCTGGTTTACCGATTTCTGTATTTTTTTTTAATAATATTTGATAACTTGAATTAACTTTATCTTGAACTAAATTTGATTTTATTCAATTAAACTTCAAGATATAATTTGCAAAGTTTGCATTTTAATCATCTAAACTTATAAATTATAATTATAAATTACAATACAATTAAACAAAGAGTGGAGTACTCATATGTCCTAATTGATACTAAAAATTACTCATAGATCCAACATCCTAAAATAAATATTATTAGGTCTTAAGGACATGTGTTAAGTTAATTATTTACCCTTTTTTCCGGTTACAAACAATGAAAAAATGAAAAAAGAAACCACCCATCTTGACACAACTCCCGATGTCTGAAACTTTTTCTACCACTTCTCTCAATCAAACTTTTTCTACCACTTTCTGTTTTAAAATATCAAATTTCAGATTCATTTTTTAACCAAATTGCAAATTCATTTTATTACTCAAATTGTTTATAAATTATTTAAAAAATACAATTTTTTGAGATAATATAAAAATTCCCGAAAAAATATTATAATAATATAAATATAAATGAGTACTTTTCATTGGATTTGGCCATGTGATCTAATATTCTAGCCAAAAGTTACATGTGGAAAATCAACACATTAAAAATTTAACACCTCGCATCCTAATTCTACCTTTAGTTCATTTGGAGGTAAAATTAATAAATACAAAAGACTTAGGGTGTGATTGATATGTTGGAATAGATTAAGGAATGATCATTCATTCCTTAATTTATTCTAAATACATTGATTGATATGTATTTTTGGAAGAAATCATAACTCCATTAAGAATAGTCATTTCAAAAAATAAAGAAATTGTGATTCCTTACATACTCCATGAGTTTATGTATTCCAAATTTTGAGAAATGTTTTTTTTTTCACCAAAAATATTATCATTCATTTCATAATATTACCTTCTACCTAACAACAACAACAATAATAATTTAATAATAATATTATTTTATTAAAAAAATTATTTAATAAAAATAAAAATAATAACCAACTCCATAATAATAATAATAATCATATTAAATATAATAATATTAAAATATATAAATAATATAATTTTTTTAACAATAATCGAAAAGTGTAAATTAAAGTGAATTCTTAATAATATTTTAATAAAAATAAAATAAAAATATTATTATTTAATAATATATTATTAATAATAAAAATATTAAAAATATATATAACGTTATTATAAACTCATACTTCAACAATAATTAAAAACATATTAATATACATATATGTGTTTACTAAAATTATATAATATTATAATAAACACAATAATAATATTATTTTTGTAATTATAAAAAATATTATTTTAAAAAATACATATTAAAAAGCTAAAAATAATAATATATTAAATATATATATAATAATTAATAATAATATTAATATTAAAGTATAATTAATAATAATAATTTTAAAACAGATTCACCAATACTTATATTTCATTCCTAGGTCATATCAATCATAAGAATGACCATTCCATTCAGGCCTTCCATTCATTAATTCATTCCATTAAGCCACAATTCCATTCAGTCATACCAATCATGCCCTTAAAAGGTAAATGACTGAAATTGAGATTTAAAGGACGGAAATTAAGATGATTTTGGTCTGAATATTAGATGATGTGGGCAACCCCAATGAAAGTTCAATTTTTTTCATAAAAAAAGACTGAAGTTGAGACTGAAATGACCAAATTTACAAAAGTTAAAAGTTACTGAACCTTTTGTGGACTCAGAAGAAGTTACATGACCATGGGATAATAAGTTGAGACTGAAATGACCAAATTTACAAAAGTTAGAAGTTACAGGACCTTTTGTGGACTCAGAAGAAGTTACATGACCATAGGATAATAAGTTGAGACTGAAATGACCAAATTTACAAAAGTTAAAAGTTATAGGACCTTCCATGGGATAATAAGTTGAAACTAAAATGATCAAATTTACAAAAATTAAAAGTTACACGACCTTTTGTAAACTCAGAAGAAGTTACATGACCATGGGTAATATTTTCTTCTCGCAGGTATCACAGTCTATAAAATGGTGTCACACGTACTTTTGATAACGTCGACATGCTAGTGCTATATACGAATGAAAATTGATAAAAAAGAAGAAGAAGATATATTATCATACTACACTTTCATTTCGTTCATTTTATTGCACTTCAAATAATTCAACCCAACATAATGCTAACGTAATTGTTTGTTGTTTTGTACTAAAATAATCAGAAAATTGCACCATAATTGTCTACTTTGGATTGGTGCAACAGAAATATGTTTAAATTAAATCTCAATTAATAATTACGGAAAAAGGTATTTAAATCATGAAACATGTAATGTGGCCTAACAACACGAATGATAGCATTTATTCACGTGGTGGATGACCAAACAAAAAGTTCAAAAACTATGGGGATGATGTCTTATTGTGATTAAGTTTGTATATATTGTTCATTCATATGCCATGTTTCATAATTATTATTAAAAAAAAATCCCCTAAATCAAAAATACATAATATTCTAAATAAATTCAAAAAGAAAATCCAAACACAAAGATACTGGCGAACACAATCATTGAATTGTTACAACATGAATATATCTGGTAAGAGAAAACAATAGCTTTTTGCTTGTAATGGACATCTTTTAAAAGTTAATGCTTGTTTTTTCAAGGAATTTGGATCTCTACTTTTATTTTTTATTTTTGTAAATTTTGAAAGAGTGAAGTACAAAATAATAATAATATTTATAAGGTTTTCTTTAAATAAATTTATCAAAAACATTATCTATACAATATTATACAATAGCCAGTCTAGTGGGATCATGCATCAATACTTTGCATCATGATTATCATCATTGTCCATTGACCATATAATATGATAAGCATAATAATTATGAGTTGATAACGCAATTTGTCCATGAAAAACTATTAAAACATAATATATATTAAAAAAATAAAAATATAAGACAATGTTTGTGAAAGTGTACATACACAAGACAATAATCTCTATGTGTGTGCTTGTTTTCTTTCAAAAAAAAAACGAAAATAAAATGGATAGAGAATATCTTGCCTATATTAAATTGTAGAAAGAACCAAATTACTTTCAAAAGAAAGTCAACCGATCCCGATTTAAAAAAAAAAAAACTTATACCCAAATGAGACAACCGAGATCATTGAAAAATGTAATGAAAAATAATGAATTTTGCTCTATTGCTAAATCTAAACAAAGAATACTAACTTCTTTCTATAAAGGAAAAAGAAAAGGCTGTATAAAGAAAAAAAACCAACAGAATAGACTAAGCCCAAACTAGTAGTATTTAAAAATAAGATATAAGATCTTGACTTGTTAAAATTCCACAAAGAAAAAATCATAAAAATTATATATAAGATCAAATTACTAGAGCTCTTTTTGTTGAACAGTTTAAACTTAATTCAAACCGATAATCAAACAAATACGACACAACTTTAATTGCTTGATAACAATCAAAACAAAGTAAAAGACGAAATTCACATGATTTTATTCAAGATAAGACACACTTTTATTACTACCAATATCATGAACTGCATAGAAAAGACTATATATATGAAGATCAAACACAAGACAATCATAAACAAGACTTTGAACCAAAAAGAAGAATCAATTCCACAAAAGCCAAAATTGTCAAGTATAGATTATTAATAAAATCATAACTACGATAGCATATCAATATTAGATGCATACATATATCGAAAAAAAAAATTAAATAGGTAATATTACAAACAACATAAAAAGGGTACAAGCAAGTATATATCCAGCACAATACACTCACTGACACACAAATAGTATTTATTCATTAAAATGCAGAGAGATTTAGAGTTTTGCAGCAACATCTTTGTCCAATAATAATGTAAGCTCTCCTTCAGCTGCATTAATTTAGGAAAGCAAAATCAGTTAACACTATTAATTAAGGAAAGCAGAATCAGCTAACACTATTAATTAATCACTTTTTTGTTCACCTCATCACATTCATCTTCTGTATATTTTGTAGTAAAGTAGCCATGTTGAAAGATGAAAGAAAATCCAAAGATGGAGAAACGAGATCCCCTATTCAAAATTGTGCTCCATTTGCTATTCCAATTACACAGATACACGTGCGTGTAAAGAATGCAATTACAGACAAATTAACACCCGATGTTTTGCTATTACCTTATACATCTGAGACAACTTGATCTTCTTCCTCCGAGTATTCTTCATCTTCTTCAATTTCTTCATCCGAATAGCTTTCTCCGGATGAGCCTATTTATCAAGGACCAATTTTGGAGTGCACATAAAAAAATAAAGGTTTAATGGCTCGATAGTTATGTTATTAACAATCAAATAGTGTGTTAAATCTTATAAAGACAAAAAGATATTGAAATACAAAATGTGTTCAAGTGAAGATACTGGTTCTAATTAAATCAGAAAAAGTATATGGAAAAAAAGAAAAATGATATGGTCTTACCAATTTCAATTTGAAGACCCTCATTCCCATTCTCTTCTTGTTCCTCATTTATTCTTCTAGCAGAATCTGCAGCAGACCTTCTACAACGTTCCAACCGTATTGACTTGAGCGTTGGTATGTCTCCTATACTCGAAGGAATCTCCTCCAGCCAAGGTAAAAACTTAAGACGAAGGTGCTCAAGGAGTGGAAAGTGGGAGCTGTCCGTCTCCCAGTATTTCAGACTATAGCACTCCACAATTTGCAAGACTCTGAGGCTGCAGAATTGCCCTTCAATTGTTTCCCACCTGGGTCCCATACAGTCATAATCAAGTCTGAGAAATTGAAGAAGGGGCAATGAACCTATCCTTATTGTCAACTCCTCCCAACTGATCCTTGTGCAACATAAACTCATCTTCTTAAGAGAATGTGGAAACATTGAATTCTTCCTATAGGAATCTCCTCCAATTCTACTAATTCAGAAAGAAAAAGTTGCTCAAGGCGTGATATTAGTGCTAATTACATCAGAAAAAATATGCGGAAAAGAAGAAGAATGATATTGCCTTACCAATTACTACAACTTGAAGATCCTCATTCCCATTCTCTTCTTGTTCCTCATTTATTCTTCTAGCAGAATCTGCAGCAGACCTGCTACAATATTTCACCCGAATAGACTTGAGCGTTGGTATGTCTCCTATACTCGAAGGAATCTCCTCCAATTCTGTTAAATGAATAAGACTAAGGTGCTCGAGGCGTGGAAAGTGGGAGCTGTCCGTCTCCCAGTATTTCAGATCCTGACAGATGTCAATTTCCAAGACTCTGAGGCTGCAGAATTGCCCTTCAATTGTTTCCCACCTGGGACCCACGCAGGCACCCCAATTTAGTCCGAGAAATTGAAGAAGGGGCAATGAACCTATCCTTATTGTCAACACCTCCCAACTGATCCTTGTGCGATATAAACTCAACTTCTTGAGGGAATGTGGGAAGTTCGCCAAATTCCTCCTAACGCATACGAATGGAAACTGAATACTCAAGGACTCCAGTTTTTGCAAACGACCAAGATTGTGGAGACAAAAATCAGGCAACTCTCTCTCAAGAAAAACGTATGTGAGTTTCAATCTCTTGATATTGGGTATTCTCCTAACCACCTCTTCACTAAACTTCAAATTGATTGTGGAGAGTGTGTGTAAGTTTTCCAAGACATAGTTGTGTTCCCCATTGGGAGGATCTGGGAGTGCAAACATCTTGAGCTTGACATGTCTAAGTAAAGGCATCTCCCATATTTTAGATGCGATTATAGGCATCTCAGGCATCTTTAGACAGGAAACCTCAAGTGTCTGTAGATTCCAAACGAGAGAGCACAAAGCAAGCAATCTCGGTGCTGCCGCTGCATCAGAATTTTCCAATAACAGAGAAACGTACCGCATGTTAGCTTGCTCGAAAATAGCATTGCTAGAGTCTGTGAATATCATTTTATGCTTAGCAATCGGTAAATATACCCTCAACAATCTAAAACGAAGTGATGGTGGGTCCTTCAACCTTTCTCCAAGCTGACCTTCCAGTCTATAAAACAAAGAGCGTGTGAGCGACGCAGTTTCCACGGCGTGAAGGAATTGAGGGGAAAAATCGTAATTTGTGCTTTCATGATTAATAAAAATACGACGTTCCATATTTATGTCCTGTGGAGTGCGATCTTTTTGCTCATTTAGTAGCCAAAAGAACTTTTGCTTTTGTGCTTCTCTCAAGCTTAGATCCCTCAACAGATCATGAATTTTGCAGAATTTTGCTTTTCCATCCCACCGCAAATGCAATTCACCCATTAAAATGAGATTTCTGTCATTGAGTTCCTTCAAGTACTCGAATCCAACTTCTTCTAAGCTTTTATCATCAATTGGTCTCAGAATTCCTTCAGCAACCCACAGTCTGATGAGCTTCGACATTCTAATTTCAACATCTTCTAGAAAAATTCCCATGTACAAAAAACATGGCTTTAAATGCATCGGCAGCTCCTTATAACTTGTGCTCAATATTCGTAAGGTGTATTCATCATTCTCCAAACTTATGAGTGAATTTAGATTTTCTACAGTATATATCCAATATGCTAGTGTCATGTTGGATTTTCTTAGAAGTCCTCCGATCACAGCTATTGACAAAGGAAGCCCTCTACATTTTTTTGCAATCTCCTTCCCAATGTTCTCCAACTCAATTGGACAATCTTGTTTGCCAAACACAATTTCGCAAAGCAGATACCAGCTCTTATCCTCATCTAGAAATTGCATTTGAAAGACGTGACAACCACTTAACTCGGAAGCCAAATTTGATAGCCTAGTGGTCATCATGATTCTACTTCCATCATTGTTATCAGGGAAGAAGGACTTAACTTTATCCCAGGCCTCAACGCTCCATATGTCATCCATCACAATCAAATACCTTCTACCATATAAATGTTGGTATAACTTTAATCCTATTTCATCTTCGCTCAAACCACTAGGGCTCACTTTGACCTCTTGACAAAGAACCTCTAAAATATTTCTTATGCTATAATCTTGTGAAATTGTAACCCAAGCCAGAGTATCGAAGTGTTCGACAACAAGTGAATGTGAATAAATAGTTGTAGCAAAAGTAGTCTTACCAATTCCACCCATTCCAACAATGGGGATGATCTGGAGACTGCTTTGTTGTCCGATCAGCTTATCCAAAACTTCATTAATCTTGGTATCATCAAACACCGGTGAGCTGCTGTTCTGCCACATGGAAGCAGTAGAAAATGAAGAATTTGTAGGGAGCTGGGCTTCAATATCCTTGTGTTTCTTGATCTGCATCACCTCTTTCCTGATCGAATCCATGTCCTGAATCACTCTCTCTAGACCTTGACTCAAGTCAACGGTACTGATGTGTTCTCCAGCGTGAATTTGATCGACTATATGGGTTTCGATTAGATCTTCAGCTGCATAAGATGCAGCTATGATGCGGCTCTCCAAATCGTCGTCTTCGTAGCTGGGATAAGATTCAAGAAAATGTTGGAAGAAAGTGAGGTTTTGGGTAAGCAATTCCACATGAATTTGGTCCAGAGAAATGGGAGGGAGAAAATGGGTGAATTTTGATGTTATTTAAGGGTGTGGTACAGAGAAAGCAATTTTACAGCTGCATAACATGCCATTTCAAAAAAAATTCTGCTTCTCTCTGTGGGTGTAAAGTTGCAGAAAAAATGAAAGGTGTATGGATGCAAAGCAAGTGGATAAGATAGTGTCTATTGAGTTCTGAAATATCTGGTTAATAACTGAATAAGATGTTCTGTTTAAACTTGAAATAATTGAACTTTACTTCTTTCTTTCTACATACGTTGACTATGAACCTTTGGCTCCTATTTTTTTATCTATTTCTTTTTACGTTTATAGAATTTTGAATATTTTTGCAATTTCTTTGAAAGTTATGCATAATTCAAACCTTAATGTGCCTCAAGCCTCTTAACAACTATGGTGGCAGAGGTTAAATTCGACTACCAAATTTATGAGATATTTGATTTATGTGAACATTTGCATGTATTTAGTGTTGTTTTAATTATCGACAAAAATTTATATATGGCGATTATATCATACATGAGATTAATCTCATCTCGTTATTATATTATTATATACTCATGAGTCTATGGGGCTCCAACCTTATCACATTTTAAAGGAAGTCATGATCCAAATATCAAATTGAGTCCCGTCTCATATATAAGAACGTCTCACGTTACTCTCTAGATATTATTTATTTGATTACATGCATTCTTCATGCACAAGCACAATTGTCTAATCACACTACTAAGATGAAAGGCCGGATTTTACCCAAGATGAGACACTTCTTTGTTACTACGAATATCATTAACTGCATGAAAAGACAATTAATACATGAAGATCAAGCCACAACACCATCATAAGAAATGCTTTGAACAAAACAAGAAAAAAAAGTGACAAAAGAATTACATCCCACAAAGGCCAAAATTGTTAAGTACAGATTATTATTAAAACTAGAGGTATACCATGTCAAACATTAAAGAGTTAACAATATAAACAACTTAATAAGGATATTATCAAGTATATATCCAGCACAATACATATATAATATTTATTCATTAAAATGCAGAGAGATTTACAGTTTTACAGCAGCATCTTTGTCCAAGAACCATGTAAGCTCTCCTTCAGCTGCAATTAAGGAAAGGTGAATCAGCTAACACTATTAATCCTTTTTTTGTTTTTTTTGTTCACTTCATCACATTCATCTTTTGTACATTTTGTAGTAAAGTAGCCACGTTGAAAGAAGAAAATCCAAAGATGGAGAAACTAGATCCCCTATTCAAAATTGTGCTCGATTTGCTACTCCAATTACACAAATGCATGTGACATGTGTAAAGAATGTAATTACAAACAAATTAACATGTGACATGCATTGATAAAGTTGAAATACGATATGAGATGCAATTTGGAATAGAGGGCGATTTTGGTTTTGGACGACAATCATGTGATAAGAGATAAGTGAAGAATATTGATAAAACAGGTTTTTGTTATTACCTTATACATCTGAGACAAGACAACTCGGTCTTCTTTACTTGAGTCAACTCGATCTTCTTCATCTTATTAAAGTTCATCACCCGAAAAGTATTCTTCTGATAAACTCAATTTATCAAGGCTCGAATAGTTATTTTTTAACAAGAAATCATGCATAGCTATGCAACAATCAAATAGTGTTTAAAATCTTATACTCATAAAGACAAAAAGATATAAATGGTTCTTGAAGTACAAAATGTGTTCACGTCAAGATATTGGGGCTAATTAAATCAGTAAAATTATATGGAAAAAAAGAAGAAGAATGATATGGCCTTACCAATTACAACTTGAAGATCCTCATTCCCATTCTCTTCTTGCTCTTCCATTATTCTTACTGCGGAACCTGCTACAGATCTTTTACACCACTTCACCTGAATGGATATGAGTGTTGGTATGTCACCTATACTCGAAGGAATCTCCTCAAATTTTTGTAAATTTTTAAGAAGAAGTTTCTCAAGGCATGGGAAGTCGGTGCTGTCTGTTATCCAATATCTCAGATCAGAACAATTGTCTATTTCAAGAAATTTGAGGCTGCAGAATTGCCCCTCAATTGTTTCCCACCTGGGTTCCACGCAGGCATCGACACTTAGTCTGAGGTGTTGAAGAAGGGGCAATGAACCTATCCTTATTGTCAACTCCTCCCAACTGATCCTGGTCCCATTTAAACTCAACTTCTTCTGAGAATGTGGAAAGCTCGCCAAATTCCTCCTAATCTTTTGTCTGAATGGAACCCCAAGACTCAAGGACTCTAGTTTTTGCAAACGACCAAGATTGTTGAGACACAAATCAGGCAACCCTTCATCAACTGCAATTGCATCGTATTCGACTTTTAATTTTTTGACATTGGGTATTCTCTTAACCACCTCTTCACTAAACTTCAAATTGGTTATAAGATCGAGTTGCTGTAAGTTTTCCAAGACATAGTTGTGTTCCCCATTTGGAGGA
The DNA here is from genome assembly GCA_037126765.1 of Stenogyne calaminthoides. Classification (NCBI taxonomy): domain Eukaryota; kingdom Viridiplantae; phylum Streptophyta; class Magnoliopsida; order Lamiales; family Lamiaceae; genus Stenogyne; species Stenogyne calaminthoides. The sequence continues at coordinate 1,362,701 of JBBCBC010000011.1, read as the reverse complement.
TCTGTGAGTACAACCCTGAAGATCCTGAAATGCCTAAGTAGAGGCATCTCCCATATTTTAGATGCAATTTTAGGCATCTCAGGGGAGTACGGATAGGAAACAATAATTTGTAGATTCCAAATGAGAGAGCACAAAAAAAGCAATCTCGGTGCTGCAGCTGCATCCCAATATCCCAATTCTAAAGAAAGGTACCGCATGTTAACTTGCTCGTAAATAGCATTGTTAGAGCCTGTGGGAATCCTATAAAATTCATCAACTACTGAATATACCCTCAGCAATCTAAAACGAAGTGATGGTGAAACATGGTCCGTCTCCCAATGTGCATGCAGTCTATAAAGCAAAGAGCGGGTGAGCGACGCAGTTTCCACGGCATGAAGGAACTCAGGGGAATATTTATCCCCTGTGTTGGGAGATGAATTTAATAAAGAAGATTTTGATTAGATCTCAAAACCCCTGAGTATGACATGTTCAGGATAATCTTGATAGTCTGAGTCAGGATTCAATATAGAGTGTTCAGATGTTATCTGCACTATGTATAGTCGCCAGATATAGATCAAAGTTAGATTTTGAAGATTCTCAAGACTCAAGAAGTTTCTCAAGAAAAGAAGACTCAAGAAGTAATCAAGACATCAAGACTCAAGATGTCATCAAGACATCAAGACTCAAGATGACATCAAGAAAAACATCAAGACTCGTAAGACATCAAGACACAAGAGACATCAAGACTCAGATCAAGACCCAAGAGTCATCAAGACTCAAGAAGATATCAATACTCAAAGATAACCTCGAATGTTCCGAGACACCAATAATATCTACCAAGACTACAAAAACCGAGAAAAACGTGGATATTCGTAAAAATAGATATTGCCCCAAATATTCACATGCGCATAAAAGGAACTAAGTCTAAGTGTTGTTTAAGGTTATCTCATTCGTAGAGATTGACCAAAAAGAGCCGTTATGTTTGTCTACATTTATCAAGAGAAGAACCAATCGTCGGAGGAAGACAACATCAGCATTTTTTATCGACAATTTGAAAGCGACAAAGTCATCAAGAATGTCAAGAGTACTATGTTCCGCATCGCAAAAAAAAGGGTGATTGGCTACATGAAAGCATATTTCCTAAAACATGCAATGGAGTATTCAAACACTAAAATAAATAGCGCTCATCAAACACCATAAGAGGAAAACTCATGAAGCTATCTCCTCCAACGGATAGTTTTTCAAGAGTGATCTTGGTGAAGTTGCCTATAAATACTAGTGACCCTCTACATTGAGAGGTTACGGAAATTTGAAAGCAACTCAAGAGCTCATTCAGATATTGCAAATTGAAGCACTTTCGAAAACCTAAAATTTCCCAAGTGTTTCACATTGAAGAGAGCTCATTCACTAAGCCTAGATTGATAAGATATATCCAAAGCTTAGTAGAGATATCCTAAATTTTTGCATTGTTCTTATTGTAAAGGATATCTCATCCTAGTTGAAAACCAACCCAAAACCCAAACCCTTTGTAAGGTAGTTTGAGTGTGTTTGTTGGTGAGTTGGAGTTGTAAAGAGTTAGTAAGCTACGTGTGAGTTAGCCGTAAAAACTCTAGAAGAAGAAGTTAGTAAGCTACTTGTGGTAGTCCGAACACTTGTGTGTGTTGAGTTAGTAAGTTCGCAGTGAGTCGACTAGAAAACTCAAAGTAGTAAAGTGAGTAAGCTACAAAGTGAGGTAGCCGAAAAGCTTTAGGAAGTGGTTAAGGAATATCTCTCAAGGTCGAGAGAGAGGGACGAGGAGCTTGAGTCTCTCGAACCACTATAATTGCCGTGTTGTTTTGCTTTTACCTTTGCATTATTATTTTTGCATGTTTTTCATCGAAAGCATAATTCACTGATATTCAGTTGGAACCAATCCACTGAACTTGCATCAACTGATCACAACCTTAATCACTGTTTCATTAAAAGGAAGATCTTCAACAAAGTTAAAACGAGTATAAACATAGGGCCAACCATTCAAGACACTTGAGAAGCTAGAAATCGATAGTTACCAAATCGAACTAACTCTCCATCGAGGGTTCAAGAAAGATAGTTATCGATCCAAGCGCTCGGATCTCTGATAAACTCAGGCTCAGTTGGGCTAATTTGAAGCTTCTGAAAGGAGCTCAGGATCATTGTCTCAGTAGACTTTGACTCAAGGTGATATGTGCTTCTCAGAGCCAAATCATCAGGACAACCTGACCCATCTGACCTCAGTGAAAGAAAAGTTTTAAAAATCATCAACACGTGTATCCCCCCCCACACACGTGTGAGACTCAAGTAAGACCGGACCAACAAGTGGTATTAGAGCAAAGGGTTCAACTTGACCACTTGCTTTGGTGGCCATAGTCTAATTTGGTTGAAAGACTCCGGTGGTCTCTTGAATGCATCTATTTGGTCGATATCTTACAAGGCTCAGTCATCATGCCTTCTAAGAAACTTACTATGTTCTCTGTTGAGAGCTATGACCTATGGAGATTAAGAATGCAGGCTCATCTGTATTCAAAACATGAAAGAATGTGGAGAGTGGTTTCTGAAGGACCATTCAAATTCACTGTTGTGAATCCCAAAATCATTGATCCTAGAGAGAAATGATCCCGAGATGAATTTCCAAAGTCAGATGATCAACTTACTCCTGATGAGAGAAAGTTAGTCAATCTTGACTACATTACTAAAGATACTTTATATAGCACTATTGATGATGGTGTTATGGGGATGATTTCTCACTGTGAAACTGCAAAAGAAATATGGGACTCACTTGTTGTTATGTGTCAAGGCACATATCATATTAAGGAAAACAAACTTTTTGTTGCTATTGGAAAGTTTGATAGCTTTGAAATGGAAGATGGTGAATCCATTGACAAACTTGAAGTCAGATTCACTAAAGATCATGAATGATCCAATGCTCTTGGGAAAAGATACCCACAGAGAGAAGTGGCAATCGAAAAATTCTTAGAGGACTATCTAAGAAATGAGATATACATCTTTGTGGTGAACGATTGAAAACACCAAAAATATTGATTCCATGCCATATCAACAAGTTTTCTCCTCGAACTCAAAGCTTATGAGTTTGTGATTGACAAGAAAGCTAAGAAATCGACAAAGAAAGATGATTCTTCATCTAGCAAGAATGTGGCTTTCAAAGCCAAAGAGAAATCCAGTAAGTCTAGAGAGTCTGAGAACTCACTTGCCAAAAATCAGGATGAGCAGGAGGATAAGCTAGTACTGATGGCAAGGAGGTTTGAAAGACTCAATAGCAGATATGGGAAATACAAGAAATATTACAGGAATCACAGGTACAAGAGAGACTCAAAGCTGAGGACAAATACACTGAGAAAAGAAAGGACCAGAAAGCTGAAGGATCTTCATCCAAAAAGAAGGACTCCAAGACCAAGGAGGAAAGTGATCAGGATGATGATGCCAACAGATGCTACAACTGTCAGAAGAAAGGTCACTTTTAATATGACTGTCCTGAGATAAGTGCTAAAGAAAAAAAGGAAAGATAAGCCAAGAGAGACAAGAAGTTCTCCAGCAAGAAAGCCATGATTGCAGAGGAAGAAGAACATTCTGAAGAAGGTTCCAGTTCCTCAGATGAGATTTTCTCGGATAGTGATAAAGGATGATATCCGCTTTATGGTCAGAGAGGAGGTAAATTCTTCTATCTCTATTGTTGCTCCTACACAAGCACATGAGTTCTCAAGTTCAATCAGAAAATGAAGAATTTTGACTGATGGATTCATTTGAGAATCTTATGAAGGACTATTCGTGTTACAAGAATCGCTCATCAAAACTCAAGAGCGTAACAAGGAACCCGATCGCTAAGAATCAAGTGGAAAGACTCTAAAAATGCTGAGATCACATCTCAATTGATGGGAACTATTGATGAGCTAGATGTTCTGAAAGTACAACTCTCAGAAAAAGAGAAGGTGATAGAGATCCTGAATGGAAAATTAGAGAAATCCACTGAGGAGATTCAAATTTTATCGAATCGAAGTTCAATGACCTCTTTGAGAATAATGAAACTCTAAAGAAATGTGAGGATAGTCTTGTGAGAAAAAGTTAGCTCTATTGAATTCTCGCATCTAAAGTGATAGATGAAATTGAGTTATCAAAGACCAAGAACTATAAAAAAAAGTGGATTGGGATACATTCCGGGGGAACCTCACAAGGTCTTCTCTCATCTTTTGCTTCTAGTAGCACCAAGACTGCCTTTGTTAAACAAGTGGCACCTAATCTTCTTATCAAGAACCGCCGAGTTTTAGACAAGGGTAAAGGACCTATGGTTTCGAGAAAAATCAAGGTTCGGGGAAGAAAGCCTGCACCTCGAAAAAGGCTAGAAAACGACCACTCAAGAGGAAATCTTCAAAGCGAAGATTTTCAAAGCCTCGGTAAGAATACCAACTCAAGAGATCTGCAGACCGAACCATCGAGGAATTTTCGGAAGAGAAACACTTTCGAGATATTCTCAACCGAAAAGACCAAGTCCTCGACATCTGAAAGACCCCAATTTCAAAGACAGCAACCCCAAACCCCACTTGCCTAAGAGTAAAGGTTTCAAACCCAAGTCACAGAGACAGAGACCACCGCACAAAAGCCAAGGCACTTGAACAAAAAAGGCCCGAACCCAAGAAGAACTCTAAGGCTCATGTTTATGCTAAGGTTGGCACTCATACACAGGATACTTGTCCAAGGCACCTAGGGTGGTGAATGTGTATGTAGATGTTTATGGAGACAAATCGCCACTCTAAAGTAATTAGAGTTGTTAGGCAGATTTGGGTTCCAAAAGGTACAACTAACCCGGGTAGGACCCTACACCAAATGGGTACCTAAGAACTTATATGTTTTTCGGTGTGAAAGAAAAGGCACGGACTTAATGAAGACAACATAACACTGATGAGTGGAAATGAATTGGCTCATAACCAGATGGTATCCGACAAAGGATGTTCAAGACATATGACAGGAAATAAGCAACTAATCACTGACTATGTTGAGCAAAAAGGCCCTCAGATCACATTTGGAGACAATTCCAAAGGACAAACTGAAGGATATGGAACTCTTGAAGTTGACTCTATTCATATCCATGGTGTTTCATATGTGTCTGGTCTAAAGCATAACTTGCTTTCTATCAGTCAATTCTGTGACAAATGATTCAATGTTGAGTTCTCAAAGAACTTATGTTATGTGAAAGACAATACTTCACAGAAAATTCTACTGACTGGTACTAGAAAAGGAAATGTGTATCTTGTTGATTGGAGTTCAACTCCTAAAGATACATGTTTGGTTGCAAAAAGTTCCACTAATACCAGTTGATTGTGGCACAAAAGAATGAATCACTTAAACTTCAAAACCCTGAACAAACTTGCAAGATTAGCACTTGTGAGGGGGTTACCAAATGAAGTGTTCAGTAAAGAACATATATGTGATGCTTGTCAGAAAGGAAAACAAATCAGAGCATCCTTCAAAAACAAAGTAGATGTTTCTACTGAAAGAATACTACAACTGTTACATATGGATCTCTTTGGTCCAGTAACACCTGTGAGCACTAGTGATAGAAAATACACACTTGTGGTAGTTGATGACTACTCTAGATACACATGGGTCATATTCTTACTCAGTAAGAAAGAGACTCAGACAAAACTGCCTGAACTACTGAAAAAGCTCAGTACTGGAAAGAATCTGATGTGTGGTCAAAATCAGATCAGATAAAGGAACTGAGTTTATCAATCATATTATATCTGATTATTGCGCGAAAATGGAATAACTCATGAAACATCACCGCAAGTACCCCACAAATGAATGGTGTTCTTTGAAAAAAGAAATATGACTCTGAAAGAAACCCAAGGACAATGATTGGTTTTGGTCGATATTCCTAAGAGTTTTTGGGCTTTTGGTTATCAACACCGCATGCTATTCACGTAATGATCAATGTTGACCAAGAACCAAGGAAAAACTCCATATGAGCCGTGGAATGAAAAGGAAGCCTCTTGTTTCTTTCTTTTTGTGTTTTGGTTGCAAGTGTTTCATACACAATAATGGTAAAGATCGGTTGAAAACTTTTGATAGCAAAAGGCGATGAAGGGATATTCTTAGGATATTCTCAAATCAAGAAAAGCCTCGAGTTTACAACCGAGGGACTCTTATTGTGGAAGAAACACCTCATGTTGTTTTTGATGAATCTACTTGAGTTCGAAGAAATGCAGAACATGACTCAGAGAACTCGACCAAGAGAATCACCAGACTTAGCCTAAAAAAGAATGATAAAACATCCTTTGAACCTGAAAAGAATAAGTCACTCACTTTCTATGAATGGAGTGAATCAAACTCGCATAAAGAAGTTCAGATGGAAAAACTCGGGATGGTGAGACTCGGGATGGAAATTCTCCACCAAGGAAAGCCAACACACCGAAGTCGACCAATCAACATACACCGCCTTCGCACTCGGGTATGTAATGCCGATGAAGATGTGGCCACAGCTAAGGCAAACTCTGAATCTATCAACCAAAGGGGAACAAATATCCCTAACACTGTTCTGAATGGAATTTCCCCTGAGGAAGATGATTCCCTTTCTCCTTTTCTGTTGTTCCCTGAATTTAATGAACTACCTGAACCTAACATTTCTGATGTTGAGGATACTACTGAAGGGGGAACATCCAGGAGAAGATGGTTGGATAGTCATCCTATAAGTCAGATTGTGGGTGATCTATCAGTTGGTGTCAAAACAAGAAGGTTCCATGGAGAAAGTGCTTTGTTCTGCTGCTTCCTATCTGAAAAAGAACCTACTGAGATTGAAGAAGCTCTACAAGATTCATTTTGGATTACTGCTATGCAAGAAGAGCTGAATCAATTCTCAAGGAATGAAGTTTGGGAGCTAGTGGATAGACCTAAGAGGCACAATGTGATTGGAACTAAGTGGGTGTTCAAGAATAAGAGAGATGAAAACAACAACATTGTGAGAAACAAGGCAAGGCTAGTTGCACAAGGTTATTCCCAAGAAGAAGGCTTGGATTATGATGAAACCTTTGCACCGTTGCAAAGACTAGAAGCCATCGATTGTTTCTTGCATATCTTGCCCACATGAAATTCAAAGTCTATCGATGGATGTGAAAAGTACATTTCAATGGTGTGCTTAAGGAAGAGGTTTATGTAGAACAACCTCCCCGGTTTTTGAATGAAATGACCAAGTTTACGTGCTCGAAAAAAAGCCTTGTGTGGTCTTAAGCAAGCACCCGAGCATGGTATGATACCCTTTTTAAGTTTCTTCTCGACTATGGTTTTATCAAAGGAACCGCTGATAGGACTTTGTTCGGGATAGAAGATGGGAAAGACATCTTACTTGTTCAGATTTATGTAGATGACATCATATTTGGATCTCAAAATCATCGCCAGTGTGAAAAATTTTCTACCCCGATGAAAGGAAAGTTTGAGATGTCAATGATGGGGAGATGAATTTCTTTCTTGACTTCGGTGAAACAAACTAAGGAAGGAATCTTCATCAATCAAGCAAAATACACCGTAGATCTTATTGCAAAGTATGGTGTACAGATTGCAATACGCTTAGAATTCCTATGAATACTAACTACAAGATGGATCCCGATCCTCAAGGCAAATCAAGAAATCACACCGATTATAGAGGATCATTGATCATCGCTATATCTCACAACAAGTAGGCCCGATATAACATTTGTTTGTTGGGATATGTGCAAGATACCAAGTTAATCCTAAGGCTAGTCACATGGAGGTCGCCAAAAAGATTCTAAAATATCTTAAAGGCAATCGTGAATAGAGGATTATGGTATTCACCGATGATAACCTTGAATTAACCGGGTTATTCGGATGTCGACATGGAGGATGTAGAATTGACAAGAAGTCTACCACAGAACTTGTCAATTTCTTGGAAGTAAACCGATATCATGGTTTTCAAATAAACAAACCTCGGTAGCAACCAAGATTACCAAGTTTAATACATGGTCATAGGGAAGTTCGCCAGCATGCATTCTTTAGCTCGCACAACAATTAAGGGATATAAGATTATAGCCAATGAAGTACCTATATTTTGTGATAATAATAGTGCAATTGCTATTACACAAAATTTGGTATTGCACACCAGATGTAAGCATGTTGATATCAGACATCACTTCATCAGAGATCATGTTGAGAAGAAAGACATCATGATGGAGAAAATTCATACTGATAAACAGAGAGCTGATATCTTGACTAAACCTTTGGCTGAATCAATATTTCAGGAACTATCAGTTGAATTAGGTATGTTGGATCCAGGTGTATAAAGCAAATCTAAAAAATTGAAGGTTTTCAGATGCATGAAGTTTTCTCAGGATTTTACTGAGAAACTCAGGATAAAATTGAAAGTACTGAACTCTGAGTCTTGGGAAACTCAGATATCCTGAAAATCAAGATCAAGATTATTATCTAACCTCGTTTGATTACTCGAGATCATAATGACCCTTTTCAAGATTTTAGTACTATAATCGATCTTTCTCAAGATTTTCGATATTATATTGACCTCGCCAAGACTCGATATTATACTGACATTTTATCAAGGTCAAAACTCAGTAAGACTGATGGAGGAAATTAGTCTGAAGAAGTATTGACTCATGCAACTCATTTATTGTCTAACTGAATCTCAAAGAATCATTGGCAATAAATAAAAAACACCAAGGAATATTTAGGCGGGACCTTTGAAATCTCCAAAGAAAGTCAATGGTCTCAGAGGAATGCGAATTAATTAGACTGTTCATTAATCACCAATAAGGTTAAATTAAGGCGTAATATTTGTGAAATCGTCCTTTCATATACTCGATTTAGTCGGTGTTTAATCTCAACCGTCGATTTCTTCATCTATACGATTTTCCATGAATCAAATCCTATATATCTATTGAAGAATTTCCTTCAAAGCCCAATTTTGAATAACCTTCGTCTTCAAAACACTCTGCTTCAAAAACTCTCATTTGCCCAGAAATTATCATCCTTTTCAAAACCCTTCATCAAAATTCTGCAAAAAAATGACGTTCTCTCATATCATATAAACTTGCCATCTCTAACAAATCGTGATATGAATCGTCGTTTCTCTCGAAAAGCTCATCGAATCGACTCACGAAGAAGAAATTTTGCACATGATTCGATTAAGCGCGAAGCTCACTTTGCTTCGGGTTTGCGAATCAACCGAGGCGTATCACGCAAAAAAGGTAATAGAGTTTATCTCTAATTTGAAATTAGATGAGGAGGATCAGATATAATCGCAGACATGGTTTCTCATTTAGAGCATAGTTCAAAGTATGTGGATTTTGTTAGGGAATTGTAGACCATTCCTAAGAATCTTAATGCCATATACGAATTGAGCGATAGAGGAGAAGACCCTACAGTGTATATGATGGGTAGGGAGCAAGAGTATCTGGATAGGATTGCAGAGCATCCAATTAAACTCGAAGCTACGCTAAATAAAAGGCATTTGAAGCCTAAGTATCGAGTTTTGCTAGACATTGTGAGTAAATGCATTATGAGTCGGTCTGGCAGCTTTGAACAGATTAGTACGCCGAAGTTGAGATTAATGGCGGCGATTGAAGATTCACCCACCACTGCTTTCAACTGGTTACATTACTTAATCAAAGTGGTGAGTGATCAAGCTAAGCAAGTACAGAAGGTGAATGGATCGGTTGTCATCAAAGGGAAGATTCTTCATGCAACCAAGATTGCATATATCTTGGAGATATGCAGATAAGAAGAGGATATCTTCGCCAATTCCTCACCCTTTCCAAAGTCCAAAATTATGTTCAAGCCTCCAACAACTAAGAAGACTTTGAAAGGAAGGAAGGATAAAAGCTCGAAGTCTCAGGAGGAGACTACTGAAGAAGGAGCTGATGAAGCCCAACAAGCCAGGGGGGAAGCCCTGATGGAGGTGAAAAGGGAAAAGGGAGAGGCTCTGAAGAAGAAAAACACCGCCCCTCGTGCAAGCGGAAAAAATTCAAACTATTACTGAGGAGGAGGTCAGTGACACTGAGGAAATCCAACCTGAAGGCCAGCAAGGACTAAAATCTCCATTGCAAGTTCTGGCTCAGGTTGTGACTATTGCACAGGAACAAACTGAGGAACAGGTTTTCTCTGAGGTACTCGGAACATCTCTGAGCTCAGACAAAATATCTCAGGAAATATTCAAGGGACCTCAGGTTCCTACTCGGAGGAGATACACTGCTCGCACCTCGGATCAATCTCAACCTCAAGAGCTATCGAACTTAGATGCGCCTTCGAAAGTGAACCATTCCTCGATCCTCAAAGACTTGAATCGATCCCATCGAGCCCGAAAGCCCAAAGCTAAAGAAAATGAGAGACGAAGAGAATGAGTGGCAAAGAAGGGAATCAGTTCATTCTCGACAGTACTTTCGAAATGAGCTCATATCCCCGACCTTCAGATCTCTTCTTCGCACTTCGAAACCATCTATATCTTGAACCAAACTCTTCCGGAGATGTTTGAACATTGCCTCCTTCATAGGAGAGGACCGTGGAATGTTTGAGATCGGCTTTGGCTTGACAAAGTTCTCTGATTCGGGAAGACTAAGCTCGGGATAAAAATTGCCGATTTTGACGAAGCTAGTCAAGAAGAAGGTGGCCGAGAGGAGGAAGCCGATGTTGATGCCTCCAAATTCTAAGGATCAAGATAAAGAGGGGGATCAACAAGATGGTCTTTGAAAAAACAATCTCGGATGGAAAAACAAATCGATGTCGGGTCGACCGATATCTCACATCCTCGGACCGAAAGTTAAGACTCTTCGTAAACTTTTTGCACTATTAAACATTATGCCAAAGCTATTGGGTTCCTATCTTTAAATCTGTTATGTCTCGATATGCAAACCGAGGCTCGTGGAGAACCCACTCGGTGGAAAAAGTTCTACATACTCCGGAGATTGACTTTAGTCCCATATTGGACAAATTAGAGAAGTGGTGCCAATGGTGGAGAAAATAGCTCAAATTGAAGAAACCTTGGCCAAAAGCAAATCTCAAACCTTAAAATTGAAACACCGAGTTCATCTTCGGACATGATGCATCTTTCAAACATCTCTTGGCGATAAAATGACTACCATAGAAGGAAAGGTTGATGGAGTCAAAGTTGAGCTCAATGCAGATGAAACATGTATGAGAAAGAAAGAAAGATATCTTGAAGCCAAGTCGTTGAGAAGAATGATCGATGATCAAGACAAATTGTTGAGGAAATGGGCTCTATGCTCATGACCAAGATGACAGAGATGATGCAAAATGTCTTCTCACACCCCAGCACCTCTTTTCAAGAGTTCTCGAGCAAAGAATCATATGAAGAGGGCCGGAAGAGGAGTATGATCGGGACCAAGGGAAGGGAATGTATAAGCAAAGAGCAATATCATATGGATACCGCACTTTCTCAACTTCTTCCAAGGTATGGTGCCAAAAAAAAAGGCCCGTGGCAAGCTTAGTGAATTGTTGGCACGCATCTTGAAGAGAAAGGCCGATAAAGAAGTTGAAGAGAAAATTATTGGCTGATGCCTTAAAAGAAGGGAAAAGCTCAAATTCAAAGAAATCAAGAGCCTATCTAAACTCAAGATGGTATTCAGAAAATTTCAAGGAACCGCCGGTGGAAGAACAAGAAAAAGTCAAACCTATTAAGAGAAAGGCAAAGGGCATTTGTAGAAGCGGAGAAAAAGAAAAGAGCTAAAGCTTCCAAATCTACTCAGAGGAAATTGATTATTGATTTTGAAGAATCCGAGGAAGAAGCTGATAAAGAAGTCTTCAACACAAAGAAAGCTCTGAATACCCTTCAAGTGGAAAAAGAGAAGAAAACTACCGCTACAGATCGGGAGTTCCCCGTGTCGGGAAGAAGAAGAAAGAAGAAGAGCGTAAGAAGAAGTGGTTTCAAGAAGTTCTTGAGCAAGAGGAGGGGTACTGAAAAAGCTCAGAAATGGCCGCACATTGACAAATGGATGCCTATTTAGTTCAATGATGCGTGGGAGGAAATCAAGAGAACCTTCTGGTTCTACTATGAAATTATGAGGGAATGGATGGGGACCAGCTTGGATATGAATGAAGCCTTCATTGAATATCTTCTGACATTCTATCCTAAGTACCTGCAAAGTTGGATTAACTTGGCAGATGAAGGTAATACGCAGATAGTTGCCCCTGGTCCATATACTTACCCAGCTCCTAGACTTGAAAATGGCTATGTGAATGAGATTGCCATCTCTCAAGAGATTGCTCAGTATGCCATCCAACTTGGCCTGACAGGAAACAACCCAGACATCATCAAAGCAAGGGATGAACTGAAGAAGAGATATTATGGGATGTTCAACCTAGAGGTGCCTGAGGATGAGGTTGATGAAGACTGAAGATGAAGAAGACTGAAGACTCTTTTACTTCTGTTTTTGTTTTTTATTTTCATTGTAATCTGTAACTCTGATCTTACAATCAATGAAAATTTATCCTTATGCTTAAAGATAATATCTCATTATCTTTTTACATGTCTTTTATGTTTGATATGCCTTATGTTTTGAACTGTTGAGAATTGCCATTTTGGATTGTAATAGAAAAACTGAAACCTGAGTATAGGTTAGGTGTTTTTGTAACAAGATGGTTTTGACATCATCAAAAAAAAGGAAATTGTTGGGAGATGAATTTAATAAAGAAGATTTTGATTAGATCCCAAAACCCCTGAGTATGACATGTTCAGGATAATCTTGATAGTCTGAGTCAGGATTCAGTATAGAGTGTTCAGGATGTTATCTGCACCATGTATAGTCAGCAGATATAGATCATGTTAGATTTTGAAGATTATGAAGACTCGAAGAAGTTTCAAGAAACTCAAGACTTAAATCAAGACTTTCGAAGAAAAATCAAGACTTAAGAAATAAGACAAGACACTAAAGACTCAAGATGACTCAAGACATCAAGACTCAAGATGACATCAAGACTCAAGACTCAAGATGAAATCAAGACTCAAGATGACATCAAGACTCAAGATGTCATCAAGACTCAAGAAGACATCAAGACTCCAAGACATCAAGACATCAAGACTCAAGACAAGACCAAGACATCAAGACTCGTAAGACATCAAGACCCCAAGAGAATCATCAAGACTCAAGAAGATATTGAATACTCAAGATAACCCGAATGTTCCGAGGCACCAATAATATCTACACAAGACTACAAAACCGAAAAAACGGATATTCGGAAAAATAGATATTGCCCCAAACATTCACTTGCGCACAAAAAGGAACTAAGTTTAAGTGTTGTTTAAGGTTATCTCATTCAGAGAGATTGACCAAAAAGAGCCGTTATGTTTGTCTACATTTACTGAAGAAAAGAACCAATAAGAGGAAGACATCACTGTACTTTACTGACACTGAAAGCGACAGGTCACTGAAGCATGTCAGTAGTACTATGTTCCAGACTGCAAAAAATGGTGATTGACTACATGAAAGCATATTTCCTAAAACATGCAAGGGAGTATTCAAACCCTAAAATAAATAGCTCATCAAACACCATAAGAGGAAACTCATGAAGCTATCTCCTCCAACCGATAGTTTTTCAAGAGTGACCTTGGTGAAGTTGCCTATAAATACTAGTGACCCTCTACATTGAGAGGTTACGGGAAATTTGAAAGCAACTCAAGAGCTCATTCGTATTATTGCAAATTGAAGCACTCGAAAAACCTAGAATTTCCCAAGTGTTTCACATTGAAGAGAGCTCATTCACTAAGCCTAGATTGATAAGATATATCCAAAGCTTAGTAGAGATATCCTAGCATTTGCATTGTTCTTATTGTAAAGGATATCTCATCCTAGTTGGAAACCAACCCAAAACCCAAACCCTTTGTAAGGTAGTTTGAGTGTGTTTGTTGGTGAGTTGGAGTTGTAAAGAGTTAGTAAGCTACAGTGAGTTAGCCAGAAAACTCTAGAGAAGAAGTTAGTAAGCTACTTGTGGCAGTCTGAACACTTGTGTGTGTTGAGTTAGTAAGCTGCAGTGAGTCAGCCAGAAAACTCAAGGTAGTAAAGTGAGTAAGCTACAGTGAGGTAGCCAGAAAGCTTTAGGAAGTGGTTAAGGAATTTCTCTGAAGGTCAGAGAGAGTGGACGTAGGAGCTTGAGTCTCTGAACCACTATAATTGTTGTGTTGTTTTACTTTACACCTTTATTATTATCATTGCATGTTTTTTTTCCTTTGAAAGCATAATTCATCGATATTCGATTGGAACCATCCACCGAACTTGCATCAACCGATCACAAATTTTTAATCATTGTTTCATTAAAAGGAAGATCTTCAGCAAAGTTAAAACGAGTATAAACATAGGGCCAACCATTCCACACACTTGAGAAGCTAGAACAGATAGTTACCAAATTGAACTAACTCTACTGAGGGTTCAGTAAGATAGTTATCTGATCCAAGATGCTCAGGATCTCTGATAAACTCGAGCTCGATTGGGCTAATCTGAAGCTTCCGAAAGCGGCTTCGGGATCATTGTCTCGATGAGACTTTGACTCAAGGCGATCTGTCTTCTCGGGGCAAATCATCGGGACAACCTCGACCCATCCGACCTCGAAAGAGAAAAAGTTTTAAAAATCATTGAACACGTGTATCCCCCCCATACACGTGTGTAGACTCGTTAGCACCGGGACCAACACTCTGTCTTTTCAGGATTAATACAAATACGGCGTTCCATATTTATGTCTTGTGGAGTGTGATATTTCTTCTCCTTCAGTAAGCAAAAGAACTTTTGCTTTTGTGCTTCTCTCGGAATACATCCCTCAATAGATCATGAATTTTGCGAATCTTGCTTTTCCATTCCAAAGACAATTCAGAATTAAAATGAGATTTTTGTCAATGAGTTCCTTCAAGTACTCTTTTTTGCAACTTCTTCTAAGCTTTTATCATCAATAGGTCTCGAAATTCCTTCAAAGAACCCGTGTCGATGAGCAATCGATATTTTGATTTCATCATCTTCGTGAAAAAATTCCAATGTACAAAAAACATGGCATTAGATGCATCGGCAACTCCTTATAGCTTGTGCGCAATACTCGTAATGTGTATTCATCATTCTCCAAATTAATGATTAAACTTAGATTCTCTAAAGTATATATCCAATATGCTTGTGTCATGTTGGATTTTCTTAGAAGTCCTCCGATCACAGCTATTGACAAAGGAAGCCCTTCACATTTTCTTGCAATTTCCTTTCCAAAGTTCTCCAATTCAATCGGGCAATCTTGTTTGCCAAACACAATTTCACAAAGCAGATCCATGCTCCTATTTTCATCTAAAAATCTCATTTGAACGACGAGAAAACCACTTAATTCAAAAGCCAAATTTGAAAGCCTAGTGGTTGTCATGATTCTACTTCCATCATTGTTATCTGGAAAGAAGGACTTAACTTTATCCCAGGCCTCAACACTCCATATGTCATCCAACACAATCAAGTACCTTCTACCACATAAATGTTGGTATAAAATAAATCCTATTTCATCTTTGCTCATCTCAAACAAACCATAAATGCCCCATTTGACAAAGAACTTCTAAAATATTTCTCTTAGTATATTCTTGGGATACTGTAACCCAAGCCCGAGTGTCAAAGTGTTGGAAAATAAGTGAATTTGCGTATATATTTCTAGCAAATGTAGTCATACCGATTCCACCCATTCCAACAATGGGGATGATCTGGAGACCGCTTTGTTGTCCGGTCAGCTTATCCAAAACTTCATTAACTATGGCATCATCAAACACCGGCGTGATGCTGCTCTGCCACGTGGAAGCAGCAGGTCCCCCTGAAGCAACAAAAACAGAAGAATTTGTAGGGAGCTGGTGTCGTCGTCTTCTTGGGTGTCGGTGTTGGGATAAGATTCAAGAAAATGTTGGAAGAAAGTGAGGTTTTGGGTGAGAGAGTGAAGCTGTTGTTGGTCGAGAGAAATTGGAGGGCGAGGGTGAATCTTGATGTTATTTAAGGTGTGCATTACAGAAAGCACAACTGCATAACACGCCATCTCAGAAAAGCTCTATAAATCTCCATCTCTCTCTCTAAAGTTGCTGAAATGAACGCAAGACCTGGTCACTTCTGAAAACCAGCTGCCTAATGATATAATAAGGTATGATTTTGTCCAGATGATGATTTTTTTTATAATTAATTACTTGAACCTAACTTGTTTCATTATACATGCGTTTGCTATTAATACTTGTTATGTTTTTGGTCTTTCTTTATGATACATCTGTAGAACTTTGAACTTTTTTTGCAATTTCTTTGAAAGTTATGCTTCAAGCCTAGACTTTCTTCAATATAAATAAACTATAACAATAAGGTCCTTTGCACCTTAATGTGCCTCAAGCCTCTAACAACTATGGTCGCAGAGGTTAAATGCAAGTACCACATTTACGCGATCTTTGATTTATGTATATTTGCATGTATCTAAATTATTTAATTATAAAAAATTATGAAAATATCTATATGGAATGAGTCTTATCTACTATATTATATGACTCGTGAGTCCATGTGGTTTAAAGGAACACATGATTCAAATATTAAGACAAAACTCCGTCTCATATATGCAATTGTCTCATGTTAGACTCTACAGTTATTATTTATTTGATCATATGCCCTTTATTTGATTATATGCCCTTTTAATGTTTTTTTTTCGGAAGACGAGGCCAACAGGCTCTAGAGGGCTAAAATGATGACTAGTGATTTTCCACCATCAACCAACTAAGAAAAAATCAATGCAATCAATTACTTTAATGTTTTTTTAATAATTCGTTCCTCTTTTTTTTTGAATTTATATTGAATTGAATAAATAAGTAAAATATTAATTCTTTTTATAATATTTTTATAAATTCTATTATGAAATTTGTTCTTTTTTATAATTATAAATTAATATTATGGTACTTTTTTTTTATTATAGTGTTTTTGTTTTGTCTTCTCACTGATATATCAACGGATTTTCTCTCTCTAGAAGTTTTAGAGAGGGAGTAAACTGAATGATGACTATTGATGATTAAATATGTAATTTTATTTTCCGCATTGTTGTATTTTGCACATCTATTTGTAACTTGATATTTATTTATAGTTTTGTATTTAAATTTCTGTAATTTAAATTTTGTTATTGAGATTATAATTTTATTTTAAGTGTATGGTAATTTTTTTTTTAATTATATTTATTTATTTAGTTTTCAAAACTATTTAAATTTTTAAAAACTTGAACCGACCGTAATTTAAATTTTGTTATTGAGATTATAATTTTATTTTAAGTGTATGGTAATTTTTTTTTTAATTATAGTTACACATTTTTAATATCAAATAATTTAATATTTCAAAACTACAAATATGAAATAACTACAAACAGATAGGGGTTACAGTTTGTTTCGTGCAACAACAGACGCCCTATCATAATTATGCTAACTTACAGTTTGCTATAAATAACTTTGAACGAATCTACAAATAACTTTGTAAAATTTTATTTTATTAATTTTGATTTTAATTAAATTTTAAATTATTCGACGAAAAAAACTAAAAAAAAAAATCAAATTGAAAAAAATTAAAAACTTACAGAATATAATTGAAAAAAACTAAAAAGGCTACTCTTATATAACTCTATTTTTCCAAATAAAAGAATTGTATTCAACTTACATTCTAGTTCGATTTTAGTAACTATGATGAACATGCTTGTTGTTTAAAAAAATTGTTCGTTTTTTATAAAATAGTATCTGAATTCTAATAAAAATAAATTTTAAGAATCTAATTTCAAAATTCAACTCATGTCAAAATTTTCATAAAATCAATCCTTCTTGCATCTATAATTATTTTGTAAACCAATCCTCTCATTTTCTTTTTCCTTCTCTAAAATGTGCTACAAATTAATATCTCATGAGTCATGATGAGCTAAGTCTTGGCAAGAAATTCATGCAAATAGGAGGATAAATCTTAGCCAAAGCAAGAATGCAAGAAGGCAAAACCCAAAGCCCATCACCACAAATCAAACCAGATGCAACTGCTGGAACCATTGAAACCGCCTTCTTGCTATTAACTCTTTGCCAAACATACACAACCAAACTCCCAATGCACATATCAATGGTGAACGAAGCTCCCACCAAAAACGGCACCGCCATCGCCATCGGGAGAGGGACAAACCTTCCGACCTTCTCCGGCGTAAGGTCTCTCAACAAATTAACCGATACAGCAAACGCGAAAAACCCGTAACAGAGATGCAGGCAATGGCGAGGCAGAGGAGGAGAAGCCCTCGACTCCGAGAATCGCCATGTTCCTGTATACAATGGCGTACGGGGCTTTGTAGCTCCCGTCTTGGTTACCGACGTCGAAGGCCTTGTAAAAGAGGAAGAACGTGAGCGGGCCCACCACGCACCCGATTGCCGTCCCGATTGCCTGGCTCACGAGCATCGAGCGGGGGGAGGTTAGTGTTAGGTGGCCGGTTTTCATGTCGTGCATCAAGTCACACGATATGGATGTCATCGACTTTAGGAGACCGCATCCGATGAGTCCGGCGACGACACCGTTGTCTTCCCCCGAGACACTGGCGAAAACAAAGAGTGCTACTTTGCCGTAGTTGTACGACATGTTCATATCAGTTAGACCAGCACCGTAAGCGTTGCAGAAGCATAAAGATGGGGCGAATATGTAGACGACTAGAACGTAATACCACTTTAGCTGAGGAAACATGAGTGGGATGGCGATGATAGAGATGATGGAGAAGAGAATATAGCCCACACAAGCTATCCATAAAGGAATCGTCTCTCGGATAAATACTTCGTTCATTCTAGCTTCTTCGACGGATAGTTTATCGTTGTCTGGTTCTGTTGTTGCACGAAACAAACTGTAAGTTAGCATAATTATGATAGGGGTTTATAGCAAAAGTGGTCCTTTTGAATGTATTTTAATTGCAAAACTATTCCCGACTATGAATATTTTTCACACTATTGCAATTAATCTGTCACGATAGACATATTGAATTAAATGATACACAGCTGACAGAATCTTGATTCTTGCCATCCAAAATCTGAAAATGAGACTACATAGTCTATTTTTTGTGACATGAAATTTAGAACTCTATCTTTCATGATCTTGATTTGGCATGGATATGATCAAGTTAGACAGAGAATAAGGGTAAGCAATTCAAAAACTTTTTTTGTATAGTCATTATAAAATTCTTGAATGAACCTATATGCAGCAGACAGAATCTTGATTCTTGTAAACCATAAAAAAAAAAATGAGACCACATCATTTTTTTTTTCATGAACTGAAATTAGACCTCTATCTTTCATGATCTTGATCTGGTGTGAATATAATCAAAGCATGATGAGAGACAAAGCTGGTCCAATAGAAACATTACGTAAAAGTAAAAGAATTGTCACCTGTTTCTTGATTCCTCCTCCTATTGAAGGTAGATTTCATGTTTCTGAAGGTAAACAACAATGTCTTGAGAAAATTGTAGAGACCATCGCCTAGAATAAGAGAGATTGAAATGAAAACCTGCAATAAGATCATGAAGCATATATTCAAGTTGGATTCAAATCGAACAGAAAAACAAAGAACAATCTGTTTTTCCTTGTATAGGAAATTCAAACACATACTTTGTAACCATTCAGACTCTCCATGCTGTCTTCCTTGATACTTCCGGGGAACCAATCTCCCTTCTTATGACGGATCAGTGGCCACATTATGCCATAAGAAAGCACAGCTCCAAGAAGTAAAGATGCGTTCACAATATGAGAGCAGATCATTCCTGCTCCTACATAAGTCATACTGAAATCGAAGAAAAATCTGCAAAATTCAATATTTTAAATCAGTTATCATTGGTAAGTTATCAAATCTAGAGGCATTAACTTAAAAAGAATAAAGAATCATCTGCATACGTTTGTTTCCAAGCTTTCAACCCAAATGTGGGGAAATTGATGAATCCACATTGTTTTCCACCAGAATAGAACCACTGGAAAAAACTCCATATGAAACTGAGTGAAAAGAACTTTATGAATCCACGAACCTGTTTCCTGCAGTTCGAAGCATCGAGAGTCATTCCCAACACTCCCAAAACTACCCCATCACACATGTATCAGTTATCTTGTTCCACTTTATATCATTGATGCTTAAAATTAATCAACATGTGTTCAAAACATCCAGGTAGTGGAATATATGATGATCTTGAAAAGTGGAACAAAGAAATAGAAGTATGAAATCACTAAAATTGGATAATTTTAGATTATAGTGGATTTTAAAAGTTTGAAGTTAATTTTCCAATCATCATGAGCTTTAAAATCTAAACAAAATCCTTAGCATCAAATTCTACAATCAAAACTCAACCTCAAAGAAATAGATAAAACATAACAAGAACAAAAGAATGCCTACTTAGCCATCTTGTTTCCTTTTGCAGTGTGAAATCCGTTAATGAGAACAGCAGTTGCAGTTCCACTAGGATAAGGTAATTTGTAATCAATAACCAAGATCTGCAAAAACATCATAAAACATCATAATACAGAACTAATGGCATCAAACTTTTTTTTTTTTTTTCAAAATCAAATTGCTCAAATTACTATAAGATTACCTTTCTAAGAGGAACCAAAGACAACAAGCCAACAAAGCTAATAACAAAAAGAAATCCAATCATCCAATCAAGCCTAGGATCTTTATAACTCTGAGGCGAATTCCCTTTAGTATTAACCCCTGCGTCAAGATATGTCTTCTTATTCAATCCCAAAAGATATGATCCAAATCCACCTGATAACACAATATTCATTCAACAAAAGGTCAGTAAAATCCCCAAAATCATCAAACAGAGCCTAAAAACAAATCATTTTCAAGATTATTAACCTCCATAAGCAATGGCATAGCAAGCAACAGCACAAGTCTGGATAACTGTATTCTCCTGTTTCGTAAATGGCGTCGTCGTAAAATTTGCCATTTCAAGAACCTTTGTCCATGTTCTTATAAACACAAATGCAAGAAGAGCAGCTGATACATTGAGATTCGGAACAATCCCATTGTAAGATTCAGCTTCATTAGTACAACACTGTATATACTTCCAATCAATAAACCAGCCACAATTCCTCGAATTGTTATCTGTTTATTCCATGGAGGAATCCTCTTCATATCTTCCGTCACCTCTCTCATCACCTCTCCCAAATCATCCTTCTCAATTTCCACCATTTCTCCCCCTTTCAACAGTCCCCAATTTTCTTCAATCACTTAAATCCTATCATTTTCACATTGGCATTTTCACAAACACATTATGGGCGGAAATTCAGTAAACAAATTCAATACATAAAATACTAACAAAAACGATTCTCTTCAAGCAGAAAGCGAAGATTCTCACCAGAAGAGCTGAATTCTTCAACTGAACAATATGATCGGAGAATATGCAACAACTCCAAAACCCAGAAAATTTATTTAACCCTCTACTCTTGCATAAAACACCCCAATTATGAATTTCTCCCCCAAATTTCAAAATTCGAAAATTATTAACTTCTGTAAAACCCCAATACAGTTTTGGATTTCCCCTCAATATGGCACAGTGATTTTTTTATCGCCATAACCATGATTACTCTCCCCGATTTTATAGAAGAAAACAATGTCGCCATGAATTGAAATATGTTGCCATGTACTACTCCAAACGCGGTAGTACAAAATTGCAAATGCATTAAATTTTTTATTTTGTACGACAGAAATAATTAAAAATTAAGCAAAATTTCCGTTTTTGATTCTTCAAAAGTTCAAACAAAATGGAAGGCTAGAAATGCGCCTTTAATTAATTTCTTCAGCATGCCACTTAACCAAATTATAATTATAATTGCTAATATTGCACGTGTCCACTTTTCGAAATATTGTCCGATTTACCCAATTAAATTTCTGTTACTTTATATAAATATTATTAAGGCAAATAACCGAGTTGTGTTTCCATTGACTATGTGGATTAAAATTAGTGAGTCTCAATTAATTTTTTTCTCATTGAGATAATTTTGACAATAAAAGTAACCTTTTTTTTTTAGATAAAATGATAGAGATGAAATTAAAGAAATTTGCAGTACAAAAGTTTGTAGTTCGATTGGAGATTACTTTGCTTTAAATCAATGAACTTTGTTTGTGCACTATTGTTGGTGTATTGGAGTTCTTTTCATGTAGGGTTGGTGTTAATTCAAATTTAAGGATTATGGATAATTGACTTTTAAGAGATTGGTCATAGAATTATTTATTTAATTTTTTTTTCAGATAAATAGGAAAATGATCGTCACGTAAATATATATGTATAACTTGCGTTTCTATTTGGCGGATTACTTGGAAAACGTGTTTGGCAATAATTTTTCACATTTGAGAAATAATCGGACCATTTTTGGACACACGACTTATGGGGAGGGCATTTCTCATACAATTAGTAGGATAAAAAATTAAAATATGTGGATTATAAGAAAAAAATGACTAAATAAGCATTTTCTCAAAATACCTAGTATCTGCATTTTTTCTACTAGTGTTTAGTACCAGCAATAATTAAATTATTTGGGTACGTAATAAAAAAATAAATTACAATATTACAATATTTTATTTACAAAACCAGGCTATATAAATTTTGTCACCATAATATTTATATTATATTAAAAATAAAAAAAATATGCATTTATTTTCGTTTAAAATGATATACTATAAGTTTTAGTTTGAAATAAACACAATAGAATCATAAACAACATCTTACAATATAAAACAATCATGAAAAAATAAGGATTAATTATAAATTAATTAAAAAATAATTATAACAACAAAAATGGACTTAATTTACCTTTTTTTTTAATATTTAAAATGAAATTTTTCCGATCCGAATTTTTTGGTGAACCGAAAACGAGTATGAAATATTATCAAATATAAGTTACGTTCTTAAAAATACATTAATGAGTTGATAATGATTTTTTTTTATAACTCAGTATTCGGTCCAAAGACCGATTAATCCGAGGGACCAAAACCCATCGTTCACTAGCGAAGCCTTACTTCAACGCAGAACAAAGTGTTGTATAAACTGGCCATCTCGAATTCACATAGTTAACCAGAAATATTGGACTCTTTAAACAACGATCATAGTGTTAAAAGGCAAGCATTTAGGCATGAAACTCTATGAAAAAGTGGAGAACATTTTAGTGGAGAAGAAACCGTTTTAGTGGAGAAGAAAGCAATTAGAATCTGATTTTTTTTTCATTGACACAATCAGAAGCTAATACAATCTATATGTAGCATTAGGAACAATAATTGAGAGCCACACATCCTATTTTTTTAAAACTATTTATAAAAAAAATAACAATTAAATTCTCGTAATTTTAAACAACGATCATAGTGTTGAAAAGCAAGCATATAGGCATGGAACTATATGAAAAAGAGGAGAACGTTTTAGTGGAGAAGAAAGCAATGGTGTGCATAGTAGAATATGATTTTCATTTTATTTTGTAAAGCAATCAGCAAAAAATTTTAATCTATTTTTTCATTTTATTTTCCTTTGGGCCCTTTTTTTGATGAAAATTGAAGCCCAATCACCCAAATCCAAATCGGCAACAAATTGCGTGTATTTGGGTGTACACTCCACCAAATTTAATTCAAATTTGACTGGCCCAATTTTTTATTTTATTGTATTAAGAAAAGTAGTTGTTCATATAACAGAAGAGTATTGATTTGTATGTTGAATGGAATTAGCATTTTTCAATATACAAGCTAATACTTTTCTGTACATGAACTAGTATTTTTCTGCTCACTTTTTTACACTGACATGCACAATTTATTTTAGTAAGTTAGTCAAAATTGAGTGCAGTACATTATACATCTGGATCATTTCATAAAGCTACCAATAATTCTTGTATATTAACAAAGCCCTGAAGATCAAACAAAAGTATTTCAATCCTAAAAGGACCCACAGCATTCAAAACTGCAAAAATACATGCTCAATGAACTTGACAAGTACAACCAATTCAAACCCGATTCGGTATTTATTAATGAACTTGTATCCAACATCTTGGTATATCTCAATTTTTGTGCTGCATTCTCCCGCTCTCCGCACCAGCATAAGGATCAATCGTGACGTTTATCACAGTTGGTTTACGAGCAGAAAAGGATTCTGAGAGTGCAGATTTTAGCTCATCTGGGGTAGCAGCAAGATAACCCTTTCCACCGAAAGCTTCAAGGAGGAGGTGATATGCTGCACCAGGGACGAAAGATGTAGGGGCAGGATCGTCCTTGTAGGGCCCTGTGATTTCTTCTGGGTTTCTCCTATCACCACCATAAACTCCGCCATTGTTGAACACTATGACCACCACAGGCAATTGATATCGAACCAGAGTCTAAAAAAGAAGATAAAAACACGCATGGTATGAGTTAGTATACTGATGGTGATCAATCACATAAATTTAGAAGCATAGTGAATCAAAACGAGGGGAGTGTAAAGATGAATGTAAATTCAAGAAAATTTGTACTAAGCTGTTGAAAATCATGTGGGAGCTAACTATTTTCAAGATTCAATTTGGAGAATAACTTGGAAAGCATAATTTAGTGGTATCAAATGGCAATTAGGCCTCTACCTTTCTAACAAGATTTACATTATTGGAGAATAACAAGGGGTAAATATCAGCTACAGCCTAAAGCCTATAAGTGTGCTATAATTCGGAGCAATAAATGGTTGTTAATGGCAATAATGGGGATCATAGAGAAGGGCATGTACCTTCTCTCTAAACCACAATAGGAACCTATGTAATAGGTAATGTCATTAACTAACAATCTGCAAAAAATAATAGCAACTTCGCCTAATATTCATCAACACTACAATTGGTAATAGAAACGCGATTATTATAATCTGATGGTCATAACTCCAATTACTTTTAGAACTGTTCACACAATATATATATTCTCTCCGACCTAAATTCAGGGGGTGCTTGGTTCAAAATTTCTCAACGGAAATGGTAATGGGAATGAACATGAAGTAGTTGTGGGAAATGGGAATGAACATGAAGTAGTTGTGGGAAATGGGAATGAACATGAAGTAGTTGTGGTTAATGAGAATAAAAGATGATCAATTAACCTTCATATGGGGTAAGGAGACTCGAAATAAATTAACCATTACCCAATTTTGATTAACACCTTAATCATTCCACTATTCATCAACCAATAATCATTTGTTGTCCCTCTTATTCCAAAATTAGAGCAAAACATTGACAATGTAACCATCATTTTCATTGTAATTCACTATTCAATATTAACAAAGCATCCCCTCAGTATAATGCAATGACAAAGAGAAGAACTGGATTAATCTAGTCACAATCTATTGTCTTGCTCTATACCAAAACAAAAGCACTACAACAGATGACAGTTAAGTATTTGAAGCACAAACAATTGCTTAAACTAGCACCTTGTCAAGTTACTCAATTACATATAACCTCAGATCATCAAGATAATCCAGTTATGCATCAAATTAAACAGCACAATTTGAAACAAGAATCCATTACCAAAGAGCAAGAAAATCATACCTCAACTTCCATAGCACTGAACCCAAATCCTGAGTCCCCTTCAACAGCCACCACTAACCGATCAGGCGAAGCCACTGCAGCTGCAATGCAATACCCAAGACCAACTCCCATCGTCCCCCACGTCCCTGCATCCAACCTAGTCCTCGGTTCTGTCTGAACCAGCACTGCCCGCCCCACATCCATAGTATTAGCCCCCTCCGAAACCACTATAGGCGCCGGACTTCCCACCCCCAAAATCGCATCCCTAATTATCCTCATTGGTGTCAAGAAATTAAACGGCACCACATCCTTCGATAACTGCAACTCCATTTTCGCCACATTATCCTTGGCCTTATTCTTGATCACCTCAACCCAAGGATGAGACTTCCCCAAACAAAATGGATCATCCTTAATCTCCTTATGTAGCAATCCAATTACTTCCTTTGCATCTCCCACTATTCCCAAACATGGCTTTCTCAGCTCAATCTCTTCTTCAGAAACATCTACGAGTATAAATTTCACATTTTCCGACCACTTTGGTGGCTCCCCGAAATGAAGTAGCCAGTTAAGCCTTGCACCAACAACCAATGCTACATCACATTTCCCAATTGCGAGTGATCTCGCAGCTGTAGCTGCGAGTTCATGTTTATCTGAAAGCAACCCTTTACCCATCGGCGTTGGTAAGAACGGAACTCCGGTGGTTTCTACTAATTTGGTTAACTCATTTTCTGCTTTAGCGTAAGCTGCCCCTTTTCCAAACACAATCAAAGGCCTCTCCGCTGTTCTTAATAACTCCACAGCCTTCTGAATTTTACTCGAATTAACCCTAGGTTTTTCAATCAAACCTTTGTTTCTACGATTTAGGGCTTCGGTTATTAACTTTTCCGCTTCCGATTCATCGACCGTTTGATGAAGAACATCAGTCGGGAGGTCCAGGTACGTCCCACCGGGTCGACCCGCAACCGCCCAATCGATTACACTAAAAACCGAATCAGGAACTTTGGTTATATCAGTAGCTTTGGCCGAGAATTTCGAAAAAGGTTTCACGGCGGCGATTTGATCGAGCTCCTGGAAGTCCCCACGGCCGGTGAGGCTCTGATCGGAGGCGCCGGAGATCAGCACCATCGGCCATGCGTTCGCGCCGGCGTTGGACAATCCGGCGAGGCCGTGGACGCAACCGGGGCCGGAGACGGTGAGGAGCACGCCGGGGCGGCCGGTGAGGTAGCCGTAGGAGGAGGCGGCGTATCCCGCCGACTGCTCGTTGTGGAAGGCGATGAATCGGACCCCGAGTGCGACGGCGCGTGTGGCGAGGGAAGTCACCGGAATTCCGACGACTCCGAACATCTTGTCGACGCCGGCGCGTGCGAGGCACATGGCGACGAGCGTGTTGCCGTCGATTGGTTGGGGGTTTTTGAGATCCGAGTTCGCCATTGATGGGAGGAAGGGAGTAAAAAGAGTGATGGATTTGAATAGGAATTAGGGATTTTAGGGGAGAGAATGATTTGAAAATGGAGTGGGTTTTGTAACGTCTTATTATAGGTTTTTTTGCTGAGTGTTTGTGGAGTCTGGTGAAACTGCCTACCCTGGATGAGGGCGGCCGAGAGCAGACATTTTTGACACATCATCATATCTCCTAATTATTTTAGTGTTTTTATCTCCGCAAACACCTTTATATTAAACTGACATAATTATATTTATAAATTAATAATAATATTTTTATAAATTAATATTATTAATATTTAATATTATGATCTTACTTTATAAATATTTATAATTAATTGATAAAATCCATCCAAATAATAATAATATAAATTAAATTCCATAAAAACCTTTTATTTTTTTTTTTTTTTTTTATGAGTAATACTTAGGTAAATCAACAATACTGATATTTTATCTATTTCATATTAATTTTTATATTTTCTTATTGAAACTATCCACATTAGTTTTCACTCTAAAAGAGGAAAAATTTATTTATGATACATACTCTCAAAATATAAATTTATTTACTTTATATGCTATTACATTTATTATATTATATAATTAATTCAAACTTGACACAATTAAAATTGATTTAAACGAAATGTCATTTTCTTAATAAAGCAAACTATTTCATTTTCTTAACTTTTATGTCTAGATCAGTATTAAAATTAACGTGGGACGGAGACTTTTCATTTATTAAATGTAATAAAATACACGATGAATAAGTGGCCTGATAAAAAAAAAGGAGTTATTGGAGTATTATTTTAATTTTGTAAGTATCATATGGAGTATTATACAAACAAGCACGTTTTATGGGTAAGATATAAGTGTTCACTAAGTAAGGGAGATTGAAATCTATTAATTATTTATTGGTTGATTATTTAGTAAAAAAAATAATTAACACTGATTAATAATATTTTTAGTACAATTTAGAAATTCACCTGAACTCCATATATGGTGAATCGTGCATTTCGCTTTATAATATATGACAACTATAATAAATAGTGATACTTTTCATTTATTAAAGGTAATAAACTACACAATGAATAAGTGGCCTAATTCCAAAAAAAACTATTGGACTAAAATATTAATTTTAATTTTGTAAGTATCATATGGAGTATTATACAAACAAGCACGTTTTATGAGTAAGATATAAGTGTTCACTAAGTAAGGGAGATTGAAATCTATTAATTATTTATTGGTTGATTCGTTTGGAATTAGTGATTAATTTAAAATGAGATGACCTCATGTTAAACTGCCTCATCTCACCATTTAATTCTAATTTATACCCTCGATATATATATCTGCATCTCTCCATTAATAAAAAAAAATTATATGTTCGTATCTCTTAAGTAAAATTTTATTTGAGACAGGACCGTGTAAAACAATCTCATAGTGAAATGGATCATAATTTGAACATTGACGTTTTCGTTTTAAGATGGAGTGAATGTTGATTTGTGTTAAGTTGTACCCTATTTCATACGAATTTTTGTCTAACTTTAATTTAGTTTTGAGGCATTAAATCACCAAAATTTTAACGTGTGAAATGTACAAGAGGTTACCAATTTGTGATGGTACTACTTGCTCTTTCACACGGACAAATAACAAAACCAGACGTTTCCTTAAATCTCGCACGTGTCACAAACATCTACTTCCTTTGCAGTACATGTCACAAATGTCTTGGGTTGTTGGTCTGGTGTTTGGTACTTATATATGTCAAAAATAACATTTCATACTTTATATTATTATAAACAAAATAAATATATGAAAAATATGATAAATTCTCATGTGCACCATTTGCACCAAATCAATTTGGTGCAATTTAATTTTTGGAGTTATTTTTTTAATTTTTTTCAGTTTTAATTTTTTTTTTAATTTCACTTTTCTTTTAATTTTAATTTCAGTTTAAGGTTTTTTTTTTCTCCTCGGCCCGGACCCAAACCCGACCCGAGTGGTTCATGGTTCAGTCGGCCCAAGTGGTTCATGGTTCACCCGCCCGAATGATTCATATATGATTTAGAGTTCATTATTTAGGAGTTAGAGTTTATAGTGCATAATTCATCCAAATTAAAATTAAATTCAATTATATTTTGTGTAATTGGTGCACACAAGTGTCACTCGAAAAATATTTATCGATATTGTATCTTAGTTTTGATAACCTGGTTTTTGTCCCCAATTTTTTTTACTATATCGTTTCATATTAAAATTTATATTGAGTTTTAGTATGCGTTTTGAAATAGTTTACCTTTTTTTTTTTAATATACCGAAATACAAAAAAAATTGAAAGAATGTACGCATTCGTACTGAAATTTTTTGGTACGGTACCAAATTGTGAAAACTTAATAAACAAATTTTGTTTTTCGACATTTTTCGATTCTGTAAGCGTGGAGTACCGAAATTTTCGATGTACGTTCCATTCAATCCCCTTCATCAGCCCATGCTAAAATAATAATCTAATAATTTAATTCAATTGTATTACTCTAAGTACTAACTATTAAGAAGTTTTGGCAAAGTTTGATGGCTAAACCTCCCAACAATCTATAGGGAGGAAACGCCCCTGCTTTGGGGGAACTTTACTTTAAAAAGAAAGGTGCTTGAGCATTAATTTCTATGCACATTTTAGCTCCCATTAATTTTGAGGTAGGTCTCGTGTAAAATTTGTTCATTCTGAAATTAGTTTCATATTTATAAATATAATTATTTAATTATCATGATTAATACAATTTTTATAATATAAATCAATCATTCAATTATCACTACTAATATTATTTAATTAATAATATAAAACACACACCTTAATCAGTTTCACAGATTCTTGTGTGAAACTTTTTCGCTTTATACTATGCCTTAATTTTGAGGTTATTTTAAAACCTATCGAAATAATAAGCTAACTCCTAAAACCACTTATCTTTAGGTTTTTTTTTTCTTTTAAAAAAAATAAGAATATTTCAAAACATGCAGCGATTACCAAAAATCCGTCTTATTTGACTGCTTGACCCATTTATTAACGGGCTCGGCCCATACATATTGCCATATGAATAAGCCCATTTGTATTCGGCCCATCAACAAACTAACAGTGGCGTGACGGTAAAGTGGCAATCTTACTAACGCCGTTAAACCTTGAAAAGGGGCGAGTCTGTAAATTCAGATTATCAAAGACGACTCGCGCATTTCCCTCGTCTATTGGGATTTTTTCCGCTGCAATTTCCCTCGACAAATTCCAATCTCTCTAATAGGAATAAACCCCTAGAATTTCCCCCAAAATCAAACCTAAAAGTGTACAGTAGAGATGAGTAACGGTGCATCGGAGACGAAATTCGTGCAGGAGCTGATTCTGTATGCGGCAAGTGCAGCTTTGAGCTGTTTGGTGTTGTTCATGGGGCTTAAGCATTTGGACCCCAACCGCGAGGCGTCGAAGAAAGCCCTAGAGCAAAGAAAGGAAATCGCGAAGCGTTTAGGACGACCTTTCGTTCAAACCAATCCATATGAGGTACGATTCTCTTAATTTAACTGGTTCTGTTGATTTTTGATTTTAGTTAATGGGGGCGTACTCAGATTTTTTTCTGGTGATATCTTGATATCTTTTTTCTTCGTACGGATAGTTTGTGTTGATGAATGCTGGGGGCCTCAATTTGATTGAATGTTTGTCTTCTACTGATTTTGGTGCGATGATAAGTTATGTGGTTTATTATGTTTGGTATTAGTAAATATAGTGTATTTTTGCTTGCTTGAATTGCAAATTTTGTGATGTTAGTTATTGGAAAGAAATTGCCTACAAACTACATAGTGCATAGTGCTGAATGTCAATACAACAAATATTTAGGCTAATTACATGTAGCGATTTAGATAGACCACACGGCCCTATTAAAATATGCCGCATCTGCAATGATGGCCGGGTATGTGTTTTGATGTTGAATTTGGAAATTCTATGTTGTTAATTACTCAAAATGATTATGGTTATGAGGTTATCAACTAGAGCCAAATATGGTATATTCAAATCATTACGTTTATCAAGCAGAGGAGGCAAATATGTCATCTCTATCATAGTAAAAATGATTGATTTATTTATCATGTAAGTTGTTCTTATTATGATCTGTTTCAATTGTTTTTAGGATGTTATAGCCTGTGATGTTGTCAACCCTGATGATATTGATGTGACATTCGACTCTATTGGAGGACTGGATCCCATTAAGCAAGCATTATATGAATTAGTTATTCTTCCATTACGAAGACCCGACCTTTTTTCTCGGGGGAAGCTTCTTAGCCCCCAAAAAGGTGTTTTGCTATATGGTCCACCTGGCACAGGGAAGACAATGCTTGCCAAAGCAATTGCAAAACAATCAGGAGCTGTTTTTATTAATGTGAGAATATCCAACCTGATGAGTAAATGGTTTGGGGATGCTCAGAAACTAGGTGTGTATCTGGTTCTTTTTAATTTATATAATTATATTGAGAACAAACGTTATTAGAGTGTAATGTCCAGAGGTGTGTTGTCTGAAGAAAATGTAGAAGAAGGGCTGTCTTTCTTTTTCCAATTATGGAATAATATCTATGACTAGCATCATAACTGTTAATGATGGAAGTGTGCTTTCTGATAGTTTTAAGTGATTTATTAAATGTAATTTCTTCTGTAGTGACTGCTGTATTCACCTTGGCGTACAAACTTCAACCAGCTATTATTTTCATTGATGAAGTGGATAGTTTCTTGGGTCAGCGCAAGACTTCAGATCATGAAGCATTAAATAACATGAAGACTGAATTTATGGCTTTGTGGGATGGCTTCACAACTGACCGTAAGTTTTCAGTTACAGTCTCTTCGTAAAAAAATTAATGCTGTATGTTAAAATCTCTTGATGCCATTTTATTCTGCTGAGGATAGATTTTATATGCATTGTTGATGTGTGCTTTCGTCTTTCTTGAAATCTGGATTTAGTAAATTTATTTGATTTTAAACAATCCTAATCTGTACTGTTTTTGGGTTTTAAATAGGGACTTAGTGGATTTTTTTAATTTCAAAATTGATGTTTTAAAAGTGTCTGTACTAACTGGTGTTTAAATAGGTTACTATATTATTACTAATTGTAATTTTTAGATTGGATGGTTGTAACAATGATTAGTGTGTTATATTGGAATTTGTAAAAGTTAATGAAGTGGATAAATAAAAGAATGATTAGTGTGAAACTGAGAAAAAATATATATTGGCATTAATGGGTCATTGGAGAGAGTGTGATGGAGAAAAAATGGTATTTTGTAGGGTTTATACTTTATTGGTATTTGTAGGGGTGTATTGGGTTCTTCAAAACTGGATTTCTAGAATCCCAAAGCAGAACCACCGTGTTTCGATTTCGAAATCCCAAAACTTGTTTTCAGGTCCCAAATCAAACATACCTTGGTTTTGTACTTAAAAATGTCTTATGGTTGAAGTGGCATGGTTTGCTTCATGCAGAGAATGCTCGGGTGATGGTACTTTGTGCTACTAATCGTCCATCAGAACTCGATGAAGCAATTCTGAGACGTCTTCCACAGGCATTTGAAATTGGATTACCTAATCGTAAGGAGAGAGAGGCGATATTGAGGGTAATATTGAAGGATGAGGAGGTTGAAGACGATATTGACTATGACCACATTGCTGGCCTTTGTGATAGATACACAGGTTCAGATCTTCTAGCTCTGCAAAAAGGCTGCCTATTTTCCAATTAGAGACCTACTCAATGATGAGAAAACTGGAAATTCATCTCAGGTCAATATTTTTTCCTTAACCCAAATGTATATATCTTCATTGCCTTGCAAAAAATATATTTATGATATAAATACTATCTATAAGTGCTGCTAATGCAGATAGTGAAATGAAGTTTAGATAACGTTGATAAGTTTTATTATGGTTCGGTTATAGACTTATAGTTTGGTTTTGGTATAAATCGGTTAAATTTTGATTTGGATTTTCTTAAATTTTGGCATGTTCGATTTTTGTAATTCAAACCGAACCTACCATTAAACACCCCTTCCTGATTCCAGGTATATATACCATGGTCTATCTAGTATGATTGAACAATATTAGATACTGCATATACATCCAATTAATCATTGCCATGATGATATTTTAATCATATAATCATGGTTGTAATGACAGGAGGCAAGGCTATTGTCACAGTTTGATTTGGAGAAAGTCGCTGCCACAACAACAAAAACAGACGTTGCAGCATATGAATACAGCATATTAAGCAGCTCACGATTATCCCGGCATAGAGGATCGGATGATTATCAGGTCCAAGATGCCGTTAATGATATATCTAAGCTTGTACTTTCCCAAATTTTGAACATTCAGTCAATTGATCAAGACCCTTAACCATTGATTACTTGTATGATCAATCATAATTCATAATCCTTATTGCATAAAGAAAACCTTGCTACAATTGCTTTTACAATTGATATTAATATTTTTTGGTTAATATTGCATGATCTTATGGTATTACTACTGACAATTCATCTTTCCGTTTTCTTTTTTCTCCATTATTTCCAGGATTAATCAAACTACAGAGAAGACTTTCCTTGTTAAACTACTAGAACCGGTGATTGACCAGGGTTTTTGTCCGTAACCCCGAGGTCCATTCAGTGTTAGATGTGTGATTCATGGACTTTGTTCATCCTAAATGATTGCCAGTTCTCAGGGCATGTGGTGCAATGTTCAATGACGGAATTGACCCTAGCTTTGTTGCAGCTGAGAGCCTGAGACGGTCGCTGACTATTGCTGTATTTCGCTTTCCATTGTTGCCCTTCCACCATAGTGATGAACTCATTCGTCTGATGTTTATTGCTTTCCATTTGTTACCTTACCTCCATGGTGATGAATTCAAATTCATCCTAATTGTATTCATATTCTGATTATGTGGTCATAATGATTGTTAATCTATAGCAAGGTTGTATATTTCCTTAGTTCCTTATTCAGCCTTGTTTACTCTACATTCAAGATTTCAGTGGCTCACAAATTTTAGGGGTTCATATGGTGGGCTTCATGTATGCAGAATGCATCTTAAAGGTCCATAAAAGGAATTAATTTTTGTTTTGAAAAGTTCTTAAAGTAGCATCACAGAAAATTCAAGTTCTAAATGATAATGATTCAATTAAATTATACTGCGCATCTTCTGAATATAGCATTGAACTGAAAATCCTTTGATTGCAAAATTCGATGTTAAATTTAATATTCTGGATGGATAATCATGTGCATTTGTTTGGCGCTTTTTATCATTTGATAAAACATGAAAAAAGAAATTGCCTTTTGTGTAAATCCAAATAGATTGAGTTCAGATGGAGGTTGAAAATTGATTTGCTAGATCCATATATAAATTTATACAGAAGTGTGTGAGCTGCTATTATTTCAATTACAATGTGTTTGATTTTTCTTAAAAATTGTTTATAGACATTTAATTAAAAATTAATTTTCATTTAATAGGGATACAAAAGACTTTATCATAAAGGAAGAACAATATAAACAAGATAAATAAATAACTGTTGCGGTGAGACATGTAAGAAAAAATATTTTAAATAAAAATTAATTAAATAATTTTTTCAAATATTACTCTTCTCATATTCTTTGTTTTCTAGAGGAAGTAATTTATAGTAATTCATAAAAAAAAAAAAAAAAAATTCACCCATCCAAACAAGGCGCAATAGAAACCCCTTAGTTGGCGTTGGGACTGAAGACTTTATTTTTTGCCCCCCTCTCTCTCTCTCTAAACCTTCGATGTGATCGCGTTTTTCGTCGTCATTTCATTTTCTCCGATCTTCTGCAAAATCCTCTCGTGTAAGTTATATATTTTACATACATTAAATTATTTATCACATTTGAAGTATAATGAATTGATCGTTAGGGTTTTTCTCTCTTTTTTTTTTTTCGGTGCTTGGGTCAATTTTTGGAACCCTATGTGTTGCATTTGAGCTGTTGAAGTATTGTCTGTATCCTTTGTTTAGATCTCTGCTAATTGTTCGTATTAGCTGTGATTGGAGCTTGAACAGTGAGTTGAATTTGTTGCAGGCTATTCTAATTAGGGATTTGGACTGAATAAAGGTTATTTTGGCCATGGTAAAGTTTTGGTTACTGCCTCATCATCGATTTATTATGATTTATGTTTATATCTTTTTCGCTCCTGTTTGTGCTTTGGTCCTCTGAATTAATGTATTTTAGTATGGAATATAAATTTCTGGTTTCAGAATTTCATAGTTGGAGCTTTCAAACCGGCATGCAACATTTCAGTTCAATTTTCAGATGGAAAAACTCGAAAGCAGGTATCGTCTTATTTGTTTATCTTTTGAACTTCATAATTTATTTGAATTGGAACTGTACACAAATTATACTTGCTGTGTGTTGATTTTAGAATGTCGATGGGAGTGCAAAATTTCTGTATTCACGTTTAACTAGGAATAAGTTTTACAGTTTGAAACTTGAAATTTTGCATTGCGGGCATATTATCATTTCGATTTTGTAATGAGTCGAGGGATGGGCTTGTTGAGCAAATGATTCATGGTTGAAATTTATTAGCCTGTGTTTGTTACATGTACAAACTGATGTTGTAAATTACTCATTTCCATCTAGTGAAACTTCTGTAACTGTGTTGGTTATCAATAGTTCGAGATTTGATTCTAACGTGAACATAGAGAAGTTAAATGCAATTTCCCTCCATCCATCTTATGCTATAGGTCCCACTGAAGAAGGAGAATGGTCAGACAGTAATGGTTCCACTCTTCCATAGTCAAGAAAATATAACTGGCAAGGTAAAATTTCTTGTCAATTTAGCTCCCAAGTTTACTGGTAATTGTTCAAAAGGGTCAGTATTCAATTTTCTTCTTTTCAGATTTCTGTCGAACCAGTTTCAGGGAAGAAAGTGGAACACAATGGAATCAAAGTTGAGCTTCTTGGTCAGATAGGTGTGTTTCCTCTTGGTGAATCTTCTGTAGTGCGTTATATTAACGATGAAAAGAATTCCTGAATGATTGAATATCAATACTTGATAGTTATCACATCCAATTTCACTGTCCTCAGCATTAGTTATTGTTTGCAGAAATGTACTTTGACAAAGGCAACTTCTACGACTTCACTTCTCTGGGTAAGTACTTCCCTTTTATCTTAAATCTCATGGAAGCTATATAAAGTTAATTGTGTGCTACACTTCCAGCCATTTGGTTATTGTAACATGTACAGAAAATTAGGTCAATTCACTCCTTGGTGGTAGCTTGAAAGATAATCCTCTTTAGTCATGTCTTATTTTACTTTTTTCCTTTTTCATATAGTTCGTGAACTGGATGTTCCTGGAGAAATTTATGAAAGAAAAACATTTCCACTTGAATTTTCAACTGTGGAAATGCCGTACGAGACATACAATGGGGTAAATGTGCGGCTTAGGTGAGTTTCTCTTGCAAAGTGGATTCTGTACCTCTGGCTCTGGTTTTGCTATATTTCTGGACAATGCAGAAAGTGAACTTGGAGAAGAGAGTGTCTTTCAATATTTTTGGGTCCAAAGTAGCCTTCTGTCTTTTTAGGAGTTTGTTAATGTTGGCTATCTTAGAATATCTTATTACCTCTGTGGGCTGCATACATTTTTTGTGAGTTCAGAAACTTATTCAGCAAACTTCATTAAAATCTTGTTGTTTCAGGTATGTCCTAAAAGTGACAATAAGTCGGGGTTATGCTGGAAGCATTACACAATATCAAGACTTTGTGGTAACATATCAACTTCATTCACAACAAATTTATGGTCCATGCTGTCTGCATATCTTTTTTAGGTCATTAATTGAGATGCAGTTGTACGATACATCTATTACGGCAATATAGCTAACCTAGTTTGTGAATTACCAATTACGACCTGAAAAAAAATTCCCACACCATCCTTTCATGAAAAGTGAGCTTTACATGATCTTCAGTGTAATTATTGGAATTACATATTTGTGGATTTGCTCAAGTGCAAATATTCTTTTATTCCTCATCATATGTCTATCCATTGTTCTTTTATATCTAACATCTACCCTACTTGGGCTCATTATGTCATCCATTTTTCTGATGGACCAGGTTTGGAATTATACCCCACCTCCGTCAATCAACAACAGCATCAAGGTATTCTCATATGTTTTTAGCTGTTGATTACTGTACATGTTTGTTATGAATTTGTGTGCATGTGAGCACTGAGGAGGATATTTAAAACCATGATTTCCTTGTTATTTCAGATATGTGCTACACATTTTGAGTTAATAATGTTCTCTCCCATACTTCTCTTAAAGAATATGCCTTTAAATTTTGTTTTTTCATTTATAGATGGAGGTTGGAATCGAGGACTGTCTTCATATCGAGTTCGAGTACAACAAGAGCAAGTATGTAATTTCAACTTTTTACTCTGATTTGACCTCCTATTTGGGAATTTGTGATGAAATGAGTTGTTAATGATCTTAGAAAATGTACTAATGTCAATTGCTGATGTTACTTAGCTGAAGTAGGTGTGGCACTATCATGTATTACATTTAAGGATCAATAAACAAGACCTTGCTTAAATGGTTCTTTTCTTTAGAGCTACTTTCATAAATCTCGAAGTCTCGTTAGAGGTTTGTAATGGTCCCCTGCTGATTGGAATTTTAAATATCCAGGTATCATCTAAAAGATGTAATTATTGGCAAAATATACTTTCTTCTTGTAAGAATCAAAATAAAAAATATGGATCTGGAAATTCGGCGCCGTGAATCAACAGGGTCAGGGTCCAACACCCATGTTGAGACAGAGACACTTGCTAAGTTTGAACTAATGGATGGTGCTCCAGTCAGAGGTACTCTGATTTTAATACATGTTATGTCATATAATTGTAGTCTATTAATAAGTTGATTACTTTTTATTAGTTCTATGATGAATAATGTATTACTTACAAACTAAATATATCTAGTGTTTCGGTACATACATCTCTTTGTTCTCATTTCTTTTACCGTTTTACCCTTATATATATTAATATATATTGTATATATTCAAATACTAATTCTTTTCACATATTGAGTTCTCTGATCTTTTTTCCCTTGGCAGAAAATTTGATTCAAGTCAGCATTCTCTAAATATATTTATTTATTCTTTGACAGGTGAATCAATTCCAATTAGATTGTTCCTGAGCCCATACGAGCTGACTCCAACATATCGAAATATCAACAACAAATTCAGTGTGAAGTACTACTTAAACCTTGTACTTGTTGATGAAGAGGATCGTCGATATTTCAAACAACAGGAGATCACAATGTACCGTCTTGGAGACACATCGTAATTTAAGTTATAAGTGCCTCCTGGATCCTTTGTACTTCTCAGTTCAGGCGCTTCATGAAAAAGGACAAGAATTACTTTGTCTTAGTGTTACCCATTGGATCCTCCTTGATACAAATACATACCGTACAGAGGAAGAAGTATGTACATCACCGTTTATCTCTGTCTGATATTTTGGCCAGGATTTGTGGATATCTGTAGATGAATTCTAAGTTCTAACACAATAATTGTCATATCAACAGGCAATTTGTACTTCCCCAGGGTTTGATTATTTTGTATTTGGACAATTTCCTGTTGATTCCTGATGCGAGTCCCTCTTGTCTTAGGTTTGTTACGCTTTTTTCTTGGAACACCAGATTTCTTATGTGAGCTGTGTTTGCGTGCTGTTTATTTTATTTCATCTTTTTGAGTTTTGTGTAATAAAGCTTTACATTTGTGTTTTTGGCAGTACGTTAGTTTTGGCTTATTGCTGTAGACTTGATGTTCTTCTATCATGATGGAAATAGATTATTCCACGATTAATTTGATTTGGCTGGACATAATTTTTACGATAAATGTAATAATATATACTCTCTCCTTTTTAGAAGATTTAGCACAATTGACTTTTATACGCGTTTTTGTGAGCGAGTTTTGTATTAGTAATTGAAATGATAAAGTGATTTTTAAGGAGGGGTATAATAGACAAGTCTCTTTTCTACATACCACTTCTTAAAAGTCACTTTATCATTTCAATTACTAATATCAAATTTGCTCGTAAAAATGCGTGTAAAAGTTAATCGTGCATAGATAGAGATTGGATGATGATACCGAAAATTTTCTCGCCATACCGTTACCGTGCCGAAATTTTCGATACCGAAAAATATCATACCGTTCTCATACCCGAAAATTTCGTATATCGGAGATAAAAAATTTTCGGTATGTCAATATTGATACCGATACCGTACCGATAATTTCGATATACCGTGTCGTACCGAATTTTCGACATATACCGTACCATACCGAATTATCGGTATACCGTTTCATACCGAAATTTCGGCATACCGATAATACCGTTTAATCAAAATTTCGCATACCGATAATACCGCTTTTTGTAATCGAATTTCGACATACCGCCTCTGTCGAAATTATTTTTAAATAACCTCCGTATTTTTATGAAAAAAATATTTGATCACGTAATAAGATTTAAGTATTCATCACTCATCACCCAACACAAAAATATAAATTTCAACAATCCAACACAACAAAATAAGTTTCAATAGTTCAACACAACACATATTAAAAGACACTCAATATATGCAATGCTGTGGGAGACTTTGGAAACACATGTCCGAGTCCCCTCTATATATGCTCCTCTTTTTGGGAACTGTGGGAGACTTTGTCGAATCTATTATGTTTGGTGTGTCGGATGGATTCGGCATTGAATGAGAAGATTCAGATTCCATTCTATATAAAAAAAACATGAGTATAATAATAAAGTTACCAAACATGTTCAAAATTATACTCTTGGATAGAAGGATTTCAAGTGTAAGCATATAAAATAAAATAAAAAAATCAAATCCACCCAAATTACTAAATCAAAACATCCCAAAATCACTATGAATTTCAAATTCATTCCTAAAAATCCTCCAATCCTCAAGATTCTACATTTCAATAACCAATTCATTTGATCATTCATACGATATATAGACATATCAAAGATATTGAAAACACTCCAATACTATTCATTTTTTATTAGAACACAAAACAAAAAAAAAAATGGGGACTTGGAAAATTTCTTTTACAAACAAAATAAACCACTTTGTTATTTTTTTATGGGCATTATTAGTAGACTGAGCTTTGGAATCTTCCTTTGTCTAAAAGGTGAAGATGAGGACAAGAACAAGTCCCCACTTTTCCAAACATCCAACAAACCTTTAATTTAAAAATACACTCACTTTATTTAACTCAGTATTTTACGCTTCAAAGTCAAAACCCCAACCCCACACACAATTAGCCATGCTCCTCTTGGCTACACAACCACCTTGTTGTAAATTTCACAAAAAAAAAAAAAAAAACACGCTTGGCCTTAATTGATCGCTAATGAAAATTCTGGATGATTATAAGTAGAAAGGGGAAAAACTAAACAATAGGGAGTTAAGAACTCAAATACCTTTAACACCTGTTTGAATTTTGATCAACGACTGAAAAGAGAAGTGCTCCTTTATCAGTCACGAAAAGACTGCAAAATACCCCTTTCGCTGCACAATTCCAGAAAGATGATAAATAATTGAAAAAAAAAGCAGAAAAAACCTAAATTATAAGCCTAAAAGGTAGTATAGAAAATGAAATCATACACAAATTAGAGTAACATCAACATAAAAAGATATTGATTCTTGAAGGAACCCAAATAAAATGATGATAAAATAGATGAGTAGAGTGAATCACCTC
This sequence comes from Stenogyne calaminthoides, assembly GCA_037126765.1. Classification (NCBI taxonomy): domain Eukaryota; kingdom Viridiplantae; phylum Streptophyta; class Magnoliopsida; order Lamiales; family Lamiaceae; genus Stenogyne; species Stenogyne calaminthoides. The sequence continues at coordinate 1,322,013 of JBBCBC010000011.1, read as the reverse complement.
CGGTTTCAGAGAACTTATCCCACTCTTGGCAAGTTTTCTCGCGTTCACGCAAAAACTCTTTGTAAGATTTCTACCAATGTAACAAAAAATGAATAAATGCACTATGTAGTGTAGATCTGAAAAATAATCGCAAAATGTTTCGTGCTTTTGTAGCAGTAATTACCTGAGCAAAAGATGACAGAGTGGTGGGGGGACGGTGGGGAGGAGGCTGGGCAATGGGCAGGGGAGGCGGGGCGACGGAGGCAGGGGGGGGCGGGGCCAGAGCGGCGAGGGGAAGGCGGGGCCTTGGCCAGGGGGAGGGGAGAGGAGGGCCAAACCGAGCGAGTGGGAGGGGGGGGGGACGGCAACGGGAGGCGGGCAAGGCAAGGGGGAGGCGGGGCGGGAGGCAGGGGGGGAAGGAGGCCGGGGGGAGGGAGGTGGGGGGGAGGGGAGGGAGGGACGGCGTGGGAGGCAAGGGGAGGCGGGCGACTATAAGGGGGGGGGTGGGGGGAGCCGGGCGAGGGGGCCCGGGGGGCGGGCTACAAGGGTGGGGGGAGGGCCCTGCAGGGAGAAGGGAGAAGCGCCAGATTGTGAAAAATGAAATGTTATGTAGGGTTTGTGAGTTGTGACTTTGTGTTAATATATATATACATAATATAATTATAATTATTTATTTGGAAAAAAAAAAAATGAATTCAACACAAGATTTTTTCGGTATCTTATATATATTATCGATATCTCCGAAATATTCGATATATCGAAAATATTTCGGTATATCGGTATACCGAAATATTTTCGATATACCGAAATATTTCTTGTATACCATTTGATAATCGAATTTCTATATTCATATCTCATTCTTTCGTCTCGAAAATTTGATATAATTTAAAATTTTGATAAATTCGATATTTTTTCGATACGGTAAGTCTTGTGATATCTTGGATTTTTTCGGTATTTCCTCCACCCCTAGGTGGGATGCAGTTTGTGGGGGGTTGAGGGTGGGATTTGGTATCATAGGCACGATTTGAGGGAGTTGTTGGGAGGGGTGGGTGAGTGTAGGGCATTATGGGTATTTTACACCCAAAAAGTTGGACCTATAAGTAATAAAATGATGAATGGACCTATGAGTAATACACACACATGGAATGGACTTATGAATAATTTTTTCTTAAACAAAATATTAAATTGAGGGTGTGCTTGGTAGAGGGGTTTGAAGATAAGAAATTGGAATGGAATGAAAGTTTAATGTTTGGTCGGGGGAATGATTCCATGAATAGTGTTTCTATATCCAAAAATCATGGAATCAAAATTATATTTTCATTCCTCATCTATTTGGGGGGAATGAAAGTCATTCCCCTATAATTTAATATAACATTTTCTATTATTATATTATAATGAGACACTATTGCTTTATAAATATATTTTTTTAAAACACAAAAAATAGTTAAGGTTATTTTTTTATTATTAAGAAACTTAAGCATACCAATCACCATTTATGGTAATGATAGTCATTCCTAATTATCAACCAAACAACCCAATAATAATAAGCATGCCCATTACCATTCCTCATTACTATCATTCCTATTTTCATTCCAATTCCTCACCACAAACCAAGCACCCCCTGAAAGTTGAAAAAAGTTTACAAATTACAATTTTTAAATTTATGAATACAAATATTAGCTTATAAGTTACAACTTACAACTTATAAGTATACTATAGTAGCTAAAAAAATATTAGTAGTATAACTATATAAAAATGAAAAATTGATAATTGACAAGAATAAGAAGCTAGAGCAAGAGATAAGAGAGAAATTGATGCAATTGGATCAATTTGGTGTGAGAAATACACTCAAATCAGTCAACTGAAGCCACTATTTATAGATGAAAAATAATAAAAAAAAAAATTAAATTAACAAACCGGCGGTTCGAACCCAGAACAATGGGTTCGAACCACCGTTTTTATTTTTCAAAATCTAGGAACCGAAACCAAACCTTCATTTTTCCGGTTTTAATTTCGATTCCGAACCGGCAAATCGCCGGTTTCGATTTTTTTGGGCAAGTCTATTCACCTACAGTACTTTATAGGATCATCTCTCATTAGTTAATGGAATTGTTTGAACAAATAATTTCACTATTTATTTTTCGCCTAAGAGACCAAGATAGGGACCATTATTACGACGTCTATTGATCTCTTTATTCGTGTTTCAGTTTCGCTTTTGTAAGTTTTTCTTTCTTTTAGGGAATAAGGCGGCGATAGGAGAGAGAGGCTCTGCCCTCTCTCTACCTTTTTTCCTTCTTCTTCTTCAGCGTTTGGTGCACGTTACTTTTTTTTAAGATTATCACCGCCGGACGTCTGGTTACTTCCGACTGCCGTTGTGGCCAGCTCGGCCCTCTAGGTTTGGTTGCACTTTCTGGTTTTCTTTTTCTTTTGCTTGTAATATATGTGTTGGGGTTACGTGGATTGCTGTCAAGATTTCCAACAATTACCGCCTTTGGTCGGGAACGCGTTGGTCATCAATGCGGGTGCTTGATCTGGTAGTTATTGGAGTCCAATTTTCATGGTGACCTGTGCAAGCAGTCATGGGGTGACATGTTTTTTGTCTCGGTGCTTTCTCTGAAGGCCATATCCGAGTAGGTAGTCCGTGTTTTCTTTTGTCTCGTTGCACCCGTTTGTTTGGGTGGATTTGAGGCTTTCGGCTTGTTTCGAGAGTTATGTACTCTTGTGTATTTTCTTATGAATAAAAACTCTCGTTTAAGCTTTAAAAAAAAAAGTTTTTCTTTCGTTTTTTTTTGGTCGTTTTTCACTTTAAAATGTTTAAATGCATTGCGCCCGATTTAGTTGACCACTATCATTAAATTCTGGATTTTATTATTGTTATTGCTTTTTTACTCAACACTCCTTCCTCTCAAAAAAAAGGGAAAAGGACAAAAAGAAAATTTTCAACTTTTGTTTCTTGCTAATCAGTCCTTGAAATATGGTAAAATTCAAATCATTACATATTATAATATATTTTGCCACAAAGATCATGAGTTCTTTTTTTAAGAATTAGACTTTGTCAATGTGCTCCTACGAAAGGCATGAATTGAGGGTATACAGTATATACCATTTGGAACATGCTTGATTCTATTTGTGTATTTATGTATTTATGTATTTATGTATCAGCAACTTGCATACTACAGGATGATTTCACGCTATGTATTGTGTGATGGAGAAAAAAAAATCTTTTATCAATATAAAAAATACAATTTTTTGAGATAATATAAAAATCCCCAGAAAAATATTATAATAATATAAATATAAGTGAGTACTTTCCATTGGATTTGGCCATGTGATCTAATATTCTAGCCAAAAGTTACATGTGGAAAATCAACACATTAAAAATTTAACACCTCGCATCCTAATTCTACCTTTAGTTCATTTGGAGGTAAAATTAATAAATACAAAAGACTTAGGGTGTGATTGATATGATGGAATAGATTAAGGAATGATCATTCATTCCTTAATTTATTCCAAATACATTGATTGATATGTATTTTTGGAAGAAATAATAATTCCATTAAGAATAGTCATTTCAAAAAATAAAGAAATTGTGATTCTTTACATATTCCATGAGTTTATATATTCCACATTTTGAGAAATGATTTTTTTTTTCACCAAAAATATTATCATTCATTTCATAATATTACCTTCTACCTAACAACAACAACAATAATAATTTAATAATAATATTATTTTATTAAAAATATTATTTAATAAAAATAAAAATAATAACCAACTCCAATAATAATAATAATAATAATAATAATAATAATCATATTAAATATAATAATATTAAAATATATAAATAATATAATTTTTTTAACAATAATCGAAAAGTGTAAATTAAAGCGAATTCTTAATAATATTTTAATAAAAATAAAATAAAAATATTATTATTTAATAATATATTATTAATAATAAAAATATTAAAAATATATATAACGTTATTATAAACTCATACTTTCAATAATAATTAAAAACATATTAATATACATATATGTGTTTACTAAAATTATATAATATTATAATAAGCACAATAATAATATTATTTTTGTAATTATAAAAAATATTATTTTAAAAAATATATATTAAAAAGCTAAAAATAATAATATATTAAATATATATATAATAATTAATAATAATATTAATAATAAAGTATAATTAATAATTAATAATAATAATTTTAAAACAAATTCACCAATACTTATATTTCATTCCTAGGTCATACCAATCATAAGAATGACCATTCCATTCAGAACTTCCATTCATTAATTCATTCCATTCAACCACAATTCCATTCAGTCATACAAATCATGCCCTTAAAAGGTAAATGACTGAAATTGAGATTTAAAGGACTGAAACTAAGATGATTTTGGTCGGAATATTAGATGATGTGGGCAACCCCAATGAAAGTTCAATTTTTTTCATAAAAAAAGACGGAAGTTGAGACTGAAATGATCAAATTTACAAAAGTTAAAAGTTACAGGATCTTTTGTGGACTCAGAAGAAGTTACATGACCATGGGATAATAAGTTGAGACTGAAATGACCAAATTTACAAAAGTTAGAAGTTACAGGACCTTTTATGGACTCAGGAGAAGTTACATGACCATGGGATAATAAGTTGAGACTGAAATGACCAAATTTACAAAAATTAAAGTTACACGACCTTTTGTAAACTCAGAAGAAATTACATGACCATGGATAATATTTTCTCCTCGCAGGGATCACAGTCTATAAAATGGTGTCACACATACTTTTGATATCGTCAACATGCTAGTGCTATATAAGAATGAAAATTGATAAAAAAGAAGAAGAAGATATATTATCATACTACACTTTCATTTCGTTCATTTTATTGCACTTCAAATAATTCAACCCAACATAATGTTAACGTAATTGTTTGTTGTTTTGTACTAAAATAATCAGAAAATTGCACCATAATTGTCTACTTTGGATTGGTGCAACAGAAATATGTTTAAATTAAATCTCAATTAATAATTACGGAAAAAGGTATTTAAATCATGAAACATGTAATGTGGCCTAACAACACGAATGATAGCATTTATTCACGTGGTGGATGACCAGCTTAAAAGTTCAAAAACTGTGGGGGATGATGTCTTATTGTGATTAAGCTGTTATATATTGTTCATTCATATGCCATGTTTCATAATTATTATTAAAAAAAAATCCCCTAAATAAAAAAGACATAATATTCTAAATAAATTTAAAAAGAAAATCCAAACACAAAGATGCTGGCGAACACAATCATTGAATTGGTACAACATGAATATATCTGGTAAGAGAAAACAATAGCTTTTTGCTTGTAATGGACATCTTTTAAAAGTTAATGCTTGTTTTTTCAAGGAATTTGGATCTCTACTTTTATTTTTTATTTTTGTAAATTTTGAAAGAGTGAAGTACAGAATAATAATAATATTTATAAGGTTTTCTTTAAATAAATTTATCAAAAGCATTATCTATACAATATTATACAATAGCCAGTCTAGTGGGATCATGCATCAATACTTTGCATCATGATTATCATCATTGTCCATTGACCATATAATATGATAAGCATAATAATTATGAGTTGATAACGCAATTTGTCCATGAAAAACTATTAAAACATACATATATATTAAAAAAAATAAAAATATAAGACAATGTTTGTGAAAGTGTACATACACAAGACAATAATCTCTATGTGTGTGCTTGTTTTCTTTCAAAAAAAAAAAAACGTAAAATAAAATGGATAGAGAATATCTTGCCTATATTAAATTGTAGAGTAACCAAATTGCTTCAAAGTAAGTCAACTGATCCTGATTTAAAAAAAAAAAAAAAAAACTTATACCCAAATGAGACAACCGAGATCATTGAAAAATGTAATGGAAAATAATGAATTTTGCTCTATTGCTAAATCTAAACAAAGAATACTAAAATTATACATTCAGAATTTTAGGTACACTTCTTTCTATAAAGGAAAAAGAAAAGACTGTATAAAGGAAAAAGACCAACAGAATAGACTAAGCCCAAACTAGTAGTATTTAAAAATAAGATATAAGATCTTGACTTGTTAAAATTCCACAGTGAAAAATCATAAAAAATTATATATAAGATCAAATTACTAGAGCTCTTTTTTGTTGAACAGTTTAAACTTAATTCAAACTGATAATCAAACAGCCCTGACACAACTTTAATTGCTTGATAACAATCAAAACAAAGTAAAAGACGAAATTCACATGATTTTATTCAAGATAATACACACTTTTATTACTACCAATATCATGAACTGCATAGAAAAAACTATATATATGAAGATCAAACACAAGACAATCATAAACAAAACTTTGAACCAAAAAGAAGAAGAATCAATTCCACAAAAGCCAAAATTGTCAAGTACAGATTATTAATAAAATCAGAACTACGTATAGCATATCAATATTAGATGCATATATATATCAGACAAAAACATTAAATAGGTAACATTACAAACAACATAAAAAGGGTACAAGCAAGTATATATCCAGCACAATACACTCACTGACACACAAATAGTATTTATTCATTAAAATGCAGAGAGAATTAGAGTTTTGCAGCAGCATCTTTGTCCAATAATCATGTAAGCTCTCCTTCAGCTGCATTAATTAAGGAAAGCAGAATCAGTTAACACTATTAATTAAGGAAAGCAGAATCAACTAACACTATTAATTAATCATTTTTTTGTTCACTTCATCACATTCATCTTCTCAGATATTTTGTAGTAAAGTAGCCATGTTGAAAAGATGAAAGAAAATCCAAAGATGGAGAAACGAGATCCCCTATTCAAAATTGTGCTCCATTTGCTATTCCAATTACACAGATACACGTGACGTGTAAAGAATGCAATTACAGACAAATTAACACCCGATGTTTTGCTATTACCTTATACATCTGAGACAACTTGATCTTCTTCCTCCTAGTATTCTTCATCTTCATCAATTTTTTAATCCGGAATAGCTTTCTAATTTTGGACCAATTTTGGAGTGCAAAAAAAAATAAAGGTTTAATGGCTCGATAGTTATGTTATTAACAATCAAATAGTGTGTTAAATCTTATAAAGACAAAAAAGATATTGAAATACAAAATGTGTTCAAGTGAAGATACTGGTTCTAATTAAATCAGAAAAAGTATATGGAAAAAAAAAAAAAATGATATGGTCTTACAAATTTCAATTTGAAGACCCTCATTCCCATTCTCTTCTTGTTCCTCATTTATTCTTCTAGCAGAATCTGCAGCAGACCTGCTACAATAATACAACCGTATTGACTTGAGCGTTGGTATGTCTCCTATACTCGAAGGAATCTCCTCCAAATCTCCTCAAATAGAAAGAAAAAGGTGCTCGAGGCGTGGAAAGTGGGAGCTGTCCGTCTCCCAGTATTTCAGATCGTGACAGCTGTTAATTTTCAAGACTCTGAGGCTGCAGAATTGCCCTTCAATTGTTTCCCACCTGGGACCCACGCAGGCACGACAATTTAGTTCGAGAAATTGAAGAAGGGGCAATGAACCTATCCTTATTGTCAACTCCTCCCAACTGATACTGGTGCGAGATAAACACAACTTCTTGAGGGAATGTGGGAAGTTCGCCAAATTCCTCCTAACTGCTACTAGGTTTGCGAATGGAAACTGAATACTCAAGGACTCCAGTTTTTGCAAACGACCAAGATTGTGGAGACAAAAATCAGGCAACTCTCTCTGAAGAAAATAGTATTTGAGTTTCAATTTCTTGATATTGGGTATTCTCCTAATCACCTCTTCACTAAACTTCAAATTCTTTATACCTGAGAGTGTGTGTAAGTTTTCCAAGACATAGTTGTGTTCCCCATTGGGAGGATCTGGGAGTGCAAACTTGTAGAGCTTGACATGTCTAAGTAAAGGCATCTCCCATATTTTAGATGCGATTATAGGCATCTGCCGCATCTCACGGGAAATTAGACCGAAAACCTCAAGTGTCTGTAGATTCCAAACGAGAGAGCACAAAGCAAGCAATCTCGGTGCTGCCGCTGCATCAAAATTTGCCAATAACGGAGAAAAGTACCGCATGTTAGCTAGCTCGAAAATAACATTGCTAGAGTCTCTGAATATCATATAAAACTTAGCAATAGGTAAATATACCCTCAGCAATCTAAAACGAAGTGATGGTGATTCTTCAGTCCAACCATTCGGTCCATAAAACAAAGAGCGTGTGAGCGACGCAGTTTCCATGGGGAGAAGTAATTGAGGGGAAAAATAGTAATTTGTGCTTTCAGGATTAATAAAAATACGACGTTCCATATTTATGTCCTGTGGAGTGTGGTCTTTTTGCTCATTTAGTAACCTAAAGAACTTTTGCTTTTGTGCTTCTCTCAAGCTTAGATCCCTCAATAGATCATGAATTTTGCAGAATTTTGCTTCTCCATCCCACCGCAAATGCAATTCACCCATTAAAATGAGATTTCTGTCATTGAGTTCCTTCAAGTACTCTTTTCCAACTTCTTCTAAGCTTTTATCATCAATTGGTCTCAGAATTCCTTCAGCAACCCACAGTCTGATGAGTTTTGACGTTCTGATTAGATCATCTTCTGGAAAAATTCCCATGTACAAAAAACATGGCTTTAAATGCATCGGCAGCTCCTTATAACTCATGCGCAATAATCGTAAGGTGTATTCATCATTCTCCAAATTTATGAGTGAATTTAGATTCTCTAAGGTATATATCCAATATGCTAGTGTCATGTTGGATTTTCTTAGAAGTCCTCCGATCATAGCTATTGACAAAGGAAGCCCTCTACATTTCCTTGCAATCTCCTTTCCGATGTCCTTCAACTTGGATGGGCAACCTAGTTTGCCAAACACAACTTCGCAAAGCAGATCCCAGCTCTTATCCTCAACTAGAAATTTCATTTGAACGACGTGACAACCACTTAATTCGAAAGCCAAATTTGAAAGCCTAGTGGTTGTCATGATTCTACTTCCATTATTGTTATCTGGAAAGAAGGACCTAACTTTATCCCAGGCCTCAAAGCTCCATATGTCATCCATCACAATCAAATACCTTCTATCATATAAATGGTGGTATAACTTTAATCCTATTTCATCTTCGCTCAAACCACTAAATCCTATCTCATCTTCGCTCAAACCACTAAATCCTTTTTCATCTTCGCTCAAACCACTAGGGCTCACTTTGAACTCTTGACAAAGAACCTCTAAAATATTTCTTATGCTATACTCTTGTGAAATTGTAACCCAAGCCAGAATGTCGAAGTGTTGGATAGTAAGTGGATTTGTGTAAATACTTGTAGCAAAAGTAGTCTTACCTATTCCACCCATTCCAACAATGGGGATGATCTGGAGACTGCTTTGTTGTCCGGTCAGCTTATCCAAAACTTCATTAACTATGGCATCATCAAACACCGGTTTGCTGCTGCTCTGCCACGTGGAAGCAGTAGAAACAGAAGAGTTTGTAGGGAGGTGGTCATGATGTTGGGCTCCAATATCCTTGTGTTTCTTGATCTGCATCACCTGTTTCCTGATCAAATCCATGTCTTGAATCACTCTTTCCAGACCTCCATACAAGTCAACGGGGCAGATCTTTTCACCATGATCACTTGTGGATCTAGCACGATCAATTCGATCAACTATATGGGTTTCGATTAAATCTTCAGCTGCATAAGCTGCAGCAGCGATGTGGCTCTCCAAATCGTCGTCTTCTTGGCTGTCGCTGTTGGGATAACGTTCAAGAAATTCTAGCAAGAAAGTGAGGTTTCGGTTGAGAGATTCCACCTGAGATTGGTCGAGATAAATCGGAGGGCGAGGATGAATCTTGATGTTATTTAAGGTGTGGAACAGAGAGAGCAGAGCTGCATAACATGCCATCTCACAAAAGTTCTCTCTAAAGTTGCTGAAATGAAAATGCTGAATGCAAGAGCTGATCATTTCTGAAAACCAGCTGCCTAGTGATATAATTAAGTAGTTGACCCTAATTTGTTTCATTATACATGCGTTTACTATAATACTCGTTACTTTTTTTGGTCTTTCTTTATGATACATCTGTAGAATTTTGAAACCTTTTACAATTTGTTTGAAAGGTATGCATAAGTCAAGCCTTGACTTTTCTTCAAGTTTTTGTTAAAATACCATTAACTATAAGGTCCTTTGCACCTCAATGCCCCTCGAGCCTATAACAAATATGGTCGCCGAGGTTAGATACGCCTACCACATTTATGATATCTTTGATTTATGTAAATATTCACATGAATATTTTTATTGTAGATAGATATTGTATGAAACAATATCATAATGAGACGAGTCTCATTTACTATATTATATGATTCATGAGTTTATTATCATGATATCATGAACTGCTAAAAAAGACAATTTATGAAGATCAAGTCATAACACCACCATAAGCAACACATTTGAACAAAAAAAGAGAAAAAAAAGAGAGAAAAGAATCACATCCCACAAAGGCCAAAATTGTCAAGTACAGATTGTTTTATTAAAACCAGAAGTATAGGATCTCAACATTAGCATACATATATCAAACAAAAACATTCAAGATCTAACAATATAAATAACTCAATAAGGGTATGCGTACAAGCAAGTATTCAAAGACAAAAAAAACAAGCATATTATTTATTCATTAAAAAGCGAGATTTTTAGAGTTTTGCAAATGACTTCTTTGTCCAAGAACCATGCAAGCTCTCCTTCACCAAACTTCAATTAAAAGGCGGAGGAGTCGAGCTCGTTGTATTCCCTGTTCCCAAGATTCTTTAGGGTATTCGCCAGCTCAAAATCCCGAGATCACCATTGAATTGAAGGTGATCTAACGCTTCTTTTCAAGTATAGATTATTATTAAAACTAGAGGTATACCATATCAAACATTAAAGTGTTAACAATACAAACAACTTAATAAGGGTATTAGCAAGTATATATCCAAAGATAATACACTCACCGACACCAAGTATTATTTATTCATTAAAATGCGAGAGATTTACACTTTTGCAAAGAAAGATCTTTGTCCAAGATCCATGTAAGCTCTTCTTGATAAAATTGCATTAATTAAGGAAAGCAGAATTAGCCAACACTATTAACAATTTTTTTGTTCACTTCATCACATTCATCTTTTGTACATTTTGTAGTAAAGTAGCCATGTTGAAAGATGAAAGAAAATCCAAAGATGGAGAAACGAGATCCCCTATATATTCAAAATTGTGCTCCATTTGCTATTCCAATTACACAAATGCACGTGACATGTAGGGAATGTAATTACAAACAAATTTACATGTGATAAAGTTGGAATAGGATATGAGACGCGATTTATAATAGAGGAAGGCGATTCTGGTTTGGGACGACAATCATGAGATAAGGATAAATGAAGAATATTGATAAAACAGGTTTTGCTATTACCTTATACCTCTGGCACAACTTGAAACTTGATCTACTAGATCTGAGAATTCTACATCTTCAACTTCTTCATCCAAAGAGTTTTCTTTGATAAGTCAATTTATCAAGGACCAATTTTTCAAAAAAAAAAAAAAGTTTAATGGCTCGATAGTTATGTTATTAACAAGAAATAATGCATAGGTATGCAACAATCAAATAGTGTTTTAAATCTTATAAAGACAAAAAGATATAAGTGGTTCTTGAAGTACAAAATGTGTTCAAGCCAAGATATTAGTGCTAATTACATCAGAAAAAATATGCGGAAAAGAAGAAGAATGATATTGCCTTACCAATTACTACAACTTGAAGATCCTCATTCCCACAATCCTCTTGCTCCTGTTTTATTCTTCTTGCAGAATCTGCAGCAGACCTTCTACAACGTTCCAACCGTATTGACTTGAGCGTTGGTATGTCTCCTATACTCGAAGGAATCTCCTCCAGCCAAGGTAAAAACTTAAGACGAAGGTGCTCAAGGAGTGGAAAGTGGAGCTGTCCGTCTCCCAGTATTTCAGACTATAGCACTCCACAATTTGCAAGACTCTGAGGCTGCAGAATTGCCCTTCAATTGTTTCCCACCTGGGTCCCATACAGTCATAATCAAGTCTGAGAAATTGAAGAAGGGGCAATGAACCTATCCTTATTGTCAACTCCTCCCAACTGATCCTTGTGCAACATAAACTCAACTTCTTGAGAGAATGTGGAAAGATCGCCAAATTCCTCCTAATCTTGTTAAGATCACAAGGGTCAATAATGTAAACTCCAAGATTCAAGGATTCCAGTTTTTGCAAACGACCAAGATTGTTGAGACAGAAATTAGGCAACCCTTCAGCAACTGCAATTTCATTGTAGTCGACTTGTATTTTTTTGATATTGGGTATTCTCTTAACCACCTCTTCACTAAACTTCAAATTCTTTATACGTTTGAGAATCTGCAAGTTTTCCAAGACATAGCTGTGTTCCCCATTGGGAGGATCTGGGAGTACAAAGTCGGAAAACTCGACATATCTAAGTAGAGGCATCTCCCATACTTTAGATGCAATTTTAGATTTAATCTCAGGGGAATTCCTACCGTAAACCTTGAGTGTCTGTAGATTCCAAAGGAGAGAGAGCAAATAAAGTAATCTCGGTTCTGCCGTTGCATCCTCATGATCAAATACCAGAGAAAGGTATCGCATGTTAGCTTGCTCGAAAATTGCATCGTTAGAGTATGTGGAAATCCTAAAAGTAGACACATCCGATGAATATACCCTCAACAATCTAAAACGAAGTGTCTCAGTTTCCACAGCGTCAAGGAAATAACGGTTATTTGTGATTTTAGAATCAATAAAAATACGGCATTCCATATTTATGTCCTGAATGTGGTCTTTCTGCTGGCTTAGTAAGCAAAATAACTTTTGCTTTTGTGCTTCTCTCAAGCATACATCCCTCAACAGATCATGAATTTTGCACAATTTTATTTCTCCATCCCAGCTCAATTCAGAAATTAAAATGAGATTTCTGTCTATCAGTTCCTTCAAGTACTCTTTTCAACTTTCTTCTAGGCTTTTACCATCAATGGGAAAATTACTCTAAGTACAAGTTTTGCTTTATTTTTTTTCTAAGATTGTGCAAAAAATGGTTTGCACTTTAGTTCAAACTTTGAACTAAAGTGCAAACCATTTTTTGCACAATGTACCTTAGAGTAAAAATAAAATAATTTTTCAGTAACTTTTAGAAAAAGAGCATTTTTTTTTATGAAGAGTTTTATTCTTAAATAACAACTCACAAGCAAAACATTAATCGAACAAGATGCGGAAGAACCGTAGTTCTTCCCCTTATGTTTTTTAAGTGGAATGAGGGAAACATTCCCAGGTTTTTTTTAAATTATTTTTATAAAGAGGACCAAAGACGATCATAAGCACGACAAATCGTTAACGCTCATAAATCGATAAGCTATCATGTGCATTGACAAAACAAATTTTAGCACGATCAAATCACGATGGTCTCCAAATGGGACTTTTTTTCCCGCTACCCTTTGATAAATCAATGTCAACGTGATATATCCGAAAAAGATCGGGACAACCGTTGTTCGAGAGCCATCTTGTTACATGTCTTGACCAGATTTTATCTTTTGTTGTATTTTTAATCCATTGTTTCATTTTTTTTTAGTGTTCCCAAAAAATAACAAATCAAAATCAGGCGCATCTTCGCAAAATTGAAGTTAAGTCTTTACTATACAATTGCGAAAAAACAATTTACAAGTGTCTTACCGATTCACCCAAAGGTATAAATTATTTTTGTTGTCCGGGTGAGCTTAAAAAACATATCAACATATTGACTAGCTAAGTTTGGCTTTAAAAAAAAAAAAAAAACATAATCCTATCATGATTCAGAGCCTGAATTTGATCGAATGGTTAATATTAAATTCTTCAACAGTTCCTCATTTATCCTTATAAGATTCAAGAAAATGCTGATGAATTAATTAAATTTAAGCACAGCTTTTCTTTCTCTTCACCTCTGTTTCCTCTGTTTGTGTAAATTAAGTGTATATAAAAAAGCGTCTAAGTCAATAAATTTTCTTAATATATTGTTGCAAAATCTATTTAATTTTTACAAAAATAATTTAACTATCTTTAAATAAATCTTTTAATTCCATCTATTCAAAAAGTGTAGTGAAAAAAATAAAAACGGAAAATTTGATCATATATAAATTCCATCAACAAAAAATCAAATAATGAACTCCTTTTCAGAGAGCCCTTTTGAACCTTTTCTAAAAGTATTGGTCTTTGGAGTGATTGAACATTATGAAATTCAATTAAATAAAAACTTTAAAAAATGTTCAATTTTGTCTTACATTTACCATTCCATCTAAAAATTATTCTTTTTTCATCCTCTGTCTAAATTTTTTCTCATTCATGTATTGTCTCTAATTTTCATACTATTAAACAAGGACTTTGTCATAATCTAAATATCAACAGTATAAAGAAAAAAACATTAAGAGATACGAAAGCAAAACTCAATACTAAACAAGGTTAAAAATTTCAATCTCATTTTTTTTTTCTTACTAATGAGACTATGGTTTTGAGGCGACCACTGTCCATGTTTTTATTCCGATATGATTTTTCCAATTACAATTGACTCATGATTTGGTTACAAAAATTAAATGAAAATAAACGAATGAATAAACATAATAAACCCATTGGGAGGATAAGTCCCAGTAAAAATTTTTTTTTTGATCATTTAATTTCAAGATTTTTTTTTTTATTATTTTTTTTATTTTTTACTTGTTTTCGAAAAAATAAATAAGCAAAAGCCCATATTATTAGATGCATTACTTTTGTAAAAAAAAAATGCATATAATGATTAAAAACAAAAACCAAATTCTCCAACATTTTTAAAATTAGGTTGAGCCCAAAGTCTAAAATTAACATTTTTTAGCATCGACGTGCTCCAATGGTGCGGATAAATTATTTTGAAGGTCGCTCCAATTTTAGAAAAATTTTTTGCAAAAAAAAGCAGAAGAATTTTTGCTTTTGATAAGTTTCTTGAATTTTTGCTTTATTTTAAATTATATTACCAATATTTTATATTTTAGCTCATAAAATGCAAAAAATTTTGAAGAATTCAAATATTTCATACGATCGGAATGCAAGAAAAAATTAATTAATAACAACTCACAAACAAAATGATTAATCGAACAAAGAACATCGGGAAGAACCGTAGTTCTTCCCCGCGAAATAGGTATATAAGTGGAATTAGGGAAACATTCCGGAGGTTTTTCTTTTAAATGAAATTTATATAAGAGAACCAAAAAAGAAAAGCATCGATAAGCCTCGACAAGTCATGTGCAAACAAAACATATACGCCGTGATAGATGGATAAATCATCGGTGATGAAATATATCTCAAAATGGGTATCAATCGGGCTCAAAATTCCTTCAAAGAACCCCACAATATGAGCATAAATTTTGATTTTTTTATCTTCCGGAAAAACCCCATGTACAAAAAATCATGGCTTTAGATGCATTGGCAACTCATTATAACTTGTGCACAATAACTTAAGGTATATTCATCATTCTCCAAATTTATGAGCTTAATTAAAATTTTCCAAAAGTATATATCCAATATGCTAGTGTCATGTTGATTTTCTTAGACGCCCTTCGGTCACAGCTATTGACAAAGGAAGCCCTCTACAATTTTTTGCAATCTCCTTTCCGATGTTCTCCAACTCAATTGGACAATCTTGTTTGCCAAACACCATTTTGCAAAGCAAATCCCAACTCTTATCATCTTCTAGAAATTGCATTTGTAAGACGTGACAACCACTTAATTGGAAAGCCATATTCGATAGCCTAGTGGTTATCATGACTCTACTCTCATTGTTGTTTTTTCGGAAAATAGCACCTAAAATCCCAAGCCTCAACACTCCATATATCATCCATAACAATCAAATACCTTCTACCACATAAATGTTTGTGTAAAACTAATCCTATTTCATCTTCGCCCATCTCCTCAAACCACTAGTGCTCCATTTGACCTCTTTATAAAGAACTTCTAAAATACTTCTCCTACTATACACTTGCGAAATTGTAACCCAAGTTAGAGTGTCAAAATGTTGTTCAATAAGAGGCTTTGTGTAAATACTTGAAGCAAAAGTAGTCTTACCGATTCCACCCATTCCAACAATGGGGATAATCTGGAGACTGCTTTGTTGTCCGGTGAGCTTATCCAAAACTTCATTAACTACGGCATCATCAAACACCGGTGTGCTGCTTTGGAATCAGGCTCCTCTGAAAATGAAGAATTTGTAAGCTGGGCTGCAATATCCTTGTGTTTCTTGATCAGCATCACCTCATTCCTGATCAAATCCATGTCTTGAATCACTACATCCAGACCTTGACTCAAGTCAACGGTAGTGATGTTTGATTGAAATTTGATTGACTATATGGGTTCCAATTAAATCTTCAGCTGCATAAGCTGCATTGGCGATGCGCCTTTCCAAATCATCGTCTTCTTGGGTGGGATAAGATTCAAGAAAATGCTGGAAGAAAGTGAGGTTTTGGGTGAGAGATTCCACCTGATTTTGGTCAAGAGAAATTGGAGGGCGGGGATGGATGTTGATGTTATTTAAGGTGTGGTACAGAGAAAGCACAGCTGCATAACATGCCATATCTCTAAAATGAGTTTCTCTTCACCTCTGTTTCTCTCTGTGTGTGTAAAGTTGCAGAAAAAAACGAATGGTGTATGGAGGCAAAAATAAGTGGATAAGATAGCGTCTATTGAGTTCTGTTAATAAATTAAATAAGATATTGTGTGCAGATGTTAGTCATTTTAAATTTAAAATAATTGAACTTTCACTTGATTCAAAATACAGTACAGTAAATTGCATGATTTTACATGCATTCTTCAATCAAAACTTGCTAACTACACCATAACTAGAATAATGACTTGTTTTACACAATCCATCGATTCAAAAGGTGTAGTGAATTCAAAATATAAAATAAAACGGAAGCAAATTGCATTTTGTCAAACAGTTGATGCGCATATATAATTTGAATCAACAAAAATCATGTATATGTTAACCTGAGTGAATCTATGAGAAAAAACAACAGAAAAGAGCCCCATTTCTTTAATATGCTTTTCAGAGAGCCCTCGGAATCGAATTTCAGCACTTCTGTTTTTCCTTTTTTTTTTTTTTTTTTGACAGGACTTCTGTTTTTCCTTTGGTTGTGGTGGGAAAAGTATTGGAAGCAGTTGAAGATTTGGAGTTAAGAATTTAGGCAAAGTGATTGAAATTAAGGTCAGGTTATTATAACCCCCAACATTAGTAAATACACCTTTATAAATTATAAACTGCCCATTATAATGTAAAATCTGCTGCCAACACCTCTACGCCGTCACCGGCGCCTCCACCGCTGCCACCGCCCGACGCTGCCGCCACCACCGCCCCATATCCATCAAATTATTCTACAAATCTGCTCCCATTTTCTCTCCTCTGTCTATCCCATTGTCTCACTTGCCCCCACAACTCTGATTTCTTCTCTTTCTTCACTCTCTAAGCATATGCCCTCTTCACTTTAGATATTAGGTAAAGACACAGAATGTTAGCATATGCCCTCTTCATTTTTGTCACTCAATTTTATCTTACCTTCACCAATTATAAAATTTAGTTATAAATTAAAATTTTTTCATATATGAAAATTTTCATACTAAACTTTGTCTTTCATAAAGTTGTTTCAAATATTCATATCTTATTATGGTACAATATACTAGAGTATCAAGAATCTCTTCAAAAGTATTAAATATATGGTTAGATTCCATTAAATTGTTTTGATTTTTTTTCCCGTTAAGTATCAATGTATAACAAATAAAATATTTGTCAAAAACATAAAGTATCCAATATTTTTTCAATGATTCTTATTTCTTATACAAAAAATAATTACAATATTACCTTTAAAGTTCAAAGTTTCAAGTATACTTATCAGAAGTGAAAAGAAAAGATAAATTATTTTTTAAGGATTCTTGTGTCATAAAAAATAAATTACAGTAAAATTAAAAAGTATCAAATATCAAGAGTACTAAATATTTATTTAGGAGTATTAAATATCTAATCGGAGTATCAAATATCGATCGAGAGTATCATAATCATTTAAGAAAAAATGTGTGTGTTTTTTTCGTATATTAGTATTATTTATTATCAATTTATAAATCAAGTATGCATAAAGATAAATAAAATTCAAGAGTATCAAATATTTGACCTAGAGTATCAAGTATCGCATCAAAAGTATCAAATATCTAGTCAAATATATAAACTGCTTTTTAATTTTTATTTCATACAAAAAAATAGTTACATATTATAATATCAACTATAAATTTAAAGTATCAAGGTTGTTTATGATTAAAGCAAAGATCACTTTTAGATTCATGAGTATCATTTATGAATTGAAGTGTCATCTTTTTTTGTAATACAAACTATACATGAAACCGATAACAAATATAACTCTAATATGAAGTACATGTTTGTAAAACAAAATGTAGAATAGTATCATCCCGTAGTTCTAGATAGCAGTATCGGTTTATGATTCAAGAGTATCACTTTTTCATTCAAGAGCATCACTTCAATTCGAAGTACCACTTTTAAACAATACATAAACTCATCAAATTAAACTCAAATGTGGAATACATGTTAACTAAAAAAATATATTGAAATATTGTCACTCTTTAATTCCAAAATGTCTCAAGATAAATGGTTCAGAATTAATTGTAAGGAAACTACTTTCTGAAAGACAAATTAGAAATCTAAATTCAAACAATACTCAAAATTAATTAATAATTAAAATAAATATTGAAATAATGTCACTATGTAGTTTCAAAAATCCTAGAGCATCAAATTATTGTTAGAAGGAATCACTCTTGAGTTAAAAAGTGTCACAGTTTTATAGAAATGATGTATGAATATTAAGGAGAAGCGATACTTAAAACTGATCTAAATACAAATCAAATGTCTAAATATTAAAGTTCATGGTTTAAAACATATAATATTGTTAATGTGCAATTACAAAATACCGAAAGTATCACCTGTTGATTCAAGAGTATTATTTTTTGGTTCAAGAATATCTCTTTAATTTTCTCTACAACATAAATAAGAAGTAATATAAATCAAACTAATCTTATGTCTATTCATTCAAAAAATAAATATAGACATAAAATGTACAATAATTAATTATCAATGCAAAATAATCATTCTCAAGACTATTTTTCATGTCACATTAAAATTTTCTTAAAGCTGTAAAAAGTTCAAAATTTCATCTACTTATTGTGCTCTGCTTCCTCCATTTTCTCTGTGTCTTGTGCTATCTTGTTGCAAACTGTGTATTTTCTCCGTGTCTTGTGCTTTAAATACCTATAAGTTGCAATTGTTAAAGATAAATATTCAATATGAAGATATACTTATATAAGTTAATAGTTAATAATTCAGCTAACAAATACATCATCTACCAATAATATTCATATTCTAACCCTTTATGGGACACACTATAAGAGCAAGGGGGTATGGTTTTAGATTAGCAATATACAGGTTTGACAAGGTAAACCAAAAGTGTAAGGGACAAAATCAATTTAAACCCAACAAAGCATATTGAAATCAATTTTACTACAGTTTTCACATAAGAGCTACACACACCTTTTAATACCAAAGAAATGATTAGGTAAGCCAAAATATCACAAAAATTACGCAAAAAAAGTGATTACCAGAAATCAACATAATAAATATACTAAAGAATATAGACAGTGAAATTTAAATTGTAGTCCAAATGGGTGGGTGCCCTATCTGTTGTCATCCCTGCATGTAATCAAAAGAAAACCCATACGATATTTCATTTACTATGTAGCATTAATGTTGTCAGGTAAAACCACACATAAAATCAACAAGACACTTTGTGAGTATTATCTATATAATAAGATGTTAATTTTGGGGTTCGAGTAGGAAACATAATAATGGCCTCCAGGACAAGTATTTTATTAATTTTGACAACAAACCATATGATGTCTGGACTTATTTTCAAACTTGTATATTAATAGCCTCTGCAACTTTTGAAAGATAGAGCTAAAAACATGCTATTGAGGGAGGGTTAAATAATATGGGTTATGTAAAGACCAGTTAGACGGATCTTTATTTAACCCATATTATACTAATCAGTATCGAACCTGGGCATCCCACTTAATTGAGGAGCCCAGTGGCCAGGTGGGCTAAGCCACCTGGTTAAAATCGAAATTGTTAAATAAGCATTTCTCAGCCCAAACTAATATTAGACATTTTTTTTTAATAAGAAAAACTCATTAAAAATGAACGGTTGGGTATAAGGGATACCCGATACATAGTTATAGGCTGTACACAAACTATCATGTAACACTCAAGACTAATCTAGAGTTAACTAACCAGTCATTAAAAATCAAAAGACTAGAGATAGGAAATTTTAACGAATTATAACGAATATTAGACATCTTGAACCTTAAACAATTCTTTTAACAAATTTAACGAGTCAAATCTTTGGATTAAATCCAAGCACACAATTTGCGCTCTCAAACACAATATTTAATCTCTAATCAAATTTTAAATTGGCAATCATGAAATCCAAAAAATATGGAATTATATCAATAATATCTTCATAAAATTTGTTGAGTAACACTCTTGTGAACCAGGTCTATACATGAACTCTATCACTGTTATGTGTAAAAACTATTATTTTTATTTACAAAAACTTTGACTGTTTAAAAATATAAAGTATTTTCTATACAGTGATTGTTTTTGTGCATAACAGTGATATTTTTTATACATAATAGTGATAATTTTTATATATAATGATACTAAAAATACCGGTTCACGATATAAACTCGGTTTCACAGGTCCCAGGTGGTCGGTCCCAAGCATATTAATCAATATTTTTTCCCCTTTTTCCCGGCCCAAATTATCTAAAACAACTGGCAGCCCTTTCCATTTAATTAGCTCAATATGTGGCATGCTAATTAAGTTCATTACTTTAGCCCAAAAAATGAAAAAACATAAGCCACGGTATTAGCCCCAAAATATTAATAAGAGAATGGGTTATTCTTTCTTAGGTGGACTTACACAAGGATCATTTTAACAGGATGAACCGTTAGTTCTATTGGTCCAACCAATTAAACCACTACACAATAATGATTTGATCACCGGTCCATTATAAAAACACTTGATTTATTATTAATTTGAATTGTTAGTTCTTTAGCACATAACAATCGATTAATTTGAGTTTAATTATATTGCCTCCGTCAAGTAATTTTAGTTCTAATTTGAATAAGAATCGATTTGAAATGATCACAATTTAATTATATCGATTGACCTGTAATAATGAATGCATAGACCAAAAAACACCTTGAAATAAAATGGCATTGTCCTCCCACGCATTCGGAGATCTATGTAATATCTCCCCATAAATTATCTACTTGTCCATTTTCGCTTTTAAAAAGTTTAATTTTTTAATTTTGGTCCTATAACTAAATTAATTGTCCAATTTTGATCTCATTCTTGCCGAAAAATTACAAACAACGCCGTTTTGATCTCATGTAAATCACGTGCCGATAAAATTTGGGGGTTTTCTATACCCTCGATGACGTGAACACTGACTAATTTTTTCATTTTAATTCTTTTATATTTTTTTAATCAATCAAACTACACATGTGTAAATAATTTAATAAATCAAACATAAAACTTAAAATCAGAAATGTAAGAACGACAAAATTTTATCGTCGGACTTGCATGAGACCAAAAATATTATTTTTTTCGATTTTTCGGTGAAAATAGAACCACAATTTAACAATCCATTTAATTGTGGGATTAAAATTGGATATTAATTTTTTTTTTAAACCAAAAATAGGCAGTAAATAAGTTATGGGATCAAAAATATTTTTTCTCCCGTGTTGTCCAAATAAAACAGCATACTTAATTAAAGCTTTATTAATTTTGTTTTCTAAAAAAGGTATGGGAAAGTACTGTCTTTTTAATTACACAAACTTCCAATTACCCGTGAATTACAATTGTGTAATAGCTTTTTAATTAGTATAATATCTCCAAATTAGGTTATTAATGTATCTTTTTGGTGGGACCCATTTAAATCATAACATCACAAATAAAGTGAGGGGTTGGGGACGGGGTGACATTAATCTTGTACAAATGTTCTCTTTTCACATAGAAGGAAATCAAAAAATGAGCCTTCACTAACTTCTGTGATTAAAATTGAAAATGAGAATATCTCTCGTTGAGCTATCAAATGCAGAAGACATTAAATTAACTACATAAAAAAAAATATCAATTACAACAAATAATTAAATTATAAAGATTTATTGTGGTTTATATTCCCAACGGTCACCTATATCATCATCGTCAATCCGATTATTGAGTCGACATTTCTAGACGTGATGACTCACCTTAATAATTAGGGTAGGTCTAGTGTTAAAATTTTCATGAATTTTTTTTAAAATTCGCGAATTGTATATTAAAATTGGCTAGGGAAGGAAACTTTAACCATTGCTCGTTCAGTACATTTTTTTTTGTTCCCTATATTTTAGTCTGTTAAATAAAAAAATAAAAAAATCTGTTGTACCTGAAATTCGAACCAGGGACATAGCAGTAATATAAAAACAAGCATATCACTACACCATATTGAAATTTTATATTATTTGTTTCTCACTAATTTTACCTTTTTTAAAAAATAAATATTAACAAAAAATATAATTACTCATATATAATTAGTGTCATGACAAACTCATTGTAAGTGTTGATGTACACATTATTCATGTTCATCTCACTATAAAATTTACACACATATATACTCACCAAAATTTAAAGTAATTTTTGCCAAACGGTTTGCTCAAGTATATATTTTTATAATTAATAGTGTTACAAAATACCAAATAATTAGCACATAAATATGAGGCGCCGACGCTTCATATTTAAACAAAATTTAAAGATCCACAAACTAAATATGTGTATATAACAATCTTAATTTATTTATATAATTGCGCCTCTAGCTAGTTTATATTGATCTTGATTTAATTATGTTAAAATCATCGATTTTAAGGAAAGGGGTTGGAAATAGGAAGATGGAAAATAAAAATAAAGCGGATCGAGAACAACACGAACAGGCAAGTGATCAAATCCAGAAATGTTGGATAATTCGTCAATTTCAATTGAAGTTTTGATTTGAATCGAGTGCATTCCATTTGTGTAATGTCTCACATATTTTTCTTACAAGAATCTTTTTTAATATACCTATTAAATTTTCAACGAAAATAAATTCGATGGGATAAAGTTAGTTGTTAGTATTTAATACACCAAACACTCAAATGCTTCTCTGTTACTAATCCATTATAATTTTCATAACTCTAAATTCATTCCCAAATAAGGAGTTTATTTGCTAGGTGGGCTTCTTCTGTACCTAGTTAAGTTCATCCTTAAATAGTAAAACTTGCCTACTACTTGCCTACAAAACTTTCTAATTGTATAAGCTATTTTTAAACTATATGTATAATTGCCTATAAAATTATTTGTGTAGGTAAATTTGCCTACGAAAATTATAAATGTGTAGGTAGATTGCTAGTAGGTAATTCGTTTATCTAGAAAATTATTTGTGTAGATATTTTTTTAAATGAATTATTCTAAAAATTGATAAAAATCGTAAATAACTTTACTTTTTAAGGATCAAATTATTTTTATAGGTAAATTTCGTAGTCATTTACGAATTTTCGTAGGCAATTCTTCATTTTTTTTGTAGTGTTTATAGATAAAAACGTAGCGCGAGTAATTGAAGTTAAGTGAAATAAACAATTTACAAGTGTCTAAAGGTATACATTATTTTGCAATAAACATATCAACATATTGACTAGCTAAGTTTGGCTTTAAAAAGGAAAAAAACATTATCATGGTCACTTGTATGGTTAATATTAGTTCCTCATTTATCCTTATCTCTTCAGATGAATTAATTAAGTTACGTCCTTTTCTTCTTCTAACAAGAATATAAGAGTACGTC
Source organism: Stenogyne calaminthoides (assembly GCA_037126765.1). Taxonomy (NCBI): domain Eukaryota; kingdom Viridiplantae; phylum Streptophyta; class Magnoliopsida; order Lamiales; family Lamiaceae; genus Stenogyne; species Stenogyne calaminthoides. The sequence continues at coordinate 1,297,991 of JBBCBC010000011.1, read as the reverse complement.
CAGTGTGAAAATTTTTATGTTTGGAAATCTATAAAATTATCTTAAATCAATCATCTATATACTGAACACTAAATAATAAACTCTAAATTATGGTCTATTCGGGCCGGGTGAATCTTGAATCACTTGGGCCGAGTGAACTATGAACCACTCAATTTTGTCTTACCTTTATCAATTATAGAATTCGATTATAAATTTTAAAAATTCAAGTATAAAAATTTTCATACTGGACTTTGTCATAATCTAAATATTACAGTGTTTAATTTCAATCTCATTTTTTCTTTCTTCACTAATGCTTGAGTCCATGTTTTTTTATATGAGATAATGACTCTAAGGTAAAAAAATAGGAAGCAATAACTCTAAGGTACAAATGCAATTTTTATTTACTCTAAGGTAAAAAAAAAAATTGTACTTTGTTTGAAAAAAAAAACTGCACTTTCTACCAAAAAGTTACATTTAGACCTTAGAGTTTTTTGTTTTTGTACTTTGTACATATTACCACCAATTTTAGCTCGCAAATGCATTTTGATATTTTGAAGAATTCAAATATTTCATACGATTGGAATGCAAGAAAATAATTATTACCATCCCTAATCTTTCACTCTCCTGTTAATCATCGAGTGAAAAAGAAAAATAATGTATAAATGAGTACAAAAGTGGTGGATGGATAAATCATCGAGTGAAAAAGAAAAATGGGTACAAAAGTGATAGATGGATAAATAATGTATTAATAAAAATACACTTAATTCAAATTCTTCCTAGTTTCCACAATAATTTTTTATTTTTCATGCAATACTATTAAATTAGTGGTACAACATATTAATAAATTGTTGGGCATCGTCCAACGGTGTAGCATGGAAGACCAAAACCGCTCAAATCATCGTGCGCCTCGCAAGTGAATGAAATTATGTGCTCTATAATTAATGTTTTATTTTTTTTATTTTGATAAAAATTTATATGAACCCAAGTTTATATGTGAACTCAATTTAAAAAAATATATTATTATGTATAAAAATTATCACTATTTAGAAAATAAATTTCAGTTTTATTCTTGATGTAATTGACATACATATTAAGAAAAATATAGATAAAGTAGATACAGTATATGTATTATAGGGTATTGTGGAGTTCATTTATAAATAAAATGATTGTTGTGAGTGAAGTACAATGACATCCCCTATATACTAATAGAGGGTTTTTCCCTTGCTGATGTGTCAACTCCACATTGATTTAATCTATGTGTCATTCTATGAGAAGTTTGGTAATACATGTCATTAAAAAAAATCACATGTGTCATCCAATGTGTTTAAAAGAATTCATATGTGTCATTTTAAACAAATTCAAAATCAATTTAATATTTTTTCACATAATTATAATAATTCAACTTAGCATACATATTGATATAACTATAACAACTCCATTCAAAATTAAATAAAAAACTAAATAATAAAATTATATGTTATCTCTATGGTTTCTATTATCATTATAATTGAAATATAATAAAATTCCTAACCTATATAAAAATTACTATTTATTTAAAAAAAATTAAAATTTACAAAAAAAAAAAAATTATAGAATATTGGCGATTTTTATGCATACGCTAATAAAATTTTGTTATTGGTGGTAAAAAAAATTGATAATTAAAAATTTAAGTAATAATATACTAATATTTTTTCAATTAAAAATTATAAATATTATAATTTTAAAATTGTATTATATTGAATATTAAAAACACACGCGAGCCGTATGCTAGTGTAAGAGCATTTTGTAGCAGCTCATTCATAGCATTAGAGCTTTGCTACTCACAGAAGTATGTTCGAAATTTGTTTTCCAAGATAAATAAAAAAGGGAATGGGAATAATTAGCACAAATAAATAAGGACATTTTAGCACACATGATGATCAAGCAGTCTCGATTTTGTCATGCAGTGTCACGACCAGATGGTGTGCATCGTCGAGAAGCTTCCACACATCAAGATGGCCAGCCATTGCGTTACATTCCCTCAAAATCTCGTCCATGCTGCTGTATTTCTCTATGATTTGTTTTCTCCTTTGTAGTACAGAAGCTGCAATAGCATAAAGCAACAGATCCTCCGTTGGTGGGGCGCGTTGCCTAATCCTGCTCCAAGCTGACTTCCCTATACCAGCCCGAATCGCAGCCTGATCCGCCCACATCACTTCCCAGATGCACAACGTTTGCTCGAAAGATAACTCCCTTCTGAAAAGTACGACCACCATTCTGTACACGAAGAAGCAATCCTCCGCTTGCAGCTTCTCCAGATGCCTGTAGAGATGTGAGTCCTTGTACTTGATGATCTTGGAGACGATGTTGAGCTGCCTTCTGATTCCCACTTCATCCAGACGGAAATTGTGGCGAGCCTTCTTCATAAAACCCACGAAACACCAGAAAGCTTCGTGGTCTTCGGTCATAACAGCGATTATTGGAGAAAGTAGATCGCTCATTCCCTGGCAATAGCCGATTTCAGGGTCGTAGAGTGCGTAGGCTTCGAGAATGGCAACTAAGCGGGCTGCATGGAAGACCCGGCTCGGAAGGAGGTGGTCGTAATCCTTCAATCCAACAGCCTCAGCTGCACGACGTGCTTTAGGTTCGGATACCGCAGCCTGTGTTGGGGAGTATGTGATCCATTCCTCATTAGCTCGCACGGCATCTAGGCGAATAATACGCTGCCAGGTGGCAAAATCTTCCCTACTTCGGGGTTTTGCAGGAGATGAATCCTCCTTTGAGGAAACATCAATGTCGTGATCCTGCGTGCTTTCTGTAAAGTCAAAGGTTTGACTGACCTCGGGATCTTCTGAGGAGTCAGAGTCTGAGGAATCGTAGTCGGATGCAACGGTTGAATTAGTAATTCTTTTCGAACCCGCATATCTATCCATAAGGGAATGGCATTCATCCTCATTATTATGGAACGAATCTTCACTAGATAGGGATTCTCGGGCACTCACGACATCTTCAGAGCCAGCGGAATCCATGCCTTCAGTGAGACTTACTCCACATACACTACTTGTTTCACAGCTGTCATTTAACTTAAAAGTTTCGCCGTTATGCTTAAGAAGACGACGGCATTGTCTACGCAATTTTTCATATTCCTTTCTGCGTAAATTAACACCATACCAAAAGGATGTTAATTCCAGAAAAAGTCAGATGCTGGTATTTAACTAGGAGTTAAACAAAAGGAAGAATTAAAAATAAGGTTGAACAACATAAAGTTAAATAAGGATGACACATTTCTTTGTCTTTCTTCATTTAATGATGGAAGTGTGCTTTCTGATAGTTTTAAGTGATTTATTAAATGTAATTTCTTCTGTAGTGACTGCTGTATTCACCTTGGCGTACAAACTTCAACCAGCTATTATTTTCATTGATGAAGTGGATAGTTTCTTGGGTCAGCGCAAGACTTCAGATCATGAAGCATTAAATAACATGAAGACTGAATTTATGGCTTTGTGGGATGGCTTCACAACTGACCGTAAGTTTTCAGTTACAGTCTCTTCGTAAAAAAATTAATGCTGTATGTTAAACTCTCTTGATGCCATTTTATTCTGCTGAGGATAGATTTTATATGCATTGTTGATGTGTGCTTTCGTCTTTCTTGAAATCTGGATTTCTAAATCTAGTGGATTTAAAAAAATCCTAATCTGTACTGTTTTGAGTTTTAAATAGGGCAGGGTATAACTTTTATGCAAGATTGATGTGTTAAGAGTGTCTGGTGTAACTGGTGTTGCGTTACTATATTATTACTAATTGTAATTTTTAGATTGGATGGTTGTGCAATGATTAGTGTGTTATATTGGAATTTGTAAAAGTGAGAAAAGTGATAAATAAAAGAAGAGTGAAACTGAGAAAGAATATATATTGGCATTAATGGGTCATTGGAGAGAGAGTGATGGAGAAAAAAAGAAGGTATTTTGTAGGGTTTATAGGTATTTGTAGGGGTGTATTGAATTCTTAAAAACCGGATTTCTAGAATCCCAAAGTAGAACCATGTTTAGATTTTGAAATGCCAAAACCGGTTTTCAGGTCCCAATCAAACATACCTTGGTTTTGTACTTAAGAATGTCTTAATCATATTTTAATCATATAATCATGGTTGTAATGACAGGAGGCAAGGCTATTGTCACAGTTTGATTTGGAGAAAGTCGCTGCCACAACAGCAAAAACAGACGTTGCAGCATATGAATACAGCGATCGGATGATTATCAGGTCCAAGATGCCGTTAATGAGATATCTAAGCTTGTACTTTCCCAAATTTTGAACATTCAGTCAATTGATCAAGACCCTTAACCATTGATTACTTGTATGATCAATCATAATTCATAATCCTTATTGCATAAAGAAAACCTTGCTACAATTGCTTTTACAATTGATATTAATATTTTTTGGTTAATATTGCATGATCTTATGGTATTACTACTGACAATTCATCTTTCCGTTTTCTTTTTTCTCCATTATTTCCAGGATTAATCAAACTACAGAGAAGACTTTCCTTGTTAAACTACTAGAACCGGTGATTGACCAGGGTTTTTGTCCGTAACCCCGAGGTCCATTCAGTGTTAGATGTGTGATTCATGGACTTTGTTCATCCTAAATGATTGCCAGTTCTCAGGGCATGTGGTTCAATGTTCAATGACGGAATTGACCCTAGCTTTGTTGCAGCTGAGAGCCTGAGACGGTCGCTGACTATTGCTGTATTTCGCTTTCCATTGTTGCCCTTCCACCATAGTGATGAACTCATTCGTCTGCTGTTTATTGCTTTCCATTTGTTACCTTACCTCCATGGTGATGAATTCAAATTCATCCTAATTGTATTCATATTCTGATTATGTGGTCATAATGATTGTTAATCTATAGCAAGGTTGTATATTTCCTTAGTTCCTTATTCAGCCTTGTTTACTCTACATTCAAGATTTCAGTGGCTCACAAATTTTAGGGGTTCATATGGTGGGCTTCATGTATGCAGAATGCATCTTAAAGGTCCATAAAAGGAATTAATTTTTGTTTTGAAAAGTTCTTAAAGTCGCATCACAGAAAATTCAAGTTCTAAATGATAATGATTCAATTAAATTATACTACGCATCTTCTGAATATAGCATTGAACTGAAAATCCTTTGATTGCAAAATTCGATGTTAAATTTAATAATCTGGATGGATAATCGTGTATTTGTTTGGCTCTTTTTATCATTTGATAAAACATGAAAAAAGAAATTGCCTTTTGTGTAAATCCAAATAGATTGAGTTCAGATGGAGGTTGAAAATTGATTTGCTAGATCCATATATAAATTTATACAGAAGTGTGTGAGCTGCTATTATTTCAATTACAATGTGTTTGATTTTTCTTAAAAAATGTTTATAGACATTTAATTAAAAATTAATTTTCATTTAATAGGGATACAAAAGACTTTATCATAAAGGAAGAACAATATAAACAAGATAAATAAATAACTGTTGCGGTGAGACATGTGAGAAAAAATATTTTTTTTTATTGAAAAGAAATATTTGAAATAAAAATTAATTAAATAATTTTTCAAATATTACTCTTCTCATATTATTTGCTCTCGAGAGGGTAATTTATAATTTCATAAAAAAAAAAATCACCCATCCAAACAGGGCGTTATAGAAACCCCTTAGTTGGCGTTGGGACTGAAGACTTTATTTTTGCCCCCTCTCTCTCTCAACCTTCGACGTGATCGCGTTTTTCGTCGTCATTTCATTTTCTCCGATCTTCTGCAAAATCCTCTCCTGTAAGTTATATAGTTTACATACATTAAATTATTTCATCACATTTGAAATATAATGAATTGATCGTTTAGGGTTTTTCGCTCTCTTCTTTTTTTCGGTGCTTGGGCCAATTTTTGGAACCCTATGTGTTGCATTTGAGCTGTTGAAGTATTGTCGGTATCCTTTGTTTAGATCTCTGCTGATTGTTCGTATTAGCTGTGATTGGAGCTTGAACAGTGAGTTGAATTTGTTTGCAGGTTATTCTAATTAGGGATTTGGACTGAATAAAGGTTAATTTTTGGCCATGGTAAAGTTTTGGTGACTGCTGAATTGTTATAATTTATATTTATATCTTTTTCGCTCCTGTTTGTGCTTTGGTCCTCTGAATTAATGTATTTTAGCATGGAATATAATTATGGTTTCAGAATTTCATAGTTGGAGCATTCAAACCAGCATGTAACATTTCAGTTCAATTTTCAGATGGAAAAACTCGAAAGCAGGTATTGTCTTATTTGTTTGTCATTTGAACTTCATAATTTATTTGCAGTTGAACTGTACACAAATTATACTTGTTGTGAATGTCGATAGGAGTGTGAATTACTGTATTTACGTTTGACTAGGAATAAGTTTTACAGTTTGAAACTCAAACTTTTGCATTGTGGGCATATTATCATTTTGATTTTGTAATGAGTCCAGGGATGGGCTTGTTGAGCTGAGCAAATGTTTTCATGGTTGAAATTTATTAATATGTGTTTGTTACATGTACAAACTGATGTTATAAATTACTCATTTCGATCTACTGAAACTTCTGTTACTGTGTTGGCTCTCAATTGTTGGATCAATAATTCGAGGTTTGATTCTAACGTGAACATAGAGAAGTTAAATGCAATTTCCCCCATCCATCTTATGCTATAGGTCCCACTGAAGAAGGAGAATGGTCAGACAGTAATGGTTCCACTCTTCCAAAGTCAAGAAAACATAACCGGCAAGGTATAATTTCTTGTCAATTTAGCTCCCAAGTTTACTGGTAACTGGAGTTAATTATTCAAGAGGGTCAGTATTTTTCAGATTTCTGTCGAACCAGTTTCAGGGAAGAAAGTGGAACACAATGGAATCAAAGTTGAGCTTCTTGGTCAGATAGGTGTGTTTCCTCTTGGTGAATCTTCTGTAGTACATAATACTAATGACGAAAAGAATTCCTGTAGTGAATATCAATAATTGATAGTTATCACATCCAATTTCATTTTCCTCAGCATTAGTTATTGTTTGCAGAAATGTACTTTGACAAAGGCAACTTCTACGACTTCACTTCTCTGGGTAAGTGCTCCCCTTTTATCTTAAATCTCATGGAAGCTATGTAAAGTTAATTATGTGCTACACTTCCAGTTGGTTATTGTAACATGTACTGAAAATTAGGTCAGTTCACTCCTTGGTGGTAGGGTAGCTTGAAAGATAATCATGATTAGTTATGTCTTATTTTACTTTTCTTCCTTTTTCATATAGTTCGTGAACTGGATGTTCCTGGAGAAATTTATGAAAGAAAAACATTTCCATTTGAATTTTCAACTGTGGAAATGCCGTACGAGACATACAATGGGGTAAATGTGCGGCTTAGGTGAGTTTCTCTTGCAAAGTGGATTCTGTACCTCTGGCTCTGGTTTTGCTATATTTTGGACAATGCAGAAAGTGAACTTGGAGAAGAGAGTGTGTTTCAATATTTTTGAGTCCAGAGTAGCCTTCTGTCTTTTTAGGAGTTTGTTAATGTTGGCTATCTTAGAATATCTTATTACCTCTGTGGGCTGCATATATTATATGTGAGTTCAGAAACTTATTCAGCCAACTTCATTAAAATCTTGTTGTTTCAGGTATGTCCTTAAAGTGACTATAAGTCGGGGTTATGCTGGAAGCATTACACAATATCAAGACTTTGTGGTAACATATCAACTTCATTCACAACAAAAGAACATGCACACTATCCTCTTACACGCCTTCCAAATTTATGGGCCATGTATTGCTGTCTGCATATCTTTTTTAGGTCATTAATTGAGATGCAGTTGTACGATACATCTATTACGGCAATATAGCTAACGTAGATTGTGAATTACCAATTACGACCTGAAAAAATTTCACACACCACCCTTTCATGAAAAGTGAGTTTTGCATGATCTTCAGTGTAATTATTGGAATTTACATATTTCAGGATTTGCTCAAGTGCAAATATTCTTTTATTCCTCATCATATGTCTAATCCATTGCTCTTTTTATGTCGAACATCTACCCCACTTGGGCTCATTATGTCATCCATTTTTCTGATGGACCAGGTTTGGAATTATACCCCACCTCCATCAATCAACAACAGCATCAAGGTATTCTCATATGTTTTTAGCTGTTGATTACTGTATATGTTCGTTATGAATTTTGTGCATGTAAGCACTGAGGAGGATATTTGAAACCATGATTTCCTTGTTATTTCAGATATGTGCTGCACATTTTGAGTTAATAATGTTATCTCCCATACTTCTCTTACAAGAGTATGCCTTTAAATTTTGTTTTTTCACTTGTAGATGGAGGTTGGAATTGAGGACTGCCTTCATATCGAGTTTGAGTACAACAAGAGCAAGTATGTAATTTCAACTTTTTACTCTGATTGACCTCCTAATCCTATTTCGGAATTTGTGATGAAATGAGTTAATGATCTTAGAAATGTACTAATGTCAATTGCTGATATTACTTAGTTGAAGTAGGCTTGGTACTATCATGTATTACATTTAAGGATCAATAAACAAGACCTTGCTTAAATGGTTCTTTTTTTTAGAGCCCTAGTTATTTCATAAATCTCCAAGTTTCATTAGAGGTTTGTAATGATTCTCTACTGATTGGAATTTTAAATATCCAGGTATCATCTAAAAGATGTAATTATTGGCAAAATATACTTTCTTCTTGTAAGAATCAAAATAAAAAATATGGATCTGGAAATTCGGCGCCGGGAATCAACAGGGTCAGGGTCCAATACCCATGTTGAGACAGAGACACTTGCTAAGTTTGAACTAATGGATGGTGCTCCAGTCAGAGGTACTCTGATTTTAATACATGTTATGTCATATGATAAATTGTAATCTATTAATAAGTTGATTACTTTTTATTAGTTCTATGACGAATAATGTATTACCTACAAATATGACGAATAATGTATTACCTACAAACTAAATATGTTTCCGGTAAATACATCTCTATGTTCTCATTTCTTTTACCGTTTTACCCTCATATATGGAGTAATATATATTGTATATATTCAAGTACTAATTCTTTCCCCATATTGGGTTCTCTGATCTTTTCTCCCTTGGCAGAAAATTTTATTCAACTCAGCATTCTCTAAATGTTTTTATTTATTCTTTGACAGGTGAATCAATTCCAATTAGATTGTTCCTGAGCCCATACGAGCTGACTCCAACGTATCGAAATATCAACAACAAATTCAGTGTGAAGTACTACATAAACCTTGTACTTGTTGATGAAGAGGATCGTCGATATTTCAAACAACAGGAGATCACAATGTACCGTCTTGGAGACACATCGTAATTTAAGTTAAAGTATTAAGTGCCTCCTGGATCCTTTGTACTTCTCAGTTCAGACGCTTCATGAAAAAGGACAAGAATTACTTTGTCTTAGTGTTACCAATTGGATCCTCCTTGATACAAATACATACCGTACAGAGGAAGAAGTATGTACATCACCGTTTATCTCTGTCTGATATTTTGGCCAGGATTTGTGGATATCTGTAGATGAATTCTAAGTTCTAACACAATAATTGTCATATCAACAGGCAATTTGTACTGGTTGATTATTTTGTATTTGGACAATTTCCTGTCGATTCCTGATGCGAGTCCCTCTTGTCTTAGGTTTGTTACGTTTTTTTCTTGGAACACCAGATTTCTTATGTTGTGTTTGCGTGCTGTTTATTTTATTTCATCTTTTTTGATTTTTGTGTAATAAAGCTTTACATTTGTGTTTTTGGCAGTACGTTAGTTTTGGCTTATTGCTGTAGACTTGATGTTCTTCTATCATGATGGAAATAGATTATTGCACGATTAATTTGATTTGGCTGGACATAATTTTTACGATAAATGTAATAATATATACTCTCTCCTTTCTAGAAGATTTAGCACAATTGACTTTTATACGCGTTTTTTTGAGCGAGTTTTGTATTAGTAATTGAAATGATAAAGTGATTTTTAAGGATGGGTATAATAGATAAGTCTCTTTTCTACATACCCCTTCTTTAAAATCACTTTATCATTTCAATTACTAATATAAAATCTACTCGTAAAAAAAAAAAGTTAATCGCAAGATAGGGGAAATGATGCACGGCATACCGAAAATTTTCTCACCATACCGTTATCGTCTTTGAAATTTTCAATCTTGAAAAAATATCATACCGTTCTCATACCGAAAATTTTGGTATATCGAATTTCGGTATACCAATATTGATACGATATGTCAATATTGATTTCGATATACCGTCGATAATTTCGACATATACCGTGCCCATCCCGAATTATTTCCACCGCTTCAATATCAAATTTTCGAATATCGATATACCTGTTTTCGTCAAATTTTTACATACCGATAATACCGCTTTTGTACCGAATTTTGACATACCGCTTCTGTATTTTTTTTAAATAACTTTCTGTATTTTTTATGAAAAAAATATTTAATCACGAAATAAGATTTAAGTATTCATCACTCATCAGTCGAACACAAAATATAAATTTCAACAATCCAACACAACAAAATAAGTTTCAATAGTTCAACACAACATATATTAAAAGACACTCAATATATGCAATGCTATGGGAGACTTTGGAAACACATATCCGAGTCCCCTCTATACAATGCTGCCAATATATGCTCCTCTTTTTGGGAACTGTGGGAGACTTTGTCTAATCTATTATGTTTGGTGTGTCGGATGGATTCGACATTGAATGAGAAGATTCAGATTCTATTCTATATAAAAAAAACATGAGTATAATAATAAAGTTACCAAACATGTTCAAAATTATACTCTTGGATAGAAGGATTTCAAGTGTAAGCATATAAAATAAAATAAAAAAATCAAATCCACCCAAATTATTAAATCAAAACATCCCAAAATCACTATGAATTTCAAATTCATTCCTAAAAATCCTCCAATCCTCATGATTCTACATTTAAATAACCAATTCATTTGATCATTCATACGATATATAGACATATCAAAGATATTGAATACACTCCAATACTATTCATTTTTTATTAGAACACAAAACAAAGAAAAATGGGGGACTTGGAAAATTTCTTTTACAAACAAAATAAACCACTTTTTTATTTTTTATGGGCATTATCAGTAGACCTGAGCCTTGGAATCTTCCCTTTGTCTAAAGGTGAAGATGAGGACAAGAACAAGTCCCCACTTTTCCAAACATCCAACAAACCTTTAACAGCTAAAATATACTCACTTTATTTAACCTGTATTTTCTGCTTCAAAGTCAAAACCCCAATCCCCATACATAATTAGCCGCCTCCTCTTGGCTACACAACCACCTTGTTGTAAATTTCACAAAAAAAAAAAAAAAAACAAGCTTGGCCTTAATTGATCGCTAATGAAAATTCTGGATGATTATAAGTAGAAAGGGGAAAAACTAAACAATAGGGAGTTAAGAACTCAAATACCTTTAACACTTGTTTGAATTTTGATCAATGACTGAAAAGAGAAGTGCTCCTTTATCGATCCACGAAAAAGATCAAAAATACCCCTTTTCATTTGACAATTCCGAAAAGATGATAAATAATTGAAAAAAAAAAAAGCGAAAAAACTTAAATTATAAGCCTAAAAGGTAGTATAGAAAATGAAATCATACACAAATTAGAGTAACATCCACATAAAAAGATATTGATTCTTGAAGGAACCCAAATAAAATGATGATAAAATAGATGAGTAGAGTGAATCACCTCCGATTTCAGAGAACTTATCCCACTCTTGGAAAGTTTTCTGGCGTTCACAAAAAAAACTCTTTTAAGATTTCTACCAATTTAACAAAAAATGAATAAATGCACTATGTAGTGTAGATCCGAAAAATAATCATAAAATGTTTAAATACTTTTTTTGTAGCAATAATTACCCGAGCAAAAGATGACAGAGGTGGGGAGGGGACTACAGGAGAGGAGGCGAGCGTGGGCTGAAGCGAAGGGGGGTAGGCGGGCCACATGGAGGCCCTGGAGGAGGGGCGAGCGGGATAGAGGAAGGGAAGGCGGGGGACTCACAGGGGGGAGAGGAGAAGGCCTGGCGACTGAGGGGGAGGCCTGGGGGAAGACGGGCCACAACCAATGTGGGGGAGGGAGGGGCGGCGGAGGCAAGAGGGAGGCGCGGAGCGGGCGAGGGGGAAGGGGGCCTGGCAATGGGAGGGAGGGGGCCTGCAACAAGGAAGGGGGAGTCGGGGCGAGGGGGGGGGGCTTGAGGGCAAGGGGAGGGGAGGGGCCACAACGAGTAGAGGGAGAGGGGCCACAAATGGGCGAGCCAAAAGGCGGGGAGGCCGAAGGACAAGCAATTGTGAAAATGGTTATGTAGGTTTGTGAGTTGTGACTTTGTGTTAATATATATATACATAATATAATTATAATTATTTATTTGAAAAAATATGAATTCAACACAAGATTTTCGATATCTTGAAATATTTCGATATCTGCATATTTCGATATATCGAAAATATTTCTATATTCATATCTCGAAATATTTCGTCGATCGAATATTTTCAAAAATTTCTATATTCATATCACATTCTGCATCGAAAAAATTTTGGATGATACCATCATCTGAAAAAAATTTCGATAAATTCGATATTTTTTGATGCAGTAAATCTTGATATCTAAGATTTTTTAAATATTTCCTCCACCCCCACAGGTGGGATCTGCAGATTAATGGGGGTTGAGGGTGGGATTTGGTATCATAGGCACGATTTGAGGGAGTTGTTGGGAGGGGTGGGTGAGTGTAGGGCATTATGGGTATTTTACACCCAAAAAGTAGGACCTATAAGTAATAAAATGATGAATGGACCTATGAGTAATACACACACATGGAATGGACTTATGAATATTTTTTTCTTAAACAAAATATTAAATTGAGGGTGTGCTTGGTAGAGGGGTTTGAAGATAAGAAATTGGAATGGAATGAAAGTTTAATGTTTGGATCGGGGGAATGATTCCATGAATAGTGTTTCTATATCCAAAAATCATGGAATCAAAATTATATTTTCATTCCTCATCTATTTGGGGGGAATGAAAGTCATTCCCCTATAATTTAATATATTATTTTTAAAAAAAATAATTTAAGCTTCCAAATTAACATTTTCTATTATTATATTATAATGAGACACTATTGCTTTATAAATATATTTTTTTAACACAAAAAATAGTTAAGGTTATTTTTTTTTTATTAAGAAACTTAAGCATACCAATCACCATTTATGGTAATGATAGTCATTCCTAATTATCAACCAAACAACCCAATAATAATAAGCATGCCCATTACCATTCCTCATTACTATAATTCCTATTTCCATTCCAATTCCTCACCACAAACCAAGCACCCCCTGAAAGTTGAAAAAAGTTTACAAATTACAATTTTTAAATTTAAGAATACAAATATTAGCTTATAAGTTACAACTTACAACTTATAAGTATACTATAGTAGCTAAAAAAATATTAGTAGTATAACTATAAAGTATCACTATATAAAAATGAAAGATAATTGACAAGAATAAGAAGCTAGAGCAAGAGATAAGGGAGAAATTGATGCAATTGGATCAATTTGGTGTGAAAAATACACTCAAATCAGTCAACTGAAGCCACTATTTATAGATGAAAAATAAAAAAAAAATTAAATTAACAAACCGGCGGTTCGAACCCGTAAACCGTCGGTTCGGAACCGCCGGTTTCGATTTTCAAAATCTAGGAACCGAAACCAAACCTTCATTTTTCCGGTTTTAATTTCGATTCCGAACCGGCAAATCGCCGGTTTCGATTTTTTTGGGCAAGTCTATTCACCTGCAGTACTTTATAGGACCGTCTCTCATTAGTTAATGGAATTGTTTGAACAAATAATTTCACTATTTATTTTTCGTCTAAGAGACCAAGATAGGGACCATTATTACGGTGTCAATTGATCTCTTTATTCGTGTTTTGATTTCCTTTTTGTAAGTTTTTTTTTCTTTTTTGAATATAAAGGCGATAGGAGAGAGATGCTCGCCTCTCTCTCTTTTTTTTTTCCTTCTTCTTCGTTTGTTTGGTGCGTTACTTTTTTTTTCAAGATTATCACCATGGGACGTCTGGTTACTTTTCATTTGACCGTTGTGGGCCAGCTCGGCCCTCTAGGTTTGGTTGCACTTTCTGGTTTTCTTTTTCTTTTGCTTGTAATATATGTGTTGGGGTTCTGTGGATTGCCTGTCAGTATTTCCAACGGTACCGCCTTGGTCGGGAACGCAGCGTTGATGTCGCCGTGATTGCTTGATCCGTAGTTATTGGAGTCCATTTTTCATGGTGACACATACCAAGCGATCATGGGGTGACATGTTTTTTGTCTCGGTGCTTTCTCTGAAGGCCATATCCGAGTAGGTAGTCCGTGTTTTCTTTTGTCTCGTTGCACCCGTTTGTTTGGGTGGATTTGAGGCTTTCGGCTTGTTTCGAGAGTTATGTACCCTTGTGTATTTTCTTATGAATAAAAACTCTCGTTTAAGCTTTAAAAAAAAAAAAAAATTCTTTCTTTTTTTTTTTTGGTCGTTTTTCACTTTAAAATGTTTAAATGCATTGCGCCCGATTTAGTTGACCACTATCATTAAATTCTGGATTTTATTATTGTTATTGCTTTTTTACTCAACGCTCCTTCCTCTCAAAAAAAAAAAGGAAAAGGACAAAAAGAAAATTTTCAACTTTTGTTTCTTGCTAATCAGTCCTTGAAATATGGTAAAATTCCAATCATTACATATTATAATATATTTTGCCACAAAGATCATGAGTTCTTTTTTTAAGATTTAGACTTTGTTAATGTGCTCCTACGAAAGGCATGAATTGAGGGTATACAGTATATACCATTTGGAACATGCTTGATTCTATTTGTGTATTTATGTATCAGCAACTTGCATACTACAGGATGATTTCACGCTATGTATTGTGTGATGGAGAAAAAAAAATCTTTTATCAATATAAAAAATACAATTTTTTGAGATAATATAAAAATTCCCAGAAAAATATTATAATAATATAAATATAAGTGAGTACTTTCCATTGGATTTGGCCATGTGATCTAATATTCTAGCCAAAAGTTACATGTGGAAAATCAACACATTAAAAATTTAACACCTCGCATCCTAATTCTACCTTTAGTTCATTTGGAGGTAAAATTAATAAATACAAAAGACTTAGGGTGTGATTGATATATTGGAATAGATTAATGAATGATCATTCAGTCCTTAATTTATTCCAAATACATTGATTGATATGTATTTTTGGAAGAAATCATAATTCCATTAAGAATAATCATTTCAAAAAATAAAGAAATTGTGATTCTTTACATACTCCATGAGTTTATGTATTCCACATTTCGAGAAATGATTTTTTTTTCACCAAAAATATTATCATTCATTTCATAATATTACCTTCTACCTAACAACAACAACAATAATAATTTAATAATAATATTATTTTATTAAAAATATTATTTAATAAAAATAAAAATAATAACCAACTCCAATAATAATAATAATAATAATAATAATAATAATAATAATCATATTAAATATAATAATATTAAAATATATAAATAATATAATTTTTTTTAACAATAATCGAAAAGTGTAAATTAAAGCGAATTCTTAATAATATTTTAATAAAAATAAAATAAAAATATTATTATTTAATAATATATTATTAATAATAAAAATATTAAAAATATATATAACGTTATTATAAACTCATACTTTCAACAATAATTAAAAACATATTAATATACATATATGTGTTTACTAAAATTTTATAATATTATAATAAACACAATAATAATATTATTTTTGTAATTATAAAAAATATTATTTTAAAAAATATATATTAAAAAGCTAAAAATAATAATATATTAAATATATATATAATAATTAATAATAATATTAATATTAAAGTATAATTAATAATAAATAATAATAATTTTAAAACAGATTCACCAATACTTATATTTCATTCCTAGGTCATACCAATCATAAGAATGACCATTCCATTCAGAACTTTCATTCATTAATTCATTCCATTCAACCACAATTCCATTCAGTCATACCAATCATGCCCTTAAAAGGTGAATGACTGAAATTGAGATTTAAATGACTGAAACTAAGATGATTTTGGTCGGAATATTAGATGATGTGGGCAACCCCAATGAAAGTTCAATTTTTTTCATAAAAAAAGACTGAAGTTGAGACCTAAATGACCAAATTTACAAAAAGTTAAAAAGTTCTGAGGGACCTTTTGTGGACTCAGAAGAAGTTACATGACCATGGGATAATAAGTTGAGACTGACATGACCAAATTTACAAAAGTTAGAAGTTACAGGACCTTTTGTGGACTCAGAAGAAGTTACATGACCATTGGATAATAAGTTGAGACTGAAATGACCAAATTTACGAAAGTTAAAAGTTACAGGACCTTTTGTGGACTCAGAAAAAGTTACATGACCATTGGATAATAAGTTGAGACTGAAATGACCAAATTTACAAAAATTAAAAGTTACACGACCTTTTGTAAACTCAAAAGAAGTTACATGACCATGGGTAATACTTTCTCCTCGTAGTGATCACAGTCTATAAAATGGTGTCACACGTACTTTTGATATCGTCAACATGCTAGTGCTATATAAGAATGAAAATTGATAAAAAAGAAGAAGAAGATATATTATCATACTACACCATAATTGTCTACTTTGGATTGGTGCTACAGAAATATGTTTAAATTAAATCTGAATTAATAATTACGGAAAAAGGTATTTAAATCATGAAACATGTAATGTGGCCTAACAACACGAATGATAGCATTTATTCACGTGGTGGATGACCAGCTTAAAAGTTCAAAAACTGTGGGGGATGATGTCTTATCGTGATTAAGCTGTTATATATTGTTCATTCATATGCCATGTTTCATAATTATTATTAAAAAAAAAATCCCCTAAATAAAAAATACATAATATTCTAAATAAATTCAAAAAGAAAATCCAAACACAAAGATGCTGGCGAACACAATCATTGAATTGGTACAACATGAATATATCTGGTAAGAGAAAACGATAGGTTTTTTGCTTGTAATGGACATCTTTTAAAAGTTAATGCTTGTTTTTTCAAGGAATTTGAATCTCTACTTGTATTTTTTATTTTTGTAAATTTTGAAAGAGTGAAATACAGAATAATAATAATATTTATAAGGTTTTCTTTAAATAAATTTATCAAAAGCATTATCTAAACAATATTATACAATAGCCGGTCTAGTGGGATCATGCATCAATACTTTGCATCATGATTATCATCATTGTCCATTGACCATATAATATGATAAGCATAATAATTATGGGTTGATAACGCAATTTGTCCATGAAAAACTATTAAAACATACATAAGACAATAATCTCCATGTGTGTGCTTGTTTTCTTTCAAAAAAAAAAAAGGTAAAATAAAATGGATAGAGAATATCTTGCCTATATTAAATTGTAGAGTAACCAAATTGCTTCAAAGTAAGTCAACTGATCCTGATTAAAAAAAAAAAATTATATCCAAATGAGACAACCGAGATCATTGAAAAATGTAATGGAAAATAATGAATTTTGCTCTATTGCTAAATCTAAACAAAGAATACTAAAATTATACATTCAGAATTTTAGGTACACTTCTTTCTATAAAAAAAAAAAAAAAGCGTATAAAGGAAAAAAAGAATGAATAGACTAAGCCCAAACTAGTAGTATTTAAAAATAAGATATAAGATCTTGACTTGTTAAAATTCCACAGTGAAAAATCATAAAAAATTATATATAAGATCAAATTACTAGAGCTCTTTTTTTGTTGAACAGTTTAAACTTAATTCAAACTGATAATCAAACAGCCCTGACACAACTTTAATTGCTTGATAACAATCAAAACAAAGTAAAAGACGAAATTCACATGATTTTATTCAAGATAATACACACTTTTATTACTACCAATATCATGAACTGCATAGAAAATACTATATATATGAAGATCAAACACAAGACAATCATAAACAAGACTTTGAACCAAAAAGAAGAAGAATCAATTCCACAAAAACCAAAATTGTCAAGTACAGATTATTAATAAAATCAGAACTACGTATAGCATATCAATATTAGATGCATATATATATCAGACAAAAACATTAAATAGGTAACATTACAAACAACATAAAAAGGGTACAAACAAGTATATATCCAGCACAATACACTCACTGACACACAAATAGTATTTATTCATTAAAATGCAGAGAGATTTAGAGTTTTGCTGCAGCATCTTTGTCCAATAATCATGTAAGCTCTCCTTCAGCTGCATTAATTAAGGAAAGCAGAATCAGCTAACACTATTAATTAATCATTTTTTTGTTCACTTCATCACATTCATCTTCTATATATTTTGTAGTAAAGTAGCCATGTTGAAAGATGAAAGAAAATCCAAAGATGGAGAAACGAGATCCCCTATTCAAAATTGTGCTCCATTTGCTATTCCAATTACACAGATACACGTGACGTGTAAAGAATGCAATTACAGACAAATTAACACCCGATGTTTTGCTATTACCTTATACATCTGAGACAACTTGATCTTCTTCCACCGAGTATTCTTCATCTTCTTCAACTTCTTCATCCTAAGAGCTTTCTTCTGATGGGCATATTTATCAAGGACCAATTTTTGGAGTGCACAGAAAAAAATAAAGGTTTAATGGCTCGATAGTTATGTTATTAACAATCAAATAGTGTGTTAAATCTTATAAAGACAAAAAGATATTGAAATACAAAATGTGTTCAAGTGAAGATACTGGTTCTAATTAAATCAGAAAAAGTATATGGAAAAAAAGAAAAATGATATGGTCTTACCAATTTTAATTTGAAGACCCTCATTCTCATTCTCTTCTTGTTCCTCATTTATTCTTGTAGCAGAATCTGCAGCAGACCTGCTACAACGATACAACCGTATTGACTTGAGCGTTGGTATGTCTCCTATACTCGAAGGAATCTCCTCCAATTCTGATAAACGAATAAGACTAAGGTGCTCGAGGCGTGGAAAGTGGGAGCTGTCCGTCTCCCAGTATTTCAGATTGTGACAGCTGTCAATTTGCAAGACTCTGAGGCTGCAGAATTGCCCTTCAATTGTTTCCCACCTGGGACCCAGGCAGGCATCCCGATTTAGTTTGAGAAATTGAAGAAGGGGCAATGAACCTATCCTTATTGTCAACTCCTCCCAACTGACCCTTGGGCAACATAAACACAACTTCTTGAGGGAATGTGGGAAGTTCGCCAAATTCCTCCTAAGTTTGAATGTGAGTGGAAACTGAATACTCAAGGACTTCAGTTTTTGCAAACGACCAAGATTGTGGAGACAAAAATCAGGCAACTCTCTCTCAAGAAAACCGTATGTGAGTTTCAATTTCTTGATATTGGGTATTCTCCTAACCACCTCTTCACTAAACTTCAAATTCTTTATACCTGAGAGTGTGTGTAAGTTTTCCAAGACATAGTTGTGTTCCCCATTGGGAGGATCTGGGAGTGCAAACATGTTGAGCATGACATGTCTAAGTAAAGGCATCTCCCATATTTTAGATGCGATTATAGGCTTCTCAGGGGAATTTAGACCGAAAACCTCAAGTGTCTGTAGATTCCAAACGAGAGAGCACAAAGCAAGCAATCTCGGTGCTGCCGCTGCATCAAAATTTTCCAATAACGGAGAAAATTTCAGAGAAAGGTATCGCATGTTAGCTTGTTCGAAAATAGCATTGTTAGAGTATGTGAATATAAACTTATCAATCGGTGAAAATACCCTCAGCAATCTAAAACGAAGTGATGGTGATTCTCCAATCGAACCATTCAGTCTATAAAACAAAGAGCGTGTGAGCGACGCAGTTTCCACGGCCTGTGGAGTGTGGTCTTTTTGCTCATTTAGTAACCTAAAGAACTTTTGCTTTTGTGCTTCTCTCAAGCTTAGATCCCTCAACAAATCATGAATTTTGCAGAATTTTGCTTTTCCATCCCACGGCAAATGCAATTCACCCATTAAAATGAGATTTCTGTCATTGAGTTCCTTCAAGTACTCTTTTCCAACTTCTTCTAAGCTTTTATCATCAATTGGTCTTAGAATTCCTTCAGCAACCCACAGTCTGATGAGCTCCGACATTCTGATTTCATCATCTTCTGGAAAAATTCCCATGTACAAAAAACATGGCTTTAAATGCATCGGCAACTCCTTATAACTCATGCGAAATAATCGTAAGGTGTATTCATCATTCTCCAAATTTATGAGTGAATTTAGATTCTCTAAGGTATATATCCAATATGCTAGTGTCATGTTGGATTTTCTTAGAAGTCCTCCGATCACAGCTATTGACAAAGGAAGCCCTCTACATTTCCTTGCAATCTCCTTTCCGATGTCCTTCAACTTGGATGGGCAACCTAGTTTGCCAAACACAACTTCGCAAAGCAAATCCCAGCTCTTATCCTCAACTAGAAATTTCATTTGAACGACGTGACAACCACTTAATTCGATATTGGATCAATTTGGTGTGAGAAATACACTCAAAAATTAAATTATCAAACCGGCGGTTCGAACCCGTAAACCGTCGGTTCGAAACCGCAGGTTTAGGTTTTCAAAATCTAGGAACCGAAACCAAACCTTCATTTTTCCGGTTTCAATTTTGGTTCCGAACCGACGAACCGTCGGTTTCGATTTTTTTGGGCAAGTCTATTCACCTGCAGTACTTTATAGGACCGATTAGTTAATGGAATTGTTTGAACAAATAATTTCACTATTTATTTTTCGTCCGAGAGACCAAGATAGGGACCATTATTACGGCGTCGTTTGATCTCTTTATTCGTGTTTCAGTTTCGCTTTTGTAAGTTTTTCTTTCTTTCTTTCCTTTTTTTTCGGTCGTTTTTCACTTTAAAATGTTTAAATGCATTGCGCCTGATTTAGTTGACCACTATCATTAAATTCTGGATTTTATTATTGTTATTGCTTTTTTTACTCAACACTCCTTCCTCTCAAAAAAGGGAAAAGGACAAAAAAGAAAATTTTCAACTTTTGTTTCTTGCTAATCAGTCCTTGAAATATGGTAAAATTCCAATCATTACATATTATAATATATTTTGCCACAAAGATCATGAGTTCTTTTTTTAAGAATTAGACTGTCAATGTGCTCCTACGAAAGGCATGAATTGAGGGTATACAGTATATACCATATGGAACATGCTTGATTCTATTTGTGTATTTATGTATCAGCAACTTTCATACTACAGGATGATTTCACGCTATGTATTGTGTGATGGAGAAAAAAAAATCTTTTATCAATATAAAAAATACAAATTTTTGAGATAATATAAAAATCCCCAGAAAAATATTATAATAATATAAATATAAGTGAGTACTTTCCATTGGATTTGGCCCTGTGATCTAATATTCTAGCCAAAAGTTGCATGAGGAAAATCAACACATTAAAAATTTAACACCTCGCATCCTAATTCTACCTTTAGTTCATTTGGAGGTAAAATTAATGTTGCGAGTTGTTTTATATGGAGAATATTATGTGGCTAATTCGGTGACAACTCACAAACAAAATATGCACGTGTAAAATAAACTGTAAATAAGAAGAATTTGTTGACCCAGTTCGTCAAGAAATGACTACTATGGGGGCATACCAAGCCAGGGATGTAATATTGCGAGTTTTACACGTACAATATATGATGCATCTCATGAAGATGAATCGCTATGGATGTAGATGATTTGGAAAGTTGGTATATGAGTGCTAGGGTTTTTGTGTGTATGGATGAACTCTCGAATTTTTCTGTACCTCACCTCCCTGGGAATTTTTTGTAACCCTATCTTGTGGGAGATTTTTGTAACCTTCTTTTCTGAACGTATTTTATGAACCTTTCTCTTCTTGTTTTTTCTTCTATTTATAGCATTTTGACAAGCATGAGCTGGTTTGACATGCATGAGCTGGAGACTTCGGGCCATGCAAGAACTCATGTAATGCTGCCACGTTTCCAACTTCGTCTTCCTGGTTGATCTTTGCATTTGCTTGTCTATAAGGCACTCTTTTGGTCGTCCAAATCAATCTTTTGCTCGGCTGACCGCTTTGTTCGCCCCATTAAACCATATCAATTTTATATCGAAATACTGTCCTCGTCGAGCATGTCTGAGTTCTTCAGGTTGTCTGAGCTCTCAGGTTATCTGAGCCTTGGGGATGTCTGTGCCCTCAGGATATCTGATCATCGAGCATACTGACCCCTCAGGATGTCTGAGTCTTCAGGATATCTGAGTATCGAGCATACTGACCCTTCAGGATATCTGAGCATTCAGGTTGTCTGAGTCCTCAGACTTGTCTGAGCCCTCAGGTTTGTCTGAGTCCTCAGATCACTTGACTCAACTTATTTGATTCCTTCTTTCCTGATCTAAGTGGCGAACATGCCTATTTGCTCGGTAGGCTGGTTGAGCAACTTTGGTTGGTAAATGGAAGACTGGCGAACAAAACTTACTTCATAGGCGAGTACGTTCGCTTGGTTGACAAGTGGCGAGCTGGTCGAACAAACTTGTTTGGTCGTGGCGGCATGAAAGCACACTTGTCCATCGGGCATGATTATTTTAATAAATATTACACGTGTCTCTCTTACGTGTTCGATTAATGCTGAATAATTATATCGAACACAACAATACCCCCAAGCCGGGTCGCTTTGTATTCATCATGGGGCCCGACTGTTATAATCTGATTGGGCCATAGTAGATGTCGATTCGTATTCTGTGCCAGATTTTCAAAATTGGATCCGGTATCTATAAATACCTCATTTCGCCGCCTTAATCCCTTTTCTTTCTTTTCTTCTTCTCTTTGCCTCTGTTTTCAATCTCTTTCGCGTCTGAAAACTTCCGGCGAGGGCTTCATCATTCCGGCGAAGGATCTTACTCAGGTAACCATTGCATACTTTCTCTCATTGCGATTATGGCTTCTCGCTCAAACTCTTCTGTTTCAATAGAATCGGACCACCATAGTTCCTCTTCCCCCTCTTTGGGTAGAATCCCTCGTATCGACGCTGACGCGCCGGAGACGAATGTCTCGGGTTCAGGGTCTCGTTGGCAAGTTCGGCAGCCATTTGCCGTTCTTTCCTCCGATTCCGATGATGCCCTAAACGAATTGGATAGGGATTCTTTTTGGATGATTCAGGGTTTCGTATGTTTTGATGAGGATTTGAAATCCCTCTATTTTGAACTAGTTTCCCAAATCTAAGTACTTATAAATTAATTGAAGAGTGATGATTTGTGTGTGAAATCCATGGATTTCAAATCCATCCCATCCAAATGGAGCCTAGTTCATTTGGAGGTAGAATTAATGAATACAAAAGACTTAGGTAAAGGACTGAAACTAAGAAGATTTTGGCCGGAATATTAAATGATGTGGGCAACCCCAACGAAAATTCAATTTATTTCATCAAAAAGGAGTGAAGTTGTGACTAAAATGCTCAAATTTACAAAAGTTAAAAGTTATAGGACTTTTTGTGGACTCAGAAGAAGTTACAGGATCATGGGGTAATATTTTCTCATCGCAGGGATCACAGTCTATAAAATGGTGGAAAACAAATCACAAATGGTCCTGTAACTTTATCCGAATTCACAAATAGTACTGTTAAGTTTTTATTTTATCAATTTTGGTAATTTTGGTTTCAATTTTAGTCATTTTCGCCGGATTATTTAAAATTTGATTGAAAAATTGACGTAACTTATTATTCTGGTCACGTTGACGGTCGCCGGCCACCACTCTCATTTGAACCGTCTTTCATCAAAGAAGAAAAGTCCTCAATCAATTTCATGTTTTGATTACACCTCCCCCGTAAATCGCAACTTCAAAATCACGAATTTCATTCATTATCGTGGCTAATTTCGAGTGATTTACGTTGAGGCGAGAGTCCAAACCTATATTATTCTCTTCCTTTCATTGAACCCGTCATTTCAATATTTTTCTCGCATTATTTTGTATGTTACATCATATTTCCGGTCATTTTCCGGCTAAAATTTTCAAATTTTCGACGAAAATGACTAGAATTAAAACAAAAAATACCAAAATTAATAAAATAAATATTTACAGGACCATTTGCGGATTTATGCAAAATTATAGAACCATTTGTTATTTTTTCTCACGTACTTTTGATAAGGTCGGCATGCTAGTGCTGTATAAGAATGAAAATTGATAAAAAAGAAGAAGACAGACTACACCTTCATTTCGTTCATTTTATTGCACTTCAAATAATTCAACCCAACATAATGTTAACGTAATTGTTTGTTGTTTTGTACTAAAATAATCAGAAAATTGCACCATAATTTTCTAAGTTGGATTGGTGCAACAGAAATATGTTTAAATTAAATTTGAATTAATAATTACGGAAAAAGGTATTTAAATCATCAAACATGTAATGTGGCCTAACAACACGAATGATAGCATTTATTCACGTGGTGGATGACCAGCTTAAAAGTTCAAAAACTGTGGGGATGATGTCTTATTGTGATTAAGCTGTTATATATTGTTCATTCATATGCCATGTTTCATAATTATTATTAAAAAAAATCCCCTAAATAAAAAATACATAATATTCTAAATAAATTCAAAAAGAAAATCCAAACACAAAGATGCTGGCGAACACAATCATTGAATTGGTACTACATGAATATATCTGGTAAGAGAAAACAATAGCTTTTTGCTTGTAATGGACATCTTTTAAAAGTTAATGCTTGTTTTTTCAAGGAATTTGGATCTCTACTTTTATTTTTTATTTTTGTAAATTTTGAAAGAGTGAAGTACAGAATAATAATAATATTTATAAGGTTTTCTTTAAATAAATTTATCAAAAGCATTATCTATACAATATTATACAATAGCCAGTCTAGTGGGATCATGCATCAATACTTTGCATCATGATTATCATCATTTTCCATTGACCATATAATATGATAAGCATAATAATTATGAGTTGATAACGCAATTTGTCCATGAAAAACTATTAAAACATACATATATATTAAA
This sequence comes from Stenogyne calaminthoides, assembly GCA_037126765.1. NCBI lineage: Eukaryota > Viridiplantae > Streptophyta > Magnoliopsida > Lamiales > Lamiaceae > Stenogyne > Stenogyne calaminthoides. Next base: position 1,272,915 of record JBBCBC010000011.1, on the reverse strand, counting down.
ATAAAATAAAAATATAAGACAATGTTTGTGAAAGTGTACATACGCAAGACAATAATCTCTATGTGTGTGCTTGTTTTCTTTCAAAAAAAAAACGTAAAATAAAATGGATAGAGAATATCTTGCCTATATTAAATTGTAGAGTAACCAAATTGCTTCAAAGTAAGTCAACTGATCCTGATTTAAAAAAAAAAAAAAAAAACTTATACCCAAATGAGACAACCGAGATCATTGAAAAATGTAATGGAAAATAATGAATTTTGCTCTATTGCTAAATCTAAACAAAGAATACTAAAATTATACATTCAGAATTTTAGGTACACTTCTTTCTAGAAAGGAAAAAGAAAAGACTGTATAAAGGAAAAAAACCAACAGAATAGACTAAGCCCAAACTAGTAGTATTTAAAAATAAGATATAAGATCTTGACTTGTTAAAATTCCACAGTGAAAAATCATAAAAAATTATATATAAGATCAAATTACTAGAGCTCTTTTTGTTGAACAGTTTAAACTTAATTCAAACTGATAATCAAACAGCCCTGAGACAACTTTAATTGCTTGATAACAATCAAAACAAAGTAAAAGACGAAATTCACATGATTTTATTCAAGATAATACACATTTTTATTACTATCAATATCATGAACTGCATAGAAAATACTATATATATGAAGATCAAACACAAGACAATCATAAACAAGACTTTGAACCAAAAAGAAGAAGAATCAATTCCACAAAAGCCAAAATTGTCAAGTACAGATTATTAATAAAATCAGAACTACGTATTGCATATCAATATTAGATGCATATATATATCAGAAAAAAAATTTAAATAGGTAACATTACAAACAACATAAAAAGGGTACAAGCAAGTATATATCCAGCACAATACACTCACTGACACACAAATGGTATTTATTCATTAAAATGCAGAGAGATTTAGAGTTTTTCAGCAGCATCTTTGTCCAATAATAATGTAAGCTTTCCTTCAGCTGCATTAATTAAGGAAAACAGAATCAGTTAACACTATTAATTAAGGAAAGCAGAATCAGCTAACACTATTAATTAATCATTTTTTTGTTCACTTCATCACATTCATCTTCTGTATATTTTGTAGTAAAGTAGCCATGTTGAAAGATGAAAGAAAATCCAAAGATGGAGAAACGAGATCCCCTATTCAAAATTGTGCTCCATTTGCGATTCCAATTACACAGATACACGTGACGTGTAAAGAATGCAATTACAGACAAATTAACACCCGATGTTTTGCTATTACCTTATACATCTGAGACAACTTGATCTTCTTCCTCTGAATATTCTTCATCTGAAGAGACCAATTTTGGAGTGCATAGAAAAAAATAAAGGTTTAATGGTTCGATAGTTATGTTATTAACAATCAAATAGTGTGTTAAATCTTATAAAGACAAAAAGATATTGAAATACAAAATGTGTTCAAGTGAAGATACTGGTTCTAATTAAATCAGAAAAAGTATATGGAAAAAAAGAAAAATGATATGGTCTTACAAATTTCAATTTGAAGACCCTCATTCCCATTCTCTTCTTGTTCCTCATTTATTCTTCTAGCAGAATCTGCAGCAGACCTGCTACAATAATCCAACCGTATTGACTTGAGCGTTGGTATGTCTCCTATACTCGAAGGAATCTCCAATTCTTCCAAAAAAATAAGACTAAGGTGCTCGAGGCGTGGAAAGTGGGAGCTGTCCGTCTCCCAGTATTTCAGATCCTGACAGAAGTTAATTTCCAAGACTCTGAGGCTGCAGAATTGCCCTTCGTTTGTTTCCCACCTGGGTCCCACGCAGGCATTCTCAAGTAGTCCGAGAACTTGAAGAAGGGGCAATGAACCTATCCTTATTTTCAACTCCTCCCAACTGATCTTGGTGCGAGATAAACACAACTTCTTGAGGGAATGTGGGAAGTTCGCCAAATTCCTCCTAATTTTTACAGTCGCAAAGTGTGCGGATGGAAACTGAATACTCAAGGACTCCAGTTTTTGCAAACGACCAAGATTGTGGAGACAAAAATCAGGCAACTCTCTCTCAAGAAAATCGTATTTGAGTATCAATTTCTTGATATTGGGTATTCTCCTAACCACCTCTTCACTAAACTTCAAATTCATTATACCTGAGAGTGTGTGTAAGTTTTCCAAGACATAGTTGTGTTCCCCATTGGGAGGATCTGGGAGTGCAAACATGTCGAGCTTGACATGTCTAAGTAAAGGCATCTCCCATATAGGCATCTCAGGGGAATTTAGACCGGAAACCTCAAGTGTCTGTAGATTCCAAACGAGAGAGCACAAAGCAAGCAATCTCGGTGCTGCCGCTGAATCAAATTTTGACAATAACCGAGAAAAGTACCGCATGTTAGCTTGCTCGAAAATAGCATTGTTAGAGTCTGTGAATACCATATTAAACTTATCAATCGGTGAAAATACCCTCAGCAATCTAAAACGAAGTGATGGTGGGTCCGTCAACCATTCTCCAAGATGACCATCCCGTCTATAAAACAAAGAGCGTGTGAGCCACGCAGTTTCCACGGCGTGAAGGAATTGAGGGGGAAAATCGTAATTTGTGCTTTCAGGTTTAATAAAAATACGACGTTCCATATTTATGTCCTGTGGAGTGTGGTCTTTTTGCTCATTTAGTAACCAAAAGAACTTTTGCTTTTGTGCTTCTCTCAAGCTTAGATCCCTCAACAGATCATGAATTTTGCAGAATTTTGCTTTTCCGTGCCACCGCAAATGCAATCCACCCATTAAAATGAGATTTCTGTCATTGAGTTCCTTCAAGTACTCGAATCCAACTTCTTCTAAGCTTTTATCATCAATTGGTCTCAGAATTCCTTCAGCAACCCACAGTCTAATGAGCCCCGATGTTCTGATTTGATCATCTTCTGGAAAAATTCCCATGTACAAAAAACATGGCTTTAAATGCATCGGCAGCTCCTTATAACTTGTGCTCAACATTCGTAAGGTGTATTCATCATTCTCCAAACTTATGAGTGAATTTAGATTTTCTACAGTATATATCCAATATGCTAGTGTCATGTTGGATTTTCTTAGAAGTCCTCCGATCACAGCTATTGACAAAGGAAGCCCTCTACATTTTTTTGCAATCTCCTTCCCAATGTTCTCCAACTCAATTGGACAATCTTGTTTGCCAAACACAATTTCGCAAAGCAAATACCAGCTCTTATCCTCATCTAGAAATTGCATTTGAAAGACGTGACAACCACTTAACTCGGAAGCCAAATTCAATAGCCTAGTGGTCATCATGATTCTACTTCCGTTGCTGTTATCTGGAAAATAGCACCTAACTTGATCCCAAGCATCAACACTCCATATGTCATCCATCACAATCACATACCTTCTACCATATAAATGTTGGTATAACTTTAATCCTATTTCATCATCGCTCAAACCACTAGTGCTCACTTTGACCTCTTGACAAAGGACATCTAAAATATTTCTTCTGCTATACTCTTGCGAAATTGTAACCCAAGCTCGAATATGAAAATGTTGTTCAATAAGAGGCTTTGTGTAAAGAGTTATAGCAAAAGTAGTCTTACCAATTCCACCCATTCCAACAATGGGGATGATCTGGAGACTGCTTTCTTGTCCGGTCAGCTTATCCAAAACTTCATTAATCTTGGTATCATCAAACACCGGTGAGCTGCTGTTCTGCCACGTGGAAGCAGTAGAAAATGAAGAATTTGTAGGGAGCTGGGCTTCAATATCCTTGTGTTTCTTGATCTGCATCACCTCTTTCCTGATCGAATCCATGTCCTGAATCACTCTCTCTAGACCTTGACTCAAGTCAACGGTACTGATGTGTTCTCCAGCGTGAATTTGATCGACTATATGGGTTTCGATTAGATCTTCAGCTGCATAAGATGCAGCTATGATGCGGTTCTCCAAATCGTCGTCTTCGTAGCTGGGATAAGATTCAAGAAAATGTTGGAAGAAAGTGAGGTTTTGGATAAGCAATTCCACATGAATTTGGTCCAGAGAAATGGGAGGGCAAGGGTGAATTTTGATGTTATTTAAGGTGTGGTACAGAGAAAGCACAGCTGCATAACATGCCATTTCCAAAAAAATTCTGCTTCTCTCTGTGGGTGTAAAGTTGCAGAAAAAATGAAAGGTGTATGGATGCAAAGCAAGTGGATAAGATAGTGTCTATTGAGTTCTGAAATATCTGGTTAATAACTGAATAAGATATTCTGTTTAAACTTGAAATAATTGAACTTTACTTCTTTCTTTCTACATACGTTGACTATGAACCTTTGGCTCCTATTTTTTTTATCTATTTCTTTTTACGTTTATAGAATTTTGAATATTTTTGCAATTTCTTTGAAAGTTATGCATAATTCAAACCTTAATGTGCCTCAAGCCTCTTAACAACTATGGTGGCAGAGGTTAAATTCGACTACCAAATTTATGAGATATTTGATTTATGTGAACATTTGCATGTATTTAGTGTTATTTTAATTATCGACAAAAATTTATATAAGACGATATCATACATGAGATTAATCTCATCTCGTTATTATATTATTATATACTCGTGAGTCTATGGGGCTCCAACCTTATCACATTTTAAAGGAAGTCATGATCCAAATATCAAATTGAGCCCCGTCTCATATATGAGAACGTCTCACGTTACTCTCTAGATATTATTTATCTGATTACATGCATTCTTCATGCACAAGCACAATTGTCTAATCACACTACTAAGATGAAAGGCAGGATTTTACCCAAGATGAGACACTTCTTTGTTACTACGAATATCATTAACTGCATGAAAAGACAATTAATACATGAAGATCAAGCCACAACACCATCATAAGAAATGCTTTGAACAAAACAAGAAAAAAAAGTGACAAAAGAATTACATCCCACAAAAGTCAAAATTGTTAAGTACAGATTATTATTAAAACTAGAGGTATACCATGTCAAACATTAAAGAGTTAACAATATAAACAACTTAATAAGGATATTATCAAGTATATATCCAACACAATACACATATAATATTTATTCATTAAAATGCAGAGAGATTTACAGTTTTACAGCAGCATCTTTGTCCAAGAACCATGTAAGCTCTCCTCCAGCTGCAATTAAGGAAAGGTGAATTAGCTAACACTATTAATCCTTTTTTTTGTTTTTTTTGTTCACGTCATCACATTCATCTTTTGTACATTTTGTAGTAAAGTAGCCACGTTGAAAGAAGAAAATCCAAAGATGGAGAAACTAGATCCCCTATTCAAAATTGTGCTCGATTTGTTACTCCAATTACACAAATGCATGTGACATGTGTAAAGAATGTAATTACAAACAAATTAACATGTGACATGCATTGATAAAGTTGAAATACGATATGAGATGCAATTTGGAACAGAGGGCGATTTTGGTTTTGGACGACAATCATGTGATAAGAGATAAGTGAAGAATATTGATAAAACAGGTTTTTGTTATTACCTTATACATCTGAGACAAGACAACTCGGTCTTCTTTACTTGAGTCAACTCTATCTTCTTCATCTTATTAAAGTTCATCACCCGAAAAGTATTCTTCTGATAAACTCAATTTATCAAGGCTCGAATAGTTATTTTTTAACAAGAAATCATGCATAGCTATGCAACAATCAAATAGTGTTTAAAATCTTATACTCATAAAGACAAAAAGATATAAATGGTTCTTGAAGTACAAAATGTGTTCACGTCAAGATATTGGGGCTAATTAAATCAGTAAAATTATATGGAAAAAAAGAAGAAGAATGATATGGCCTTACCAATTACAACTTGAAGATCCTCATTCCCATTCTCTTCTTGCTCTTCCTTTATTCTTACTGCGGAACCTGCTACAGATTTTTTACACCACTTCACCTGAATGGATTTGAGTGTTGGTATGTCACCTATACTGGAAGGAATCTCCTCCAATTTTTGTAAATTTTTAAGAAGAAGTTTCTCAAGGCATGGGAAGTCGGTGCTATCTGTTATCCAATATCTCAGATCAGAACAATTGTCTATTTCAAGAAATTTGAGGTTGCAGAATTGCCCCTCAATTGTTTCCCACCTGGGTTCCACGCAGGCATCGACACTTAGTCTGAGGTGTTGAAGAAGGGGCAATGAACCTATCCTTATTGTCAACTCCTCCCAACTGATCATGGTCCCATTTAAACTCAACTTCTTCTGAGAATGTGGAAAGCTCGCCAAATTCCTCCTAATCTTTTGTCTGAATGGAACCCCAAGACTCAAGGACTCTAGTTTTTGCAAATGACCAAGATTGTTGAGACACAAATCAGGCAACCTTCATCAACTGCAATTGCATCGTATTCGACTTTTAATTTTTTGACATTGGGTATTCTCTTAACCACCTCTTCACTAAACTTCAAATTGGTTATAAGATCGAGTTGCTGTAAGTTTTCCAAGACATAGTTGTGTTCCCCATTTGGAGGATCTGGGAGTGCAACCCTGAAGATCCTGAAATGCCTAAGTAGAGGCATCTCCCATATTTTAGATGCAATTTTAGGCATCTCAGGGGAGTACGGATAGGAAACAATAAGTGTTTGTAGATTCCAAAGGAGAGAGCACAAAAAAAGCAATCTCGGTGCTGCAGCTGCATCCCAATATCCCAATTCCAAAGAAAGGTACCACATGTTAACTTGCTCGTAAATAGCATTGTTAGAGCCTGTGGGAATCCTATAAAATTCATCAACTACTGAATATACTCTCAGCAATCTAAAACGAAGTGATGGTGAAACATGGTCCGTCTCCCAATGTGCATGCAGTCTATAAAGCAAAGAGCGGGTGAGCGACGCAGTTTCCACGGCATGAAGGAACTCAGGGGAATATTTATCCCCTGTGTTGGGAGATGAATTTAATAAAGAAGATTTTGATTAGATCTCAAAACCCCTGAGTATGACATGTTCAGGATAATCTTGATAGTCTGAGTCAGGATTCAGTATAGAGTGTTCAGGATGTTATCTGCACCATGTATAGTCGCCAGATATAGATCAAAGTTAGATTTTGAAGATTCCAAGACTCAAGAAGTTTATGAAGAAATCAAGACTCAAGAAGTTTCAAGAAATCAAGACTCAAGAAGTAAATCAAGACATCAAGACTCAAGATGTCATCAAGACACTCAAGACTCAAGATGACATCAAGACTCAAAGATGTCATCAAGACATCAAGACATCAAGACATCAAGACACGTAAGACATCAAGACTCGGAAGACATCAAGACCCAAAGAAGTCATCAAGACTCAAGAAGATATCAATACTCAAGATAACCTCAATGTTCCGAGACACCAATAATATCTACCAAGACTACAAAACCGAGAAAAAATGCGGATATTCGAGAAAAATAGATATTGCCTCGGGACATTCACATGCGGACAAAAGGAACTAAGTCTAAGTGTTGTTTAAGGTTATCTCATTCGGAGAGATTGACCAAAAAAGAGTCGTTATGTTTGTCTACATTTATTGAAGAGAAGAACCAATCGGGAGAAGACAACACTGTATTTCTTCGACAATTTGAAAGCGACAGTCCATCAAGAATGTCGGTAGTACTATGTTCCGCATCGCAAAAAAAGTGGTGATTGGCTACATGAAAGCATATTTCCTAAAACATGCAAGGGAGTATTCAAACACTAAAAAATAGCCGCTTCATCAAACACCATAAGAGGAAACTCATGAAGCTATCTCCTCCAATCGATAGTTTTTCAAGAGTGACCTTGGTGAAGTTCTTTTATAAATACTAGTGACCCTCTACATTGAGAGGTTACGGAAATTTGAAAGCAACTCAAGAGCTCATTCGTATTATTGCAAATTGAAGCACTTGAAAAACCTAAACTTTCCCAAGTGTTTCACATTGAAGAGAGCTCATTCACTAAGCCTAGATTGATAAGATATATCCAAAGCTTAGTAGAGATATCCTAGCCTTTGCATTGTTCTTATTGTAAAGGATATCTCATCCTAGTTGGAAACCAACCCAAAACCCAAAACCTTTGTAAGGTAGTTTGAGTGTGTTTGTTGGTGAGTTGGAGTTGTAAAGAGTTAGTAAGCTACGATGAGTTAGCGAGAAAAACTCTAGAGAAGAAGTTAGTAAGCTACTTGTGGTAGTCAATAACACTTGTGTGTGTTGAGTTAGTAAAAAGTGGTGAGTCGACCCGGAAAACTCAAGGTAGTAAAGTGAGTAAGCTACAGTGAGGTAGCTAGAAAGCTTTAGGAAGTGGTTAAGGAAATTCTCTGAAGGTCAGAGAGAGTGGATGTAGGAGCTTGAGTCACTGAACCACTATAATTGCTGTGTTGTTTTGCTTTCTGCATTGCATTATTATCTGTTGCATGTTTTTCATTGAAAGCATAATTCACTGATATTCAGTTGGAACCAATCCACTGAACTTGCATCAACTGATCACAGCCTTAATCACTGTTTCATTAAAAGGAAGATCTTCAACAAAGTTAAAACGAGTATAAACATAGGGCCAACCATTCCGCACACTTGAGAAGCTAGAACAGATAGTTACCAAACTAAACTAACTCTACTGAGGGTTCAGTAAGATAGTTATCTGATCCAAGCTCGGGATCTCCCGATAAACTTCGGGCTCGGTTGGGCTAATTTGAAGCTTCTAAAGCGGCTCCGGGATCATTGTCTCGATGAGACTTTGACTCGAGGCGGTTCAGCTTCTCAAGGCCAAATCATCGACAACAACGACCCATCTGACCTCAGTGAAAGAAAAGTTTTAAAAAATCACTGAACACGTGTATCCCCCCCATACACGTGTGAGACTCGTTAGCACAGGGACCAACAAGTGGTATCAAAGCAGTGGTTCAACTTGACCACTTGCTTTGGTGGCCATAGTCTAATTTGCTGAAAGACTCTGGTGGTCTACTGAACAGATCTATTTGCTGATATCTTACAAGGCTCAGTCATCATGCCTTCTAAGAAACTTACTATGTTCTCTGTTGAGAGCTATGACCTATGAAGATTAAGAATGCAGGCTCATCTGTATTCAAAACATGAAAGAATGTGGAGAGTGGTTTCTGAAGGACCATTCAAATTCACTGTTGTGAATCCCAAAATCACTGATACTGAGAGAAATGATCCCAGAGATGAATTTCCAAAGTCAGATGATCAACTTACTCCTGATGCGAGAAAGTTAGTCAATCTTGACTACATTACTAAAGATACTTTATATAACACTATTGATGATGGTGTTATGGGGATGATTTCTCACTGTGAAACTGCAAAAAGAAATATGGGACTCACTTGTTTGTTATGTGTCAAGGCACGATCATATTAAGGAAAATAAACTTTTCATTGCTATTGGAAAGTTTGATAGCTTTGAAATGGAAGATGGTGAATCCATTGACAAACTTGAAGTCGATTCACTAAAGATCATGAATTATCCGAATGTTCTTGGGAAAAGATACCCACGAGAGAGAAGTGGCCACCGAAAATTCTTAGAGGACTATCTAAGAAATAGGATATACATCTTTGTGGTGATTGAAAACACCAAAATATTGATTCCATGCCATATCAACAAGTTTTCTCTCGAATCAAAGCTTATGAGTTTGTGATTGACAAGAAAGCTAAGAAATCTGACAGCAAAGATGATTCTTCATCTAGCAAGAATGTGGCTTTCAAAGCCAAAGAGAAATCCAGTAAGTCTAGAGAGTCTGAGAACTCACTTGCCAAAAATCGGGATGAAGCGGGGAGGATAAGCTAGTACTGATGGCAAGGAGGTTTGAAAGACTCAATAGCAGATATGGGAAATACAAGAAATATTACAGGAATCACAGGTACAAGAGAGACTCAAAAGCTGAGGACAAATACACTGAGAAAAGAAAGGACCAGAAAGCTGAAGGATCTTCATCCAAAAAGAAGGACTCCAAGACCAAGGAGGAAAGTGATCAGGATGATGATGCCAACAGATGCTACAACTGTCAGAAGAAAGGTCACTTTTAATATGACCGTCCCCTGAAGCTAAGTCTTCTAAAGAAAAAAAGGAAAGACAAGCCAAGAGAGACAAGAAGTTCTCCAGCAAGAAAGCCATGATTGCAGAGGAAGAAGAACATTCTGAAGAAGGTTCCAGTTCCTCAGATGAGATTTTCTCAGATAGTGACAGTGATGATATCTGTCTTATGGCTGTAGAGGAGGTAAATTCTTCTATCTCTGTTGTTGCTCCTACACAAGCACATGAGTTCTCAAGTTCAACTATGAAAAGAGAATTTTGACTGATGGATTCATTTGAGAATCTTATGAAGGACTATTCTGTGTTACAAGAACTGCTCACTGAAACTCAAGAGCAGAACAAGGAACTGACTGCTGAGAATCTGAAGTGGAAAGACTCTAAAAATGCTGAGATCACTTCTCAATTGATGGGAACTATTGATGAGCTAGATGTTCTGAAAGTACAACTCTCAGAAAAAGAGAAGGTGATAGAGATCCTGAATGGAAAATTAGAGAAAATCAATCGAGGAGATTCAACTTATCGAACCGAGTTCAATGACCTCTTTGAGAAGCATGAAACTCTAAAGAAAAATGAGGATAGTCTTGCAGAGAAAGTTAGCTCTATTGAATTCGCATCTAAAGTGATAGATGAAATTGAGTTATCAAAGACACTGAACTATAAAAGCCGGATTGGGATACATTCGGGGGAACCTCACAAGGTCTTCTCGAATCTTTCTTCTAGTAGCACCAAGATCGCCTTTGTTAAACAAGTGGCACCTAATCTTCTTCTTGAAGAACCGCCCGAGTTTTAGACAAGGGTAAAGGACCTATGGTTTCGAAAAAATTGAAGGTTCAGCAAGAAAGCCTGACCTCGGGAAAAGGCTAGAAAACCCGACCACTCGGAGGAAATCTTGAAGGCAAGATTTCAAAGCCTCAAAGTAAGAATACCAACTCAAGAAATCTGTATTGAACCATCGAGGAATTTTTCAAGAGAAACACTCAAAGAGAGATATTCTCAACCGAAAAAGACCAAGTCCTCGATTATTGAAAGACCCCAATTTCAAAGATGAAAACCCAAACCCCACTTTCCTAAGAGTAAAGGTTTCCAAACCCAAGTCGTGAGAGACAGAGACCACCGTGCACAAAAGCCAAGGCACTTGAACAAAAGGCTGAACCCAAGAAGAACTCTAAGGCTCATGTTTATGCTAAGGTGCACTCATACACAGGATCTTGTCAAGGCACCTAGGGTGGTGAATGTGTATGTAGATGTTTATGGGAGACAAATCAACCACTCTAAAGTAATTAGAGTTGTTAGGCAGATTTGGGTTCCAAAAGGTACAACTAACCTGGTAGGACCCTACACCAAATGGGTACCTAAGAACCGATATATTTTTTGGTGAAAGAAAAGAACCTTTTGAATGAAGACAACATAACAACGATGAGTGGAAATGAATTGGCTCTCTCACAGTATGGTATCTGGACGGTGGATGTTCAAGACATATGACAGAAATAAGCAAATAATCACTTGACTATGTTGAGCAAAAAGCCCCTCGAGATCACATTTGGAGACAATTCCAAAGGACAAACCCAAAGGATATGGAACTCTTGAAGTTGACTCTGTTCATATCCATGGTGTTTCATATGTGTCTGGTCTAAAGCATAACTTACTTTCTATCAGTCAATTCTGTGACAAATGATTCAATGTTGAGTTCTCAAAGAACTTATGTTATGTGAAAGACAATACTTCCATGAAAAATTCTCTTGACCGGTACTAGAAAAGGAAATGTGTATCTTCTTTGATTGAGTTCAACTCCTAAAGATACATGTTTGGTTGCAAAAAGTTCCACTTGATACCCGGTTGGTTGTGGCACAAAAGAATGAATCACTTAAACTTCAAAACCCCGAACAAACTTGCAAGATTAGCACTTGTGAGGGGGTTACCAAATGAAGTGTTCAAGAAAGAACATATATGTGATGCTTGTCGAAAAGGAAAACAAATCGAGCATCCTTCAAGTTCTCTTTGAATTACATATGGATCTCTTTGGTCCAAGAACACTGTGAGCACTAGTGATGTAAAAATACACACTTGTGGTAGTTGATGACTACTCTAGATACACATGGGTCATATTCTTACTCGAGAAGAAAGAGACTCAAACAAAACCGGTTCGAACTACTTGAAAAGGCTCAAGATCTTTGGAAAGAATCTGATGTGTGGTCAAAATCAGATCAGATAAATGAACTGAGTTTATCAATCATGTTATATCTGATTATTGTCAAACAAATGGAATAACTCATGAAACATCACCGCAAGGACCCCACAAATGTAATGGTGTTCTTTGAAAAGAAGAAATATGACTCAAAAAGAAAGCTCGAGGATAATGATTCTTTGAAGTGATATTCCTAAGAGATTTTGGGCTTTGAAAATTATCAACACCGCATGCTATTCACGTAATGCATCCATGCCGACCAAGAACCAAGAAAAAACTCCATATGAGGTGTGGAATGAAAGGAAGCCTCTTGTTTCTTTCTTTCGTGTGTTTGGTTGCAAGTGTTTCATACACAATAATTGTAAAGATCAGTTGAAAACTTTTGATAGCAAAGCTGATGAAGGGATATTCTTAGGATATTCTACATCGAGAAAGCTTTCAGAGTTTACAACCCAGAGACTCTTATTGGGAAGAAACACCTCATGTTGTTTTTTGATGAATCTACTTGAGTTCAGAAGAAACAGAAACATGACTCAGGAGAACTGACCAAGAGAATCACCAGACTTAGCCTAAAAAAGAATGATAAAACATCATTTGAACCTGAAAAGAAGAAGTCAGCCACTTTCTATGAATGGAGTGAATCAGACTCGAATAAAGAAGTTCGGGATGGAAAAACTCAGGATGGTGAGACTCGGGATGGAAATTCTCCAATGAAGGAAAGCCAACACACTGAAGTTGACCAATCTGAACATACACCGATTCGGACTCAGGTATGTAATGCCGATGAAGATGTGGCCACAACTGAGGCAAACTCTGAATCTATCAACCAAAGGGGAACAAATATCCTTGTCACTGTTCTGAATGGAATTTCCCCTGAGGAAAATGATTCCCTTTCTCCTTTTCTGCTGTTCCCTGAATTTAATGAACTGCCTGAACCTAACATTTCTGATGTTGAGGATACTACTGAAGGGGGAACATCCAGAGAAGATGGTTGGATAGTCATCCTATAAGTCGATTGTGGGTGATCTATCGGTTGGTGTCAAAACAAGAAGGTTCCATGGAGAAAGTGCTTTGTTCTCACTTCCTTATCCGAAAAAAGAACCTCTTTTGAGATTGAAGAAGCTCTACAAGATTCATTTTGGATTCTTTGCTATGCAAGAAGAGTTTGAATCAATTCTCAAGGAATGAAGTTTGGGAGCTAGTGGATAGACCTAAAGAGGCACAATGTGATTGGAACTAAGTGGGTGTTCAAGAATAAGAGATCAAACAAACAACAACATTGTGAGAAACAAGGCAAGGCTAGTTGCACAAGGCTATTCCCAAGAAGAAGGCTTGAATTATGATGAAACCTTTGCACTGTTGCAAGACTAGAAGCCATCGATTGTTTCTTGCATATCTTTGCCCACATGAAATTCACGATCTATCGGATGGATGTGAAAAGTACATTTCGAATGGTGTGCTTAAGGAAGAGGTTTATGTAGAACAACCTCCCGGTTTCGCATGAGAATGACCAAGTTTACGAGCTCGGAAAAAGCCTTGTATGGTCTTAAGCAAGTACCCGAGCATGGTATGATACCCTTTCTAAGTTTCTTCTCGACCATGGTTTTATCAAAGGAACTGTTGATAGGACTTTGTTCGAGGATAGAAGATGGGAAAGACATCTTACTTGTTCGATTTATGTAGATGACATCATATTTGGATCTCCAAATCATCGGGTTGTGTGAAAAATTTTCTACCCCGATGAAAGGAAAGTTTGAGATGTCAATGATGGGGAGATGAATTTCTTTCTTGGACTTCGTGAAACAAACTAAGGAAGGAATCTTCATCAATCAAGCAAAATACACCGAGATCCGATTGCAAAGTATGGTGTACGTAATTACAATACGATTAAAATTCCTATGAATACTAACTACAAGATGGATCCCCGATCCTCGAAGGCAAATCAAGAAATCACACCGATTATAGAGGATCATTGGATCATCGCTATATCTCACACAAAGTAGGCCTCGATATAACATTTCTTTGTTGGGATATGTGCAAGATACCAAGTTAATCCTAAGGCTTTAGTCACATGGAGGCCGCCAAAAAGATTCTAAAATATCTTAAAAGGCACCGTGAATAGAGGATTATGGTATTCATTGATGATAACCTTGAATTAACCGGGTTATTCGGGATCTTTGATTATGGAGGATGTAGAATTGACAGAAGTCTACCACAGAACTTGTCAATTTCTTGGAAGTAAACCGATATCATGGTTTTCAAATAAACAAACCTCGAGTAACCAAAGATCTTCTGAAAATTTAATACATGGTGCGGGGAAGTTTGTGCACAAATTCTTTGGCTCAGACAACAATTGAGGGATATAGGATTATAGCCAATGAAGTACCTATATTTTGTGATAATAATAGTGCAATTGCTATTACACAAAATTCGGTATTGCACACCAGATGTAAAGCATGTTGATATCGACATCACTTCATCGAGAGATCATGTTGAGAAGAAAAGACATCATGATGGAGAAAATTCATCTTGATAAAAGAGAGTGATATCTTGACTAAACCTTTTCATTCAATCAAGATTTCGAAACTATCGGTTGAATTAGGTATGTTGATCCAGTGTATAAAGCAAATCTAAAAAATTGAAGGTTTTCAGATGCATGAAGTTTTCTCAGGATTTTACTGAGAAACTCATGATAAAATTGAAAGTACTGAACTCTGAGTCTTGGTAAACTCAGATATCCTGAAAATCAAGACTTCGATATTATCTTGACCTCGTTTGATTTTCGATATCATCTTGACCCCTTTCAAGATTTAGTACTATACTTGATCTTTCTCAAGACTTCGAGATTATATTGACCTCGCTCGATTTTCGATATAATCGACATTTTATCAAGGTCAAAACTCAGTAAGACTGATGGAGGAAATTAGTTTGAAGAAGTATTGACTCATGCAACCCATTTATTGTCTAACTGAATCTCAGTAATCATTGGCAATAAATAACAAAACACCTGAAGGAATATTTGGGCGGGACCTTTGAAATCTCCGAAGAAAGTCAATGGTCTGTAGGAACAGTAATTAATTGCATTGTTCATTAATCACCAATAAGGTTAAATTGGCGGCGTAATATTTGTGAAATCGTCCTTTCATATACTCGATTTAGTCGGTGTTTAATCTCAACGGTCGATATCTTCATCTATACGATTTTCCATGAATCAAATCCTGTATATCTATTGAAGAATTTCCTTCAAAGCCCAATTTCGAATAACCTTCGTCTTCAAAACACTCTGCTTCAAAAACTCTCATTTGCCCAGAAATTATCATCCTTTTCAAAACCCTTCATCAAAATTCTGCAAAAAATGACGTTCTCTGTATACGATAAACTTGCCATCTCTAACAAATCGTGATATGAATACGTCGTTTCTCTCGAAAGCTCATCGAATGCGACTCATGAAGAAGAAATTTTGCACATGATTCGATTGGCGAAGCTCACTTGCCTGGTTGCGAATCAACCAGAGGCAGAATACGCAAAAGAGGTAATAGAGTTTATCTCTAATTTGAAATTAGATGAGGAGGACTGTATATAATCGCAGATTACAGTTTCTCATTTAGAGCATAGTTCAAAGTATGTGGATTTTGTTAGGGAATTGTATACCATTCCTAAGAATCTTAATGCCATATACGAATTGAGCGATAGAGGAGAAGACCCTACAATGTATATGATGGGTAGGGAGCAAGAGTATCTGGATAGGATTGCAGAGCATCCAGTTAAATTCGAAGCTGCGCTAAATAAAAGGCATTTGAAGCCTAAGTATCGAGTTTTGCTAGACATTGTGAGTAAATGCATTATGAGTCGGTCTGGCAGCTTTGAACAGATTAGTACGCCGAAGTTGAGATTAATGGCGGCGATTGAAGATTCACCCACCACTGCTTTCAACTGGTTACATTACTTAATCAAAGTGGTGAGTGATCAAGCTAAGCAAGTACAGAAGGTGAATGGATCGGTTGTCATCAAAGGGAAGATTCTTTGCACTGCAGACTACACCTTCATTTCGTTCATTTTATTGCACTTCAAATAATTCAATCCAACATAATGTTAACGTAATTGTTTGTTGTTTTGTACTAAAATAATCAGAAAATTGCACCATAATTTTCTAAGTTGGATTGGTGCAACAGAAATATGTTTAAACTAAATCTGAATTAATAATTACGGAAAAAGGTATTTAAATCATGAAACATGTAATGTAGCCTAACAACACGAATGATAGCATTTATTCACGTGGTGGATGACCAGCTTAAAAGTTCAAAAACTGTGGGGGATGATGTCTTATTGTGATTAAGCTGTTATATATTGTTCATTCATATGCCATGTTTCATAATTATTATTAAAAAAAAATCCCCTAAATCAAATAGACATAATATTCTAAATAAATTAAAAAAGAAAATCCAAACACAAAGATACTGGCGAACACAATCATTGAGTTGGTACAACATGAATATATCTGGTAAGAGAAAACAATAGCTTTTTGCTTGTAATGGACATCTTTTAAAAGTTAATGCTTGTTTTTTCAAGGAATTTGAATCTCTACTTGTATTTTTTATTTTTGTAAATTTTGAAAGAGTGAAGTACAGAATAATAATAATAATATTTATAAGGTTTTCTTTAAATAAATTTATCAAAAGCATTATCTATACAATATTATACAATAGCCAGTCTAGTGGGATCATGCATCAATACTTTGCATCATGATTATCATCATTGTCCATTGACCATATAATATGATATGCATAATAATTATGAGTTGATAACGCAATTTGTCCATGAAAAACTATTAAAACATACATATATATTAAAAATATATATATATAAGACAATGTTTGTGAAAGTGTACATACACAAGACAATAATCTCTATGTGTGTGCTTGTTTTCTTTCAAAAAAAAAAAACGTAAAATAAAATGGATAGAGAATGCCTATATTAAAATGTAGAGTAACCAAATTGCTTCAAAGTAAGTCAACTGATCCTGATTTAAAAAAAAAAAAAAAAAAACTTATACCCAAATGAGACAACTGAGATCATTGAAAAATGTAATGGAAAACAATGAATTTTGCTCTATTGCTAAATCTAAACAAAGAATACTAAAATTATACATTCAGAAATTTAGGTACACCTCTTTCTATAAAGGAAAAAGAAAAGGTTGTATAAAGAAAAAAGACCAACAGAATAGACTAAGCCCATACTAGTATTTAAAAATAAGATATAAGATCTTGACTTATTAAAATTCCACAGTGAAAAATCATAAAAAATTATATATAAGATCAAATTACTAGAGCTCTTTTTGTTGAACAGTTTAAACTTAATTCAAACTGATAATCAAACAGCCCTGACACAACTTTAATTGTTTGATAACAATCAAAACAAAGTAAAAGACGAAATTCACATGATTTTATTCAAGATAATACACACTTTTATTACTACCAATATCATGAACTGCATAGAAAAGACTATATATATGAAGATCAAACACAAGACAATCATAAACAAGACGTTGAACCAAAAAGAAGAATCAATTCCACAAAAGCCAAAATTGTCAAGTACAGATTATTAATAAAATCATAACTACGTATAGCATATCAATATTAGATGCATACATATCAGACAAAAACATTAAATAGTTAATATTACAAACAACATAAAAAGGGTACAAGCAAGTATATATTCAGCACAATATACTCACTGACACACAAATAGTATTTATTCATTAAAATGCAGAGAGATTTAGAGTTTTGCAGCAGCATCAATAATCATGTAAGCTCTCCTTCAGCTGCATTAATTAAGGAAAGCAGAATCAGCTAACACTATTAATTAATCATTTTTTTGTTCACTTCATCACATTCATCTTCTGTATATTTTGTAGTAAAGTAGCCATGTTGAAAGATGAAAGAAAATCCAAAGATGGAGAAACGAGATCCCCTATTCAAAATTGTGCTCCATTTGCTATTCCAATTACACAGATACACGTGATGTGTAAAGAATGCAATTACAGACAAATTAACACCCGATGTTTTGCTATTACCTTATACATCTGAGACAACTTGATCTTCTTCCTCCGAGTATTCTTCATCTTCTTCAACTTGATCTTCTTCCTCCGAGTATTCTTCATCTTCTTCAACTTCTTCATCCGAAGAGCTTTCTTCTGATGGGTCTATTTATCAAGGACCAATTTTGGAGTGCACAAAAAAAAATAAAGGTTTAATGACTCGATAGTTATGTTATTAACAATCAAATAGTGTGTTAAATCTTATAAAGACAAAAAGATATTGAAATACAAAATGTGTTCAAGTGAAGATACTGGTTCTAATTAAATCAAAAAAAGTATATGGAAAAAAAGAAAAATGATATGGTCTTACCAATTTCAATTTGAAGACCCTCATTCCCATTCTCTTCTTGTTCCTCATTTATTCTTCTAGCAGAATCTGCAGCAGACCTGCTACAATGATACAACCGTATTGACTTGAGCGTTGGTATGTCTCCTATACTCGAAGGAATCTCCTCCAATTCAAACAAAAAAATAAGACTAAGGTGCTCGAGGCGTGGAAAGTGGGAGCTGTCCGTCTCCCAGTATTTCAGATTGTGACAGCTGTCAATTTGCAAGACTCTAAGGCTGCAGAATTGCCCTTCAATTGTTTCCCACCTGGGACCCAGGCAGGCATCCCGATTTAGTTTGAGAAATTGAAGAAGGGGCAATGAACCTATCCTTATTGTCAACTCCTCCCAACTGATCCTTGTGCAACATAAACTCAACTTCTTGAGAGAATGTGGAAAGATCGCCAAATTCCTCCTAACTTTTCCGAGACCACTGGTGATAAATCCAACTCTCAAGAACTCCAGTTTTTGCAAACGACCAAGATTGTGGAGACAAAAATCAGGCGACTCTCTCTCAAGAAAATCGTATTTGAGTTTCAATTTCTTGATATTGGGTATTCTCCTAACCACCTCTTCACTAAACTTCAAATTGATTATACCTGAGAGTGTGTGTAAGTTTTCCAACACATAGTTGTGTTCCCCATTGGGAGGATCTGGGAGTGCAAACTTGTCGAGCTTGACATGTCTAAGTAAAGGCATCTCCCATACTTTAGATGCGATTATAGGCATCTCAGGGAAATTTAGACCGAAAATCTCAAGTGTCTGTAGATTCCAAACGAGAGAGCACAAAGCAAGCAATGCCGGTGCTGCCGCTGCATCAAAATTTATCAATAACGGAGAAAAGTACCGCATGTTAGCTTGCTCGAAAATAACATTGATAGAGTTTGTGAATATTATAAGCTTATCAATCTGTAAAAATACCCTCAGCAATCTAAAACAATGTGATGGTGGAAGCTGACCATCCAGTCTATAAAACAAAGAGCGTGTGAGCGACGCAGTTTCCATGGCGTGAAGGAATTGAGGGGAAAAATAGTAATTTGTGCTTTCAGGATTAATAAAAATACGACGTTCCATATTTCTGTCCTGTGGAGTGTGGTCTTTTTGCTCATTTAGTAACCAAAATAACTTTTGCTTTTGTGCTTCTCTCAAGCTTAGATCCCTCAACAGATCATGAATTTTGCAGAATTTTGCTTCTTCATGCCACAGCAAATGCAATTCACCCATTAAAATGAGATTTCTGTCATTGAGTTCCTTCAAGTACTCTTTTCCAACTTCTTCTAAGCTTTTATCATCAATTGGTCTCAGAACTCCTTCAGCAACCCACAGTCTGATGAGCACCGACATTCTGATTTCATGATCTTCTGGAAAAATTCCCATGTACAAAAAACATGGCTTTAAATGCATCGGCAACTCCTTATAACTTGTGCTCAATATTCGTAAGGTGTATTCATCATTCTCCAAACTTATGAGTGAATTTAGATTCTCTAAGGTATATATCCAATATGCTCGTGTCATGTTGGATTTTCTAAGAAGTCCTCCGATCACAGCTATTGACAAAGGAAGCCCTCTACATTTTTTTGCAATCTCCTTCCCAATGTTCTCCAACTCAATTGGACAATCTTGTTTGCCAAACACAATTTCGCAAAGCAGATACCAGCTCTTATCCCCATCTAGAAATTGCATTTGAAAGACGTGACAACCACTTAACTCGGAAGCCAAATTTAATAGCCTAGTGGTCATCATGATTCTACTTCCATCATTGTTATCAGGGAAGAAGGACTTAACTTTATCTCAGGCCTCAACGCTCCATATGTCATCCATCACAATCAAATACCTTCTACCATATAAATGTTGGTATAACTTTAATCCTATTTCATCTTCGCTCAAACCACTAGGGCTCACTTTGACCTCTTGACAAAGAACCTCTAAAATATTTCTTATGCTATACTCTTGTGAAATTGTAACCCAAGCCAGAGTATCGAAGTGTTCGACAACAAGTGAATGTGAATAAATAGTTGTAGCAAAAGTAGTCTTACCAATTCCACCCATTCCAACAATGGGGATGATCTGGAGACTGCTTTGTTGTCCGGTGAGCTTATCCAAAACTTCATTAAATATGGCATCATCAAACACCGGTGTGCTGCTGCTCTGCCACGTGGAAGCAGTAGAAACAGAAGAGTTTGTAGGGAAGTGGTCATGATGTTGGGCTCCAATATCCTTGTGTTTCTTGATCTGCATCACCTGTTTCCTGATCAAATCCATGTCTTGAATCACTCTTTCCAGACCTCCATACAAGTCAACGGGGCAGATCTTTTCACCATGATCACTTGTGGATCTAGCACGATCAATTCGATCAACTATATGGGTTTCGATTATATCTTCAGCTGCATAAGCTGCAGCAGCGATGTGGCTCTCCAAATCGTCGTCTTCTTGGCTGTCGCTGTTGGGATAACGTTCAAGAAATTCTAGCAAGAAAGTGAGGTTTCGGTTGAGAGATTCCACCTGAGATTGGTCGAGATAAATCGGAGGGCAAGGATGAATCTTGATGTTATTTAAGGTGTGGAACAGAGAGAGCAGAGCTGCATAACATGCCATCTCACAAAAGTTCTCTCTAAAGTTGCTGAAATGAATATGCTGAATGCAAGAGCTGATCATTTCTGAAAACCAGCTGCCTAATGATATAATAAGGTATGATTTTGTCCAGATGTTGATTTTTTATAATCAATTAGTTGAACCTAACTTGTTTCATTATACATGCGTTTACTATTAATGCTCAGTTGTTTTTTTGTCTTTCTTTATGATACATCTGTAGAATTTTGAAACCTTTTGCAATTTCTTTGAAAGGTATGCAAGCCTAGACTTTCTTCAAGTTTTTCGTTAAAATACCACAACTATAAGGTCCTTTGCACCTCAATGCCCCTCGAGCCTATAACAAATATGGTCGCCGAGGTTAGATACGCCTACCACATTTATGATATCTTTGATTTATGTAAATATTCACATGAATATTTTTATTGTAGATAGAGATTGTATGAAACAATATCATAATGAGACGAGTCTCATTTACTATATTATATGATTCATGAGTTTATTATCATGATATCATGAACTGCTAAAAAAGACAATTTATGAAGATCAAGTCATAACACCATCATAAGCAACACATTTGAACAAAAAAAGAGAAAAAAAAAAGAGAGAAAAGAATCACATCCGACAAAGGCCAAAATTGTCAAGTACAGATTGTTTTATTAAAACCAGAAGTATAGGATCTCAACATTAGCATACATATATCAAACAAAAACATTCAAGATCTAACAATATAAATAACTCAATAAGGGTACGTACAAGCAAGTATTCAGCACAAAAAACAAGCATATTATTTTATTCATTAAAAAGCAGAGATTTAGAGTTTTGCAGCAGCTTCTTTGTCCAAGAACCATGCAAGCTCTCCTTCAGCTGAAACTTCAGTGCAAGGCAGAGGAGTCGAGCTCGTTGTATTCCCGTTCCCCAGTTCTTCTTTAGGGGTATTCGCCAGCTCAGCTCCCGAGATCACCATTGAATTGAAGGTGATCTACTGCTTCTTTTCAAGTACAGATTATTATTAAAACTAGAGGTATACCATATCAAACATTAAAGTGTTAACAATACAAACAACTTAATAAGGGTATTAGCAAGTATATATCCAGCATAATACACTCACCGACACCAAGTGTTATTTATTCATTAAAATACAGAGAGATTACACTTTTGCAGCAACATCTTTGTCCAAGATCCATGTAAGCTCTTCTTGATCAGCTGCATTAATTAAGGAAAGCAGAATTAGCCAACACTATTAACAATTTTTTTGTTCACTTCATCACATTCATCTTTTGTACATTTTGTAGTAAAGTAGCCATGTTGAAAGATGAAAGAAAATCCAAAGATGGAGAAACGAGATCCCCTATATATTCAAAATTGTGCTCCATTTGCTATTCCAATTACACAAATGCACGGGACATGTAAAGAATGTAATTACAAACAAATTTACACGTGATAAAGCTGGAATAGGATATGAGACGCGATTTATAATAGAGGAAGGCGATTCTGGTTTGGGACGACAATCATGAGATAAGGATAAATGAAGAATATTGATAAAACAGGTTTTGCTATTACCTTATACCTCTGGCACAACTTGAAACTTGATCTACTAGATCTGAGAATTCTACATCTTCTTCAACTTCTTAATCCAAAGAGTTTTCTTTGATAAGTCAATTTATCAAGGACCAATTTTGGAGTGCACAGAAAAAAAAAAAGTTTAATGGCTCGATAGTTATGTTATTAACAAGAAATAATGCATAGGTATGCAACAATCAAATATTGTTTTAAATCTTATAAAGACAAAAAGATATAAGTGGTTCTTGAAGTACAAAATGTGTTCAAGCCAAGATATTAGTGCTAATTACATCAGAAAAAATATGCGGAAAAGAAGAAGAATGATATTGCCTTACCAATTACTACAACTTGAAGATCCTCATTCCCACAATCCTCTTGCTCCTGTTTTATTCTTCTTGCAGAATCTGCAGCAGACCTTCTACAACGTTCCAACCGTATTGACTTGAGCGTTGGTATGTCTCCTATACTCGAAGGAATCTCCTCCAGCCAAGGTAAAAACTTAAGACGAAGGTGCTCAAGGAGTGGAAAGTGGGAGCTGTCCGTCTCCCAGTATTTCAGACTATAGCACTCCACAATTTGCAAGACTCTGAGGCTGCAGAATTGCCCTTCAATTGTTTCCCACCTGGGTCCCATACAGTCATAATCAAGTCTGAGAAATTGAAGAAGGGGCAATGAACCTATCCTTATTGTCAGGGGAATTCCTACCGTAAACCTTGAGTGTCTGTAGATTCCAAAGGAGAGAGAGCAAATAAAGCAATCTCGGTTCTGCCGTTGCATCCTCATGATCAAATACCAGAGAAAGGTATCGCATGTTAGCTTGCTCGAAAATTGCATCGTTAGAGTATGTGGAAATCCTAAAAGTAGACACATCCGATGAATATACCCTCAGCAATCTAAAACGAAGTGAGTTTCCACAGCGTCAAGGAAATAACGGTTATTTGTGATTTTAGAATCAATAAAAATACGGCATTCCATATTTATGTCCTGTGGAATGTGGTCTTTCTGCTGCCTCAGTAAGCAGAAGAACTTTTGCTTTTGTGCTTCTCTCAAGCATACATCCCTCAACAAATCATGAATTTTGCAGAATCTTATTTCTCCATCCCAGCGCAATTCAGAAATTAAAATGAGATTTCTGTCAATCAGTTCCTTCAAGTACTCTTTCGCAACTTCTTCTAGGCTTTTATCATCAATGGGAAAATTACTCTAAGGTACAAGTTTTGCTACAGTTTTACTCTAAGGTACATTGTGCAAAAAATGATTTGCACTTTAGTTCAAAGTTTTAGCAATTTTTGTACCTTAGAGTGAAGACCCCATCATCAATCAGTCTCAAAATTCCTTCAGCAACCCACAGTCTGATGAGCATAGACGTTTTGATTTTTTTATCTTCTGGAAAAACCCCTATGTACAAAAAACATGGCTTTAGATGCATTGGCAACTCCTTATAACTTGTGAACAATAACCGTAAGGTATATTCATCATTCTCCAAATTTATGAGCGAATTAAGATTTTCCAAAGTATATATCCAATATCCTAGTGTCATGTTGGATTTTCTTAGACGTCCTCCGGTCACAGCTATTGACAAAGGAAGCCCTCTACAATTTTTTGCAATCTCCTTTCCGATGTTCTCCAACTCAATTGGACAATCTTGTTTGCCAAACACCATTTTGCAAAGCAAATCCCAACTCGTATCATCTTCTAGAAATTGCATTTGAAAGACGTGACAACCACTTAATTGGAAAGCCATATTCGATAGCCTAGTGGTTATCATGATTCTACTCCCATTGTTGTTTTCCGGAAAATAGCACCTAACTTTATCCCAAGCCTCAACCCTCCATATATCATCCATAACAATCAAATACCTTATTACCTTAGCAGAATCTTCAGCAGATGTGGAACAATAGTACAACTGAATTAATTTGAGCGTTGGTACGTCTCCTATACTTGAAGGAATCTCCTCCAGTCCACATAAAAGCCGAATATGAAGGTGCTCAAGGCGTGGAAAGTGGGTGCTGTCCGTTTCCCAGTATTTCAGATCCATATTTGCAAGACTGTGAGGCTGCAGAATTGCCCTTCAATTGTTTCCGGCCTGGGTCCCACACGTGCACCCTTGTCTAGTTTGAGAACTGGTAGAAGGGGCAATGGACCTATCCTTGTCGTCAACTCCTCCCAAGTGAGTTGGGTGTCTTGTAAAATCAACTTCCGGAGGGAACGTGGAAAGCTCACCAAATTCCTCCTAACTTTTTCAAGATCACAATGGTCACGTTTATAAAGGAAAGAGCGTGTGAGCGTCGCAGATTCCGCGACATGAAGCAACTCAGGGGAATATTTATCGAAATCGTTTTCAGGAATAATACAAATACAGCGTTCCACATTTATGTCCTGTGGAGTGTGGTCTTTCTGCTCATTTAGTAAGCAAAAC
Organism: Stenogyne calaminthoides; assembly: GCA_037126765.1. Classification (NCBI taxonomy): domain Eukaryota; kingdom Viridiplantae; phylum Streptophyta; class Magnoliopsida; order Lamiales; family Lamiaceae; genus Stenogyne; species Stenogyne calaminthoides. The sequence continues at coordinate 1,247,747 of JBBCBC010000011.1, read as the reverse complement.
AACTTTTGCTTTTGTACTTCTCTCAAGCATACATATATCCCTCAACAGATCATGAATACTTGGATCAACACCCTACATTAAACAAGGTGCAAAATCAGAAAAAAATTCAAAGTAGAAGTGTAGAACCATTAAATTATAAAAAATCAGTCAACAGTTCAGCAAAGATAAAGAAAAACATTAAGAGATACGAAAGCAAGACTCACTCCACTTCGAACTTTCTTAAGAAATTTAACTCCATTGTCACGAAGTTTTCCATCTGAAGTGAACAAACTTCTCCACTGCCGTGGAGAGAGTATATGCTTCCTTTTCCTTCGAGACCATGGTGATTTGAGGCGACCACTGAAAATAGAAAATAGTTTAGTAACATGAGACAGGTGTCCGAGCCCACAGGCTGGTTTATTAAGTGCAATTACAATTGACAGCATGTGTACAAGAGTTGCTAAGGATGATCGTTTCAATATGCACACAAAAAGTTCTTTAAAGGTAAAAAAAAGTAAACCAGATATAAAAAGAAATCAACAAGTTCAATCACATATTCTGAAAGAAGACCAGGTGATATAAGAACAAATTTATAACCTTAAGAACCATAGCTGACATTCCAGAAAGTTAAAATCAGATGTACTCCCTTTTTTCTTTTAACCAAATAGCAGTTTCAAAATAAAGGACAGACAGAGATTATTATGCAAAGAGCTTAGGCGAGTAAAATTGTCAAGTTCATTCAAGCTACTCAAAATTTATGTGCTCAAGGGCAATAAGCTTGTAATGATATGGTCGAGCTCAAGCTTGTCTAAAAGCATCAAGTTCAAGTTAAATTAGAAAATTTGACATTTAAATTAATTGGAATGAGGTTTTTTAGTTATTATTGATCTTTTTACCACCATTTATGTCATCAACTATAATAACACACAGTATTAAACGTTGATTGCTATATTATCATACTGTTAGAATAAAATATGTATTGTACTATAGTTCTATAATACTGGTGTTAATGATTTTAATTAAATGATTAATTTGATATTCTTCTATATAAAATATCAATGCTCTTTTTAGATGTTAATCAAAGTAACATAATATTCTCTTCAAGAAAAATCATATATCGCATGTACAAAATAAAAGCCTGTGATTTAAATCATATACACTTAGGTTGACAATGTCATATTAGAGAGCATAGGCTAAACAGCTCAAACTCAAAAAACTTTGGTGTAATAGAAGCACTATAACGTAGTGATCTTGGGCGGCTCATTTTCCACAACTAGACTCATATGACACAGTCTATGCAAATGTTACAACAGTTACTGGAACATAAGTATGAAAATTAAAAAAAGACCTCAAAATCTTGACATGAGCACAGGGTTAAAGAAATGTACTTTGACAAAGGCAACTTCTACGACTTCACTTCTCTGGGTAAGTGCTCCCCTTTTATCTTAAATCTCATGGAAGCTATGTAAAGTTAATTATGTGCTACACTTCCAGTTGGTTATTGTAACATGTACTGAAAATTAGGTCAGTTCACTCCTTGGTGGTAGGGTAGCTTGAAAGATAATCATGATTAGTTATGTCTTATTTTACTTTTCTTCCTTTTTCATATAGTTCGTGAACTGGATGTTCCTGGAGAAATTTATGAAAGAAAAACATTTCCATTTGAATTTTCAACTGTGGAAATGCCGTACGAGACATACAATGGGGTAAATGTGCGGCTTAGGTGAGTTTCTCTTGCAAAGTGGATTCTGTACCTCTGGCTCTGGTTTTGCTATATTTTGGACAATGCAGAAAGTGAACTTGGAGAAGAGAGTGTGTTTCAATATTTTTGAGTCCAGAGTAGCCTTCTGTCTTTTTAGGAGTTTGTTAATGTTGGCTATCTTAGAATATCTTATTACCTCTGTGGGCTGCATATATTTTTTGTGAGTTCAGAAACTTATTCAGCCAACTTCATTAAAATCTTGTTGTTTCAGGTATGTCCTTAAAGTGACTATAAGTCGGGGTTATGCTGGAAGCATTACACAATATCAAGACTTTGTGGTAACATATCAACTTCATTCACAACAAAAGAACATGCACACTATCCTCCAAATTTATGGGCCATGTATTGCTGTCTGCATATCTTTTTTAGGTCATTAATTGAGATGCAGTTGTACGATACATCTATTACGGCAATATAGCTAACGTAGATTGTGAATTACCAATTACGACCTGAAAAAGTTTCACACACCACCCTTTCATGAAAAGTGAGTTTTGCATGATCTTCAGTGTAATTATTGGAATTTACATATTTCAGGATTTGCTCAAGTGCAAATATTATTTTATTCCTCATCATATGTCTAATCCATTGCTCTTTTTATGTCGAACATCTACCCCACTTGGGCTCATTATGTCATCCATTTTTCTGATGGACCAGGTTTGGAATTATACCCCACCTCCATCAATCAACAACAGCATCAAGGTATTCTCATATGTTTTTAGCTGTTGATTACTGTATATGTTCGTTATGAATTTTGTGCATGTAAGCACTGAGGAGGATATTTGAAACCATGATTTCCTTGTTATTTCAGATATGTGCTGCACATTTTGAGTTAATAATGTTCTCTCCCATACTTCTCTTACAAGAGTATGCCTTTAAATTTTGTTTTTTCACTTGTAGATGGAGGTTGGAATTGAGGACTGCCTGAGTACAACAAGAGCAAGTATGTAATTTCAACTTTTTACTCTGATTGACCTCCTAATCCTATTTCGGAATTTGTGATGAAATGAGTTAATGATCTTAGAAATGTACTAATGTCAACTGCTGATATTACTTAGTTGAAGTAGGCTTGGTACTATCATGTATTACATTTAAGGATCAATAAACAAGACCTTGCTTAAATGGTTCTTTTTTTTAGAGCCCTAGTTATTTCATGAATCTCCAAGTTTCATTAGAGGTTTGTAATGATTCTCTACTGATTGGAATTTTAAATATCCAGGTATCATCTAAAAGATGTAATTATTGGCAAAATATACTTTCTTCTTGTAAGAATCAAAATAAAAAATATGGATCTGGAAATTCGGCGCCGGGAATCAACAGGGTCAGGGTCCAATACCCATGTTGAGACAGAGACACTTGCTAAGTTTGAACTAATGGATGGTGCTCCAGTCAGAGGTACTCTGATTTTAATACATGTTATGTCATATGATAAATTGTAATCTATTAATAAGTTGATTACTTTTTATTAGTTCTATGACGAATAATGTATTACCTACAAACTAAATATATCTATTGTTTCCGGTAAATACATCTCTATGTTCTCATTTCTTTTACCGTTTTACCCTCATATATGGAGTAATATATATTGTATATATTCAAGTACTAATTCTTTCCCCATATTGGGTTCTCTGATCTTTTCTCCCTTGGCAGAAAATTTTATTCAACTCAGCATTCTCTAAATGTTTTTATTTATTCTTTGACAGGTGAATCAATTCCAATTAGATTGTTCCTGAGCCCATACGAGCTGACTCCAACATATCGAAATATCAACAACAAATTCAGTGTGAAGTACTACATAAACCTTGTACTTGTTGATGAAGAGGATCGTCGATATTTCAAACAACAGGAGATCACAATGTACCGTCTTGGAGACACATCGTAATTTAAGTTAAAGTATTAAGTGCCTCCTGGATCCTTTGTACTTCTCAGTTCAGACGCTTCATGAAAAAGGACAAGAATTACTTTGTCTTAGTGTTACCAATTGGATCCTCCTTGATACAAATACATACCGTACAGAGGAAGAAGTATGTACATCACCGTTTATCTCTCTCTGATATTTTGGCCAGGATTTGTGGATATATGTAGATGAATTCTAAGTTCTAACACAATAATTGTCATATCAACAGGCAATTTGTACTGGTTGATTATTTTGTATTTGGACAATTTCCTGTCGATTCCTGATGCGAGTCCCTCTTGTCTTAGGTTTGTTACGCTTTTTTCTTGGAACACCAGATTTCTTATGTGAGCTGTGTTTGCGTGCTGTTTATTTTATTTCATCTTTTTGAGTTTTGTGTAATAAAGCTTTACATTTGTGTTTTTGGCAGTACGTTAGTTTTGGCTTATTGCTGTAGACTTGATGTTCTTCTATCATGATGGAAATAGATTATTGCACGATTAATTTGATTTGGCTGGACATAATTTTTACGATAAATGTAATAATATATACTCTCTCCTTTCTAGAAGATTTAGCACAATTGACTTTTACACGCGTTTTTGTGAGCGAGTTTTGTATTAGTAATTGAAATGATAAAGTGATTTTTAAAGAGAGGTATAATAGATAAGTTTCTTTTCTACATACCGTTCTTAAAAGTCACTTTATCATTTCAATTACTAATATAAAATTTGCTCGTAAAAATGCGTGTAAAAGTTAACTGTGCATAGGGGTGGACGGTACGGCATACCGAAAATTTTCTCGCCATACCGTTACCGTACCGAAATTTTCGATACCGAAAAATATCATACCGTTCTCATACCGAAAATTTCGGTATACCGAAATTTTCGGTATGTCAATATTGATACCGATACCGTACTGATAATTTCGATATACTGTGTCGTACCGAATTTTTGACATATACCGTACCATACCGAATTATCGGTATACCGTTTCGTACCGAAATTTCGGCATACCGATAATACCGTTTCGTACCGAAATTTCGGCATACCGATAATACCGTTTTGTACCGAAATTTCGACATACCGTTCCTGTCGAAATTATTTTTTAAATAACCTGTATTTTTTATGAAAAAAATATTAGATCACAGAATAAGATTTAAGTATTCATCACTCATCAGTCCAACACAAAATATAAATTTTAACAATCCAACACAACAAAATAAGTTTCAATAGTTCAACATAACACTTATTAAAAGACACTCAATATATGCAATGCTGTGGGAGACTTTTGGAAACACATATCCGAGTCCCCTCTATACAATGCTGCCAATATATGCTCCTCTTTTTGGGAACTGTGGGAGATTTTGTCGAATCTATTATGTTTGGTGTGTCGAATGGATTCGGCATTGAATGAGAAGATTCAGATTCCATTCTATATAAAAAAAACATGAGTATAATAATAAAGTTACCAAACATGTTCAAAATTATACTCTTGGATAGAAGGATTTCAAGTGTAAGCATATAAAATAAAATAAAAAAATCAAATCCACCCAAATTACTAAATCAAAACATCCCAAAATCACTATGAATTTCAAATTCATTCCTAAAAATCCTCCAATCCTCAAGATTCTACATTTCAATAACCAATTCATTTGATCATTCATACGATATATAGACATATCAAAGATATTGAAAACACTCCAATACTATTCATTTTTTATTAGAACACAAAACAAAGAAAAATGGGGGACTTGGAAAATTTCTTTTACAAACAAAATAAACCACTTTGTTATTTTTTATGGGCATTATCAAGTGAACTGAGCTTTGGAATCTTCCCTTTGTCTAAAGGTGAAGATGAGGACAAGAACAAGTCCCCACTTTTCCAAACATCCAACAAACCTTTAACAAATTTAAAATACACTCACTTTATTTAACTTTTGTTTTTACGCTTCAAAGTCAAAACCCCAACCCCCATACATAATTAGCCGCCTCCTCTTGGCTACACAACCACCTTGTTGTAAATTTCACAAAAAAAAAAAAAAAAACACGCTTGGCCTTAATTGATCGCTAATGAAAATTCTGGATGATTATAAGTAGAAAGGGGAAAAACTAAACAATAGGGAGTTAAGAACTCAAATACCTTTAACACCTGTTTGAATTTTGATCAACGGAAAAAAAGAGAAGTGCTCCTTTATCGATCACGAAAAAGATCGCAAAAAATACCTCTTTTCATTTGCACAATTCGGAAAAGATGATAAATAATTGAAAAAAAAAAAAAGCGAGAAAAAACCTAAATTATAAGCCTAAAAGGTAGTATAGAAAATGAAATCATACACAAATTAGAGTAACATCAACATAAAAAGATATTGATTCTTGAAGGAACCCAAATAAAATGATGATAAAATAGATGAGTAGAGTGAATCACCTCCTCGTTTTGAAGAACTTATCCCACTCTTGGCAAGTTTTCTCGCTTCACGCAAAAACTCTTTGTAAGATTTCTACCAATGTAACAAAAATGAATAAATGCACTATGTAGTGTAGATCCTAAAAATAATTGCAAAAAATGTTTCAGTGCTTTTGTAGCAAGAATTACCTGAGCAAAAGATGACAGAGTGGGTGGAGGACGGCGGGCGAGAGGGGAGATGGGCAGCTGGGGGGAGGCGGGCGACGACGGAGGCAAGGGGAAGGCGGGCACAGCCAAGCAAGGGGAGAGAGGGCCACAAGGGACACTGGGGAGGGAGAAGGGAGTATGGGGACGCGTACAGAGGGAGAAGGGCAGCTGCAAGGGGAGGCGGGGCGACGGAGGCAAGGGGGAGGCGGGGGCCAGAGCGGCGAGGGGGGGAAGGGGGCCACAAGTAGGGGGGAGAGGAGGGGCCACAGCCAAGCAGCTTTGAGGGGGAGAAGGGAGTGGTGGAGGACGACGGCGAGAGGGGGCAAGGGGGGGGGGAGGCGGGCGACGGAGGCAAGGGGGAGGCGGGGCAAGGGCGAGGGGGGGGTGGGCCACAACGGCGAGGTGGAGGGGCCACCCCCATGGGAGAGGAGGAGGAGCCCCAGAGGGGGAGGCGGGAAAAAAAGGATTGTGAAAAATGAAATGTTATGTAGGGTTTGTGAGTTATGACTTTGTGTTAATATATATATACATAATATAATTATAATTATTTATTTGAAAAAAATATGAATTCAACACAAGATTTTCGGTATCTACGATATATTATCGGATAAAAATATTCGATATATCGAAAATATTTGATATCGGTATACCGAAATTTTTTCGATATACATTATACCAAAATTTCTATATTCATATATCGTTACCGTCCGAAAATTTTTGATGCGGTTTTCATACTGCATACCGAAATTTCGATTATCTTGAAAATTTCGATAAATTGATATTTTTCTTGCAGTAAGTCTGCGTATCTACCCGGATTTTTTCATTTTCCTCAACCCCTAGGTGGGATGCAGATTAGGGGGGGTTGAGGGTGGGATTTGTATCATAGGCACGATTTGAGGGAGTTGTTGGGAGGGTGGGGTGAGTGTAGGGCATTATGGGTATTTTACACCCAAAAAGTAGGACCTATAAGTAATAAAATGATGAATGGACCTATAGAGTAATACACACATATGGAATGGACTTATGAATATTTTTTCTTAAACAAAATATTAAATTGAGGTGTGCTTGGTAGAGGGGTTTGAAGATAAGAAATTGGAATGGAATGAAAGTTTAATGTTTGGTCGGGGGAATGATTTCATGAATAGTGTTTCTATATCCAAAAATCATGGAATCAAAATTATATTTTCATTCCTCATCTATTTGGGGGGAATGAAAGTCATTCCCCTATAATTTAATATATTATTTTTTTAAAAAATAATTTAAGCTTCCAAATTAACATTTTCTATTATTATATTATAATGAGACACTATTGCTTTATAAATATATTTTTTAACACAAAAAATAGTTAAGGTTATTTTTTTATTATTAAGAAACTTAAGCATACCAATCACCATTTATGGTAATGATAGTCATTCCTAATTATCAACCAAACAACCCAATAATAATAAGCATGCCCATTACCATTCCTCATTACTATCATTCCTATTTCCATTCCAATTCCTCACCACAAACCAAGCACCCCCTGAAAGTTGAAAAAAGTTTACAAATTACAATTTTTAAATTTAAGAATACAAATATTAGCTTATAAGTTATAACTTACAACTTATAAGTATACTATAGTAGCTAAAAAAATATTAGTAGTATAACTATAAAGTATCACTATATAAAAATGAAAAATTGATAATTGACAAGAATAAGAAGCTAGAGCAAGAGATAAGAGAGAAATTGATGCAATTGGATCAATTTGGTGTGAGAAATACACTCAAATCAGTCAACTGAAGCCACTATTTATAGATGAAAAATAAAAAAATAAAAAAATTAAATTAACAAACCGGCAGTTCGAACCGGTAAACAGTCGGTTCGGAACCGCCGGTTTCGATTTTCAAAATCTAGGAACCGAAACCAAACCTTCATTTTTCCGGTTTTAATTTCGATTCCGAACCGGCAAATCGCCGGTTTCAATTTTTTTGGGCAAGTCTATTCACCTGCAGTACTTTATAGGACCGTCTCTCATTAGTTAATGGAATTGTTTGAACAAATAATTTCACTATTTATTTTTCGTCTAAGAGACCAAGATAGGGACCATTATTACGGCGTCGATTGATCTCTTTATTCGTGTTTCAGTTCCGCTTTTGTAAGTTTTTCTTTCTTTTAGGGAATTAGGCGGCGATAGGAGAGAGAGGCTCTGCCCTCTCTCTACCTTTTTTCCTTCTTCTTCAGCGTTTGGTGCACGTTACTTTTTTTCAAGATTATCACCGCCGGACTTCTGGTTACTTCCGACTGCCGTTGTGGCCAGCTCAGCCCTCTAGGTTTGGTTGCACTTTCTGGTTTTCTTTTTCTTTTGCTTGTAATATATGTGTTGGGGTTCTGTGGATTGCCTGTCAGTATTTCCAACGGTACCGCCTTGGTCGGGAACACGTTGACTGTCGTCGGCGGTGCTTGATCTGGTAGTTATTGGAGTCCAATTTTCATGGTGACCTGTGCAAGCAGTCATGGGGTGGCATGTTTTTTGTCTCGGTGCTTTCTCTGAAGGTCATATCCGAGTAGGTAGTCCGTGTTTTCTTTTGTCTCGTTGCATACGTTTGTTTGGGTGGATTTGAGGCTTTCGGCTTGTTTCGAGAGTTATGTACTCTTGTGTATTTTCTTATGAATAAAAACTCTCGTTTAAGCTTTTAAAAAAAAAGTTTTTATTTCTTTTCTTTTTTTGCTCGTTTTTCACTTTAAAATGTTTAAATGCATTGCGCCCGATTTAGTTGACCACTATCATTAAATTCTGGATTTTATTATTGTTATTGCTTTTTTACTCAACACTCCTTCGGTCCTTCCTCTCAAAAAAAAAGGGAAAAGGACAAAAAGAAAATTTTCAACTTTTGTTTCTTGCTAATCAGTCCTTGAAATATGGTAAAATTCAAATCATTACATATTATAATATATTTTGCCACAAAGTTCATGAGTTCTTTTTTTAAGAATTAGACTTTGTCAATGTGCTCCTACGAAAGGCATGAATTGAGGGTATACAGTATATACCATTTGGAACATGCTTGATTCTATTTGTGTATTTATGTATCAGCAACTTGCATACTACAGGATGATTTCACGCTATGTATTGTGTGATGGAGAAAAAAAAAATCTTTTATCAGTATAAAAAATACAATTTTTTGAGATAATATAAAAATCCTCGGAAAAATATTATAATAATATAAATATAAGTGAGTACTTTCCATTGGATTTGGCCATGTGATCTAATATTCTAGCCAAAAGTTACATGTGGAAAATCAACACATTAAAAATTTAACACCTCGCATCCTAATTCTACCTTTAGTTCATTTGGAGGTAAAATTAATAAATACAAAAGACTTAGGGTGTGATTGATATGTTGGAATAGATTAAGGAATGATCATTCATTCCTTAATTTATTCCAAATACATTGATTGATATGTATTTTTGGAAGAAATCATAACTCCATTAAGAATAGTCATTTCAAAAAATAAAGAAATTGTGATTCCTTACATACTCCATGAGTTTATGTATTCCACATTTTGAGAAATGATTTTTTTTCACCAAAAATATTATCATTCATTTCATAATATTACCTTCTACCTAACAACAACAACAATAATAATTTAATAATAATATTATTTTATTAAAAATATTATTTAATAAAAATAAAAATAATAACCAACTCCAATAATAATAATAATAATCATATTAAATATAATAATATTAAAATATATAAATAATATAATTTTTTTAACAATAATAGAAAAGTGTAAATTAAAGCGAATTCTTAATAATATTTTAATAAAAATATTATTATTTAATAATATATTATTAATAATAAAAATATTTAAAGTATATATAACGTTATTATAAACTCATACTTTCAACAATAATTAAAAACATATTAATATACATATATGTGTTTACTAAAATTATATAATATTATAATAAACACAATAATAATATTATTTTTGTAATTATAAAAAATATTATTTTAAAAAATATATATTAAAAAGCTAAAAATAATAATATATTAAATATATATATCATAATTAATAATAATATTAATATTAAAGTATAATTAATAATTAATAATTAATAATAATAATTTTAAAACAGATTCACCAATACTTATATTTCATTCCTAGGTCATACCAATCATTAGAATGACCATTCCATTCAGAACTTCCATTCATTAATTAATTCCATTCAACCACAATTCCATTCAGTCATACCAATCATGCCCTTAAAAGGTAAATGACTGAAATTGAGATTTAAAGGACTGGAACTAAGATGATTTTGGTCGGAATATTAGATGATGTGGGCAACCCCAATGAAAGTTCAATTTTTTTCATAAAAAAAGACTGAAGTTGAGACTGAAATGACCAAATTTACAAAAGTTAAAAGTTACAGGACCTTTTGTGGACTCAGAAGAAGTTACATGACCATGGGATAATAAGTTGAGACTGAAATGACCAAATTTACAAAAATTAAAAGTTACACGACCTTTTGTAAACTCAGAAGAAGTTACATGACCATGGGTAATATTTTCTCCCCGCAGGGATCACAGTCTATAAAATGGTGTCACACGTACTTTTGATATCGTCAGCATGCTAGTGCCAGGGACGGACCCAGAAATTTTACCGAGGGGGGCCCAATTTATAACATAGTGTAGCTAAATGCACTTTAGAATTTTTATATATTTTCGAAAATTATTTGGACTAAACATCTTTATATTAACAGAGTCGAATACATTTATATGTATATTGAAAATGTGAATTATACATATTCTTTCTCTATTTTGTTACCCCTTTCTCACCTAAAAATCAACATTTTATTTATAGAGTGTTGATTTTTACAAGGATTAGTAATAGTGGTGTACAGTGAACATGATGCACATAATACTTTGTTTAAAGGAGACAGACATTCGTATGAGATAGTTTTATACATGATATAGGGTACAATCTATAACACAAATAATACTCATTCTTCCAAAATATTAGAACGTTAATACACAATTTATGCTTCGCCTTACTATGAGACTGTCTCATACAGGTGTGTCTGAATTATAAGTATATATATAAAAGAAATTCAAGTGGGGTCAGGGGGGGCCAGTGACCCCCCTCGCTCCAAGGTAGGTCCGTCACTGACTAGTGCTATATAAGAATGAAAATTGATAAAAAAGAAGAAGAAGATATATTATCACACTACACTTTCATTTCGTTCATTTTATTGCACTTCAAATAATTCAACCCAACATAATGTTAACGTAATTGTTTGTTGTTTTGTACTAAAATAATCAGAAAATTGCACCATAATTGTCTACTTTGGATTGGTGCAACAGAAATATGTTTAAATTAAATCTCAATTAATAATTACGGAAAAAGGTATTTAAATCATGAAACATGTAATGTGGCCTAACAATACGAATGATAGCATTTATTCACGTGGTGAATGACCAGCTTAAAAGTTCAAAAACTGTGGGGGATGATGTCTTATTGTGATTAAGCTGTTATATATTGTTCATTCATATGCCATGTTTCATAATTATCATTAAAAAAAAATCCCCTAAATAAAAAATACATAATATTCTAAATAAATTCAAAAAAAAATCCAAACACAAAGATGCTGGCGAACACAATCATTGAATTGGTACAACATGAATATATCTGGTAAGAGAAAACAATAGCTTTTTGCTTGTAATGGACATCTTTTAAAAGTTAATGCTTGTTTTTTCAAGGAATTTGGATCTCTACTTTTATTTTTTATTTTTGTAAATTTTGAAAGAGTGAAGTACAGAATAATAATAATATTTATAAGGTTTTCTTTAAATAAATTTATCAAAAGCATTATCTATACAATATTATACAATAGCAAGTCTAGTGGGATCATGCATCAATACTTTGCATCATGATTATCATCATTGTCCACTGACCATATAATATGATAAGCATAATAATTATGAGTTGATAACGTAATTTGTCCATGAAAAACTATTAAAACAAACATATATATTAAAAATATATATATATATAAGACAATGTTTGTGAAAGTGTACATACACAAGACAATAATCTCTATGTGTGTGCTTGTTTTCTTTCAAAAAAAAAAAACGTAAAATAAAATGGATAGAGAATATCTTGCCTATATTAAATTGTAGAGTAACCAAATTGCTTCAAAGTAAGTCAACTGATCCTGATTTAAAAAAAAATAAAAACTTATACCCAAATGAGACAACCGAGATCATTGAAAAATGTAATGGAAAATAATAAATTTTGCGAAGTTAAACTTTCTCAATTTTCATTAGATAAAAACTCGTATGAGACGATCTCATGTATGAGACGTGGTACAATATAACACAAATTAACACTCATTCCTCTAAAAATATTAAAACATCAATGCCCAAATTATACTCCGTCTCACTGTGAGACGGTCTCACGAAAGTGTGACTCTTAAACATGAATATTTCACCTGTACACTTGCCCAACGGTTCGGAACCGCCGATTCCGGTTCCAATATATATGGAACCGAAACCTAACCGGCTAAAACTCTTTGCCGGTTTCGGTTCGGCCGGTTCTGGTTCCGGCTGATTTCGGTTCGGAACCGCCGGTTTGCCGGTTTCTGTATTTTTTTTAATAATATTTGATAACTTGAATTAACTTTATCTTGAGCTAAATTTGATTTTATTCAATTAAACTTCAAGATATAATTTGCAAAGTTTACATTTTATTCAACTAAACTTATAAATTATAATTATAAATTACAATACAAATAATTAAACAAAACATTAAATTGAAAGTTGAAACAAGTTTACAAATTACAAATTTTAAATTTAAGAATACAAATATTAGCTTATAAGTTACAACTTACAACTTTACGACTTACAACTTATAAGTATACTATAGTAGCTAAAAAAATATTATTTAGGTATAGTATTAGTAGTATAACTATAAAGTATCACTATATAAAAATAAAAAATTGATAATTGACAAGAATAAGAAGCTAGAGCAAGAAATAAGAGAGAAATTGATGCAATTGGATCAATTTGGTGTGAGAAATACACTCAAAAATTAAATTAACAAACCGGCGGTTCGAACCCGTAAACCGTCGGTTCTCAAAACTCAGTTTTAGTTTTTCAAATCTAGGAACCGAAACCAAACCTTCATTTTTCGGTTTCAATTTTGGTTCGAACCGATGAACCGTCGGTTTTTCATTTTTTTTGGGCAAGTCTATTCACTGCGATACTTTATAGGACCGATTAGTTAATGGAATTGTTTGAACAAATAATTTCACTATTTATTTTTCGTCCGAGAGACCAAGATAGGGACCATTATTACGGCGTCGTTTGATCTCTTTATTCGTGTTTCAGTTTCGCTTTTGTAAATTTTTCTTTCTTTCCTTTTTTTTCGGTCGTTTTTCACTTTAAAATGTTTAAATGCATTGCGCCTGGTTTAGTTGACCACTATCATTAAATTCTGGATTATATTATTGTTATTGCTTTTTTTACTCAACACTCCTTCCTCTCAAAAAAGGGAAAAGGACAAAAAGAAAATTTTCAACTTTTGTTTCTTGCTAATCAGTCCTTGAAATATGGTAAAATTCCAATCATTACATATTATAATATATTTTGCCACAAAGATCATGAGTTCTTTTTTTAAGAATTAGACTGTCAATGTGCTCCTACGAAAGGCATGAATTGAGGGTATACAGTATATACCATATGGAACATGCTTGATTCTATTTGTATATTTATGTATCAGCAACTTGCATACTACAAGATGATTTCACGCTATGTATTGTGTGATGGAGAAAAAAAAAATCTTTTATCAATATAAAAAATACAATTTTTTGAGATAATATAAAAATCTCCAAAAAAATATTATAATAATATAAATATAAGTGAGTAATTTCAAAATTATATATACATTTTAATAAAAAATTGAACCTTCTTCACCGTCTTAGACTTGAATTGAGAGAAAATATCACAAATGATCATGTAAACTTTCCCAGATTCATAAATAGTCTTGCATTTTCAAATTTGATTATTTTAACTTCTTAATTTTAATTTCATTTTCAGTCCTTTCCCGTTTAAAAAATTGTATTTTCATCGAATTTGGCCATGTGATCTAATATTCTGGCCAAAAATTACATGTGGAAAATCAACATATTAAAATTTTAACACCTCGCATCCTAATTCTACCTTTAGGCTCCATTTGGATGGATGAATTTGAAAATCCATAGATTTTACACATAAATCATATTCTCCAATGGATTTATAAATACTTAGATGTGAGAGTTTAAGGAAGAGGGTGAAGGGGGAGAGGGGGAAGGGGTGGAGATGATGAGATTTCACAAATGACTATGTTTTGATGAGGATTTGAAATTCCTCTATTTTGAACTAGTTTCCCAAATCTAAGTATTTACAAATCCATTGGAGAGTGATGATTTGTGTGTGAAATCCATGGATTTCAAATCCATCCCATCCAAATGGAGCCTTAGTTCATTTGGAGGTAAAATTAATGAATACAAAAGACTTAGGTAAAGGACTGAATTTGAGATTTAAAGGACTGAAACTAAGATGATTTTGGCCGGAATATTAAATGATGTGGGCAACCCCAATGAAAATTCAATTTATTTCATCAAAAAGGAGTGAAGTTGTGACTGAAATGCCTAAATTTACAAAAAGTTAAAAATTACAGGACCTTTTGAGGACTCAGAAGAAGTTACAGGATCATGGGGTAATATTGTCTCATCGCAGGGATCACATTCTATAAAATGGTGGAAAACAAATCACAAATGGTCCTGTAACTTTATCCGAATTCACAAATAGTACTGTTAAGTTTTTATTTTATCAATTTTGATCATTTTGGTTTCAATTTTAGTCATTTTCGCCGGATTATTTAAAATTTGATTGAAAAATTGACCTAACTTATTATTATGGTCATGTTGACGATCATGAATTTCAGCCCACCACTCTCATTTGAAATCTTTTCATCAAAGAAGAAAAAAGTCATCAATCAATTTCATGTTTTGATTACACCTCCCCAAATCATCGAACTTCAAAATCACTAAATTTCATTTATTATAAATGGCTAATTTAACAATTTACATTGAGGCGAGAGTCCAAACCTATACTATTCTCTTCCTTTCATTGAACCAAATATTTCAATATTTTTCTCGCATTATTTTGTATGTTACATCATATTTCCGGTCATTTTCCGGCTAAAATTTTCAAATCTCCTGCGAAAATGACTAGAATTAAAACAAAAATACCAAAATTAATAAAATAAATATTAACAGGACCATTTGCGGATTTATGCAAAATTATAGAACCATTTGTTATTTTTTTTTTTCAATGTCTTTTGATAAAAGGCCTCCCATGCTAGTGCTATATAAGAATGAAAATTGATAAAAAAGAAGAAGATATATTATCATATAGTAGTTTGCCTTGCAGACTACACATTTCGTCGTTCATTTTATTGCACTTCAAATAATTAAACCCAACATAATGTTAACGTAATTGTTTGTTGTGTTGTACTAAAATAATCGAAAAATTGCACCATAATTTTCTAAGTTGGATTAATTGCAAATGAAATATGTTTAAATTAAATCTGAATTAATAATTACGGAAAAAGGTATTTAAATCATGAAACATGTAATGTGGCCTAACAACACGAATGATATCATTTATTCACGTGGTGGATGACCAGCTTAAAAGTTCAAAAAGTGTGGGGGATGATGTCTTATTGTGATTAAGTTGTTATATATTGTTCATTCATATGCCATGTTTCATAATTATTATTAAAAAAAATCCCCTAAATCAAATAGACATAATATTCTAAATAAATTAAAAAAGAAAATCCAAACACAAAGATACTGGCGAACACAATCATTGAATTGGTACAACATGAATATATCTGGTAAGAGAAAACAATAGCTTTTTGCTTGTAATGGACATCTTTTAAAAGTTAATGCTTGTTTTTTCAAGGAATTTGGATCTCTACTTTTATTTTTTATTTTTGTAAATTTTGAAAGAGTGAAATACAGAATAATAATAATAGTATTTATAAGGTTTTCTTTAAATAAATTTATTAAAAGCATTATCTAAACAATATTATACAATAGCCAGTCTAGTGAGATCATGCATCAATACTTTGCATCATGATTATCATCATTGTCCATTGACCATATAATATGATAAGCATAATAATTATGAGTTGATAACGCAATTTGTCCATGAAAAACTATTAAAACATACATATATATTAAAAAAAAATTAAAAATATAAGACAATGTTTGTGAAAGTGTACATACGCAAGACAATAATCTCTATGTGTGTGCTTGTTTTCTTTCAAAAAAAAAAACGTAAAATAAAATGGATAGAGAATATCTTGCCTATATTAAATTTTAGAGTAACCAAATTGCTTCAAAGTAAGTCAACTGATCCTGATTAAAAAAAAAAAAACTTATACCCAAATGAGACAACCGAGATCATTGAAAAATGTAATGGAAAATAATGAATTTTTCTCTATTGCTAAATCTAAACAAAGAATACTAAAATTATACATTCAGAATTTTAGGTACACTTCTTTCTATAAAGGAAAAAGAAAAGACTGTATAAAGGAAAAATACCAACAGAATAGACTAAGCCCAAACTAGTAGTATTTAAAAATAAGATATAAGATCTTGACTTGTTAAAATTCCACAGTGAAAAATCATAAAATTATATATAAGATCAAATTACTAGAGCTCTTTTTGTTGAACAGTTTAAACTTAATTCAAACTGATAATCAAACAGCCCTGACACAACTTTAATTGCTTGATAACAATCAAAACAAAGTAAAAGATGAAATTCACATGATTTTATTCAAGATAATACACACTTTTATTACTACCAATATCATGAACTGCATAGAAAAGACTATATATATGAAGATCAAACACAAGACAATCATAAACAAGACTTTGAACCAAAAAAGAAGAAGAATCAATTCCACAAAAGTCAAAATTGTCAAGTACAGATTATTAATAAAATCAGAACTACGTATAGCATATCAATATTAGATGCATATATATATCAGACAAAAACATTAAATAGGTAACATTACAAACAACATAAAAAGGGTACAAGCAAGTATATATCCAGCACAATACACTCACTGACACACAAATAGTATTTATTCATTAAAATGCAAAGAGATTTAGAGTTTTGCAGCAGCATCTTTGTCCAATAATCATGTAAGCTCTCCTTCAGCTGCATTAATTAAGGAAAGCAGAATCAGTTAACACTATTAATTAAGGAAAGCAGAATCAACTAACACTATTAATTAATCACTTTTTTTGTTCACTTCATCACATTCATCTTACTATATATTTTGTAGTAAAAAAGTAGCCATGTTGAAAGATGAAAGAAAATCCAAAGATGGAGAAAGCGAGATCCCCTATTCAAAATTGTGCTCCATTTGCTATTCCATTACACATATACTGTGGCGTGTAAAGAATGCAATTACAGACAAACTAACACCCGATGTTTTGCTATTACCTTATACATCTGAGACAACTTGATCTTCTTCCTCCGAGTATTCTTCATCTTCTTCAATTTCTTCATCCTAAGAGCTTTCTTCTGATGGGCCTATTTATCAAGGACCAATTTTGGAGTGCACAGAAAAAAATAAAGGTTTAATGGCTCGATAGTTATGTTATTAACAATCAAATAGTGTGTTAAATCTTATAAAGACAAAAAGATATTGAAATACAAAATGTGTTCAAGTGAAGATACTGGTTCTAATTAAATCAGAAAAAGTATATGGAAAAAAAGAAAAATGATATGGTCTTACAAATTTCAATTTGAAGACCCTCATTCCCATTCTCTTTTTGTTCCTCATTTATTCTTCTAGCAGAATCTGAAGCAGACCTGCTACAATAATTCAACCGTATTGACTTGAGCGTTGGTATGTCTCCTATACTCGAAGGAATCTCCTCCAATTCTGATAAACAAGAAAGAAAAAGGTGCTCAAGGCGTGGAAAGTGGGCGCTGTCAGTCTCCCAGTATTTCAGATAGCACATCTCAATTTCCAAGACTCTGAGGCTGCAGAATTGCCCTTCAATTGTTTCCCACCTGGAACCCGTGCAGGCATCCCAGTTTAGTTTGAGAATTTGAAGAAGGGGCAATGAACCTATCCTTATTTTCAACTCCTCCCAACTGATCCATGTGTGAGATAAACACAACTTCTTGAGGGAATGTGGGAAGTTCGCCAAATTCCTCCCAAGGTTTACAGTCCCAAAGTATGCGTCTGGAAACTCAATACTCAAGGACTCCAGTTTTTGCAAACGACCAAGATTGTGGAGACAAAAATCAGGCAACTCTCTCACAAGAAAATCGTATTTGAGTTTCAATCTCTTGATATTGGGTATTCTCCTAACCACCTCTTCACTAAACTTCAAATTGATTATACGTGAGAGTGTGTGTAAGTTTTCCAAGACATAGTTGTGTTTCCCATTGGGAGGATCTGGGAGAAAAGAATCTTCGAGCATGACATGTCTAAGTAAAGGCATCTCCCATATTTTAGATGCGATTATACGCATCTCAGGGGAAATTAGACCGGAAACCTCAAGTGTCTGTAGATTCCAAACGAGAGAGCACAAAGCAAGCAATGCCGGTGCTGCCGCTGCATCAAAATTTGTCAATAACGGAGAAAAGTACCGCATGTTAGCTTGCTCGAAAATAACATTGATAGAGTTTGTGAATATCATAAGCTCATCAATCTGTAAAAATACCCTCAGCAATCTAAAACAATGTGATGGTGGGTCCGTCAACCATTTTCTAAGCTGACCATTCGGTCTACAAAGAAAAGAGCGTGTGAGCGACGCAGTTTTCACGGCATGAAGGAATTGAGGGGGAAAATAGTAACTTTTGCTTTCAATATTAACAAAAATACGACGTTCCATATTTATGTCCTGTGGAGTGTGGTCTTTTTGCTCATTTAGTAACCAAAAGAACTTTTGCTTTTGTGCTTCTCTCAAGCTTAGATCCCTCAACAGATCATGAAGTTTGCAGAATTTTGCTTTTCCATCCCACCGCAAATGCAATTCACCCATTAAAATGAGATTTCTGTCATTGAGTTCCTTCAAGTACTCTTTTCCAACTTCTTCTAAGCTTTTATCATCAATTGGTCTCAGAATTCCTTCAGCAACCCACAGTCTGATGAGCTGCGACATTCTGATTTTATGATCTTCCGGAAAGATTCCCATGTACAAAAAGCATGGTTTTAGATGCGTCGGCAACTCCTTATAACTCATGCGCAATAATCGTAAGGTATATTCATCATTCTCCAAATTTATGAGTGAATTTAGATTCTCTAAGGTATATTTCCAATATGCTGGTGTCATGTTGGATTTTCTAAGAAGTCCTCCAATCACAGCTATTGACAAAGGAAGCCCTCCACATTTCCTTGCAATCTCCTTTCCGATGTCCTCCAACTCGGTCAGGCAATCTAGTTTGCCAAACACAACTTCGTGAAGCAGATCCCAGCTCTTATCCTCATCTAGAAATTTCATTTGAACGACGTGACAACCACTTAATTCGAAAGCCAAATTTGAAAGCCTAGTGGTCGTCATGATTCTACTTCCATTATTGTTATCTGGAAAGAAGGACCTAACTTTATCCCAGGCCTCAACGCTCCATATGTCATCCATCACAATCAAATACTTTCTATCAAATAAATGTTTGTATAACTTTGATCCTATTTCATCTTCGCTCAAACCACTAGGGCTCACTTTGACCTCTTGACAAAGAACCTCTAAAATATTTCTTATGCTATACTCTTGTGAAATTGTAACCCAAGCTCGAATTTGAAAATGTTGTTCAATAAGAGGCTTTGTGTAAAGAGTTGTAGCAAAAGTGGTCTTACCGATTCCACCCATTCCAACAATGGGGATGATCTGGAGACTGCTTTGTTGTCCGGCAAGCTTATCCAAAACTTGAGTAACCATGGCATCATCAAACACCGGTGTGCTGCTGCTCTGCCACGTGGAAGCAGTAGAAAATGAAGAATTTGTAGGGAGCTGGGCTGCAATATCCTTGTGTTTCTTGATCTGCATCACTTCTTTCCTGTGCATCACTTCTTTCCTGATCAAATCCATGTCTTGAATCACTACATCCAGACCTTGATTCAAGTCAACGGTACCGATGTCTGATGATACAGCATGAATATGATCTACTATATGGATTTCTATTAGATCTTCAGCTGCATAAGCTGCAGCTATGATGCGGCTCTCCAAGTCATCGTCTTCGTAGCTGGGATAAGATTCAAGAAAATGTTGGAAGAAAGTGAGGTTTTGGGTGAGAGATTCCACCTGATTTTTGTCAAGAGAAATTGGAGGGCGAGGATGGATCTTGATGTGATTTAAAGTGTGGAACAGAGAAAGCAGAGCTGCATAACATGCCATCTCAAAAAAAAGCTCTCTCTCTAATGATGCTGAAATGAAAATGCTGAATGCAAGAGCTGATCATTTCTGAAAACCAGCTGCCTAATGATATAATAAGGTATGATTTTGTCCAGATGTTGATTTTTTATAATCAATTAGTTGAACCTAACTTGTTTCATTATACATGCGTTTACTATTAATACTCAGTTGTTTTTTTGTCTTTCTTTATGATACATCTGTAGAATTTTGAAACCTTTTGCAATTTCTTTGAAAGGTATGCATAAGTCAAGCCTTGACTTTTCTTCAAGTTTTTGTTAAAATACCATTAACTATAAGGTCCTTTGCACCTCAATGCCCCTCGAGCCTATAACAAATATGGTAGCCGAGGTTAGATACGCCTACCACATTTATGATATCTTTGATTTATGTAAATATTCACATGAATATTTTTATTGTAGATAGAGATTGTATGAAACAATATCATAATGAGACGAGTCTCATTTACTATATTATATGATTCATGAGTTTATTATCATGATATCATGAACTGCTAAAAAAGACAATTTATGAAGATCAAGTCATAACACCACCATAAGCAACACATTTGAACAAAAAAAAAAAAAAAAAAGAAAAAATCACATCCCACAAAGGCCAAAATTGTCAAGTCTGATTGTTTTATTAAAACCTGAAGTATAGGATCTCAACATTAGCATACATATATCAAACAAAAACATTCAAGATCTAACAATATAAATAACTCAATAAAGGGTACGACAAGCAAGTATTCAAAGACAAAAAACAAGCATATTATTTATTCATTAAAAAGCGATTTAGAGTTTTTGCAAACTTCTTTTTGTCCAAGAACCATGCAAGCTCTCCTTCAGTGAAACTTGATTGCAAAAAAAGGAAGTCGAGCTCGTTGTATTCCGTTCCCCGTTCTTCTTTAGGGGTATTCGCCAAATTTCGACTCGAGATCACCATTGAATTGAAGGTGATCTCTTGCTTCTTTTCAAAGTCTGATTATTATTAAAACTAGAGGTATACCATATCAAACATTAAAGTGTTAACAATACAAACAACTTAATAAGGGTATTAGCAAGTATATATCGACATAATACACTCACCGACCACGAAGTATTATTTATTCATTAAAATGCGAGAGATTTACACTTTTGCAAAAGACATCTTTGTCCAAGATCCATGTAAGCTCTTCTTGATCACCGTTTGCATTAATTAAGGAAAGCGAAATTAGCCAACACTATTAACAATTTTTTGTTCACTTCATCACATTCATCTTTTGTACATTTCGTAGTAAAGTAGCCATGTTGAAAGATGAAAGAAAATCCAAAGATGGAGAAACGAGATCCCCTATATATTCAAAATTGTGCTCCATTTGCTATTCCAATTACACAAATGCAAAAATTGTGCTCCATTTGCTATTCCTATAGTAGCTAAAAAAATATTATTTAGGTATAATATTAGTAGTATAACTATAAAGTATCACTATATAAAAATGAAAAATTGATAATTGACAAGAATAAGAAGCTAGAGCAAGAGATAAGAGAGAAATTGATGCAATTGGATCAATTTGGTGTGAGAAATACACTCAAATCAGTCAACTGAAGCCACTATTTATAGATGAAAAATAAAAATAAAAATTAAATTAACAAACCGGCGGTTCGAACCCGTAAACCGTCGGTTCGGAACCGCCGGTTTCGATTTTCAAAATCTAGGAATCGAAACCAAACCTTCATTTTTCCGGTTTTAATTTCGATTATGAACCGGCAAATCGCCGGTTTCGATTTTTTTGGGCAAGTCTATTCACCTGCAGTACTTTATAGGACCATATCTCATTAGTTAATGGAATTGTTTGAACAAATAATTTCACTATTTATTTTTCGTCTAAGAGACCAAGATAGGGACCATTATTACGGCGTCGATTGATCTCTTTATTCGTGTTTCAGTTTCGCTTTTGTAAGTTTTTCTTTCTTTTAGGGAATAAGGCGGCAATAGGAGAGAGAGGCTCTGCCCTCTCTCTACCTTTTTTCCTTCTTCTTCAGCGTTTGGTGCACGTTACTTTTTTTCAAGATTATCACCGTCGGACGTCTGGTTACTTCCGACTGCCGTTGTGGCCAGCTCGGCCCTCTAGGTTTGGTTGCACTTTCTGGTTTTCTTTTTCTTTTGCTTGTAATATATGTGTTGGGGTTCTGTGGATTGCCTGTCAGTATTTCCAACGGTACCGCCTTGGTCGGGAACGCGTTGGATCGCCCGGCGGTGCTTGATCTGGTAGTTATTGGAGTCCAATTTTCATGGTGACCTGTGCAAGCAGTCATGGGGTGTCATGTTTTTTGTCTCGGTGCTTTCTCTGAAGGCCATATCCGAGTAGGTAGTCCGTGTTTTCTTTTGTCTCGTTGCACACGTTTGTTTGGGTGGATTTGAGGCTTTCGGCTTGTTTCGAGAGTTATGTACTCTTGTGTATTTTCTTATGAATAAAAACTCTCGTTGAAGCTTTAAAAACAAAAAGTTTTTTTTTTTTTTGGTTGTTTTTCACTTTAAAATGTTTAAATGCATTGCGCCCGATTTAGTTGACCACTATCATTAAATTCTGGATTTTATTATTGTTATTGCTTTTTTACTCAACACTCCTTCCTCTTAAAAAAAAGAGGGAAAAGGACAAAAAGAAAATTTTCAACTTTTGTTTCTTGCTAATCAGTCCTTGAAATATGGTAAAATTCCAATCATTACATATTATAATATATTTTGCCACAAAGATCATGAGTTCTTTTTTAAGAATTAGACTTTGTCAATGTGCTCCTACGAAAGGCATGAATTGAGGGTATACAGTATATACCATATGGAACATGCTTGATTCTATTTGTGTATTTATGTATCAGCAACTTGCATACTACAGGATGATTTCACGCTATGTATTGTGTGATGGAGAAAAAAAAAATCTTTTATCAGTATAAAAAATACAATTTTTTGAGATAATATAAAAATCCCCAGAAAAATATTATAATAATATAAATATAAGTGAGTACTTTCCATTGGATTTGGCCATGTGATCTAATATTCTAGCCAAAAGTTACATGTGGAAAATCAACACATTAAAAATTTAACACCTCATCCTAATTCTACCTCTAGTTCATTTGGAGGTAAAATTAATAAATACAAAAGACTTAGGGTGTGATTGATATGTTGGAATAGATTAAGGAATGATCATTCATTCCTTAATTTATTCCAAATACATTGATTGATATGTATTTTTGGAAGAAATCATAACTCCATTAAGAATAGTCATTTCAAAAAATAAAGAAATTGTGATTCCTTACATACTCCATGAGTTTATGTATTCCACATTTTGAGAAATGATTTTTTTTCACCAAAAATATTATCATTCATTTCATAATATTACCTTCTGTTGGGGAATGATTCGCACAGATCTATTCGGGGTGAATATTTAAATACAAATTTAATTCATTAATTATTACTAGCATGAATTAATCCTATATTAATTCAAATAATAATTGCAACAACATATCATGCATATAAAAAGCCACGTAAAACCTACGCATGCGGAATCTACGGGTTTACGTGAACGTACCTCTCGGGATGACAGTGTCTTTGGTCGGACGGACTAACCAAAAGGACTTCCCAAGTATTCCCTTAGCCCTTGCTCGACAATCCGGTAGAAGGATACTCGCGAACAATTAACAAAAGGAAAAAATAAACTTTGTTGCACCATTTTCGTGGATTTGCTAATATTTCCAGCACATGGAATTGTACTTGGGAATGAACTAATCATCCCCTATTTATAAGAGGGAGGTGGTCGAAATTTTGGGTCCAAAATCAATGTGGGAAAGACTTTTCTTGATCACCAAGAAATCTTGAATATATCTCTTATATTCTTTTTCCCATAATTATAATATTCCACAAAATCCCACCTTCTCTATTTGCTATGGTAATTTTAAAAAATAATGCCTTGCAAGAATCCAAGATTTGGATCTTCTTGAATTTATGAGATATTCTTGTATTTCAAGAAATACATATCTTCCATAATATCTTTTCAAGAAAATCAAGAAAATCTTTCTTGCCCATTATTCTCAAAAATTTCGAAAATTCCATATAGATAACCAAGTGGGAGATTTCTTGAATTTAATGAGATAATCTTGTATTCCAAGAATACATATCTTCATTCCATAACAAAATTCATAGAAAATCTTTCTCCCTCTTTTATCCATAATTTTCGAAAAAATAGAGGAAATATCAAGCAACAATATTTATTTTATTTTAATCACCTTTTCAGTTATTGGACTATATGTTGGGCTACTCAGGGGGCCTTTAGGAGAATTAAGATTGGACCTTCTAATGGATCTTGAATATCTAATATTGAGCCACAATATAATTCAAGCCCATAAATATTAATTAATCCCGCTACATAATTAATATTGCACCATCCATCTTAACCCATATTATAGTCAATATGGCTCCCGGTCATTATTTCCCGTGTTTAAGATTATCTAGCCCATTAATTAATTCAAGCCACTGAAATAGATTTCCGTTAATTAATATCTTTTGTCCTTGGTTAGAGAACGGTTCAACATTATTATCCATACCGGAAACTAATTTCACTTGCAAGATTTGGTATGATAAAACTTATGAACCTCCCAAGGGGGCAAATCAAGCAAGCGTGCTTTGCACCGATTTTTTTCAGTATTAAATTTTAGCAATCACATGTGACCAATAATATTGCCCAAGATAAAAAGTATTGAATCTCTCTCGATTAAGCTACCCATGATAAGTCAAAGCAATAGTTATCAATCCCACGTGATCCTATTTAAGAAGCGAAGGTTAAGAAACAACGAACCCTGAGGTCTAATTCTTCCTTGTTTCGATTCAAGAAGAATTTATCCTCCTCAGTGGGTCCTATTCAGTATCGACCATGCACTAGTGTAATCTCTTGGTCAAGACAAACCAATCCCGAGCCTTACACCTCAACCTTTCGCGATGGTTGTTCATTTCCATCTAGGTTAAATGAATGGCGTACTTTTTAGTTACAAAGGAATTTAAATTTAATCTTACGTGATCGGGTATCACTAAATTAACTCTGATGTAACACGTCACAATTATTGAACAGATTATGCGATAAATATATGTAACATTCAATCATATTTAAAGCATCAGTGATAAACAATTTATTTCAGTAAATAAGTCTGAAAATTCAGTTTCGATTATACAAAGTAAAAAGCATACTTTTCAGTATAATCCCAACACCTTCTACCTAACAACAACAACAATAATAATTTAATAATAATATTATTTTGTTAAAAATATTATTTAATAAAAATAAAATAATAACCAACTCCAATAATAATAATAATAATCATATTAAATATAATAATATTAAAATATATAAATAATATAATTTTTTTAACAATAATCGAAAAGTGTAAATTAAAGCGAATTCTTAATAATATTTTAATAAAAATAAAATAAAAATATTATTATTTAATAATATATTATTAATAATAAAAATATTTAAAATATATATAACGTTATTATAAACTCATACTTTCAACAATAATTAAAAACATATTAATATACATATATGTGTTTACTAAAATTATATAATATTATAATAAACACAATAATAATATTATTTTTGTAATTATAAAAATATTATTTTAAAAAATATATATTAAAAAGCTAAAAATAATAATATATTAAATATATATATAATAATTAATAATAATATTAATATTAAAGTATAATTAATAATTAATAATAATAATTTTAAAACAGATTCACCAATACTTATATTTCATTCCTAGGTCATACCAATCATAAGAATGATCATTCCATTCAGAACTTCCATTCATTAATTCATTCCATTCAACCACAATTCCATTCAGTCATACCAATCATGCCCTTAAAAGGTAAATGACCTGAAATTGAGATTTAAAGGATTTGGAACTAAGATGATTTTTGTCGAATATTAGATGATGTGGGCAACCCCAATGAAAGTTTAATTTTTTTCATAAAAAAAAAAAAGTTGAAGTTGAGACCGAAATGACCAAATTTACAAAAGTTAAAAGTTCTGAGGACCTTTTGTGGACTCGGAAGAAGTTACATGACCATGGGATAATAAGTTGAGACCCAGAAATGACCAAATTTACAAAAGTTAGAAGTTCACGGGACCTTTTGTGGACTCGGAAAAGTTACATGACCATGGGATAATAAGTTGAGACCTGAAATGACCAAATTTACAAAAGTTAAAAAGTTCTGAGGACCTTTTGTGGACTCGAGAAAGAAGTTACATGACCATGGGATAATAAGTTGAGACCGAAATGACCAAATTTACAAAAATTAAAAGTTACACGACCTTTTGTAAACTTCGGAAAAAGTTACATGACCATGGGTAATATTTTCTCCTCGCCTTGGGATCACGATCTATAAAATGGTGTCACACGTACTTTTGATATCGTCAACATGCTAGTGCTATATAAGAATGAAAATTGATAAAAAAGAAGAAGAAGATATATTATCATACTACACTTTCATTTCGTTCATTTTATTGCACTTCAAATAATTCAACCCAACATAATGTTAACGTAATTGTTTGTTGTTTTGTACTAAAATAATCGAAAAATTGCACCATAATTGTCTACTTTGGATTGGTGCAACAGAAATATGTTTAAATTAAATCTCAATTAATAATTACGGAAAAAAGTATTTAAATCATGAAACATGTAATGTAGCCTAACAACACGAATGAATATGTCATGTTTCATAATTATTATTAAAAAAAATTCCCCTAAATAAAAAATACATAATATTCTAAATAAATTCAAAAAGAAAATCCAAACACAAAGATGCTGGCGAACACAATCATTGAATTGGTTTCAACATGAATATATCCGGTAAGAGAAAACAATAGCTTTTTGCTTGTAATGGACATCTTTTAAAAGTTAATGCTTGTTTTTTCAAGGAATTTGGATCTCTACTTTTATTTTTTTATTTTTGTAAATTTTTGAAAGAGTGAAGTCTGAGAATAATAATAATATTTATAAGGTTTTCTTTAAATAAATTTATCAAAAGCATTATCTATACAATATTACACAATAGCCAGTCTAGTGGGATCATGCATCAATACTTTGCATCATGATTATCATCATTGTCCATTGACCATATAATATGATAAGCATAATAATTATGAGTTGATAACATGATTTGTCCATGAAAAACTATTAAAACATACATATATATTAAAAAAAAAATTAAAAATATAAGACAATGTTTGTGAAAGTGTACATACAAAAGACAATAATCTCTATGTGTGTGCTTGTTTTTTTTTCAAAAAAAAAAAATAAAATGGATAGAGAATATCTTGCCTATATTAAATTTTAGAGTAACCAAATTGCTTCAAAGTAAGTCAACTGATCCTGATTAAAAAAAAAAAAAAACTTATACCCAAATGAGACAACCGAGATCATTGAAAAATGTAATGGAAAATAATGAATTTTGCTCTATTGCTAAATCTAAACAAAGAATACTAAAATTATACATTCAGAATTTTAGGTACACTTCTTTCTATAAAGGAAAAAGAAAAGACTGTATAAAGGAAAAAGACCAACAGAATAGACTAAGCCCAAACTAGTAGTATTTAAAAATAAGATATAAGATCTTGACTTGTTAAAATTCCACAGTGAAAAATCATAAAAAATTATATATAAGATCAAATTACTAGAGCTCTTTTTGTTGAACAGTTTAAACTTAATTCAAACTGATAATCAAACAGCCCTGACACAACTTTAATTGCTTGATAACAATCAAAACAAAGTAAAAGACGAAATTCACATGATTTTATTCAAGATAATTCACACTTTTATTACTACCAATATCATGAATTGCATAGAAAAGACTATATATATGAAGATCAAACACAAGACAATCATAAACAAGACTTTGAACCAAAAAGAAGAAGAATCAATTCCACAAAAGCCAAAATTGTCAAGTACAGATTATTAATAAAATCAGAACTACGTATAGCATATCAATATTAGATGCATACATATCAGACAAAAACATTAAATAGGTAATATTACAAACAACATAAAAATGGTACAAGCAAGTATATATCCAGCACAATACACTCACTGACACACAAATAGTATTTATTCATTAAAATGCAGAGAGATTTAGAGTTTTGCAGCAGCATCTTTGTCCAATAATAATGTAAGCTCTCCTTCAGCTGCATTAATTATGGAAAGCAGAATCAGTTAACACTATTAATTAAGGAAAGCAGAATCAGCTAACACTATTAATTAATCACTTTTTTGTTCACTTCATCACATTCATCTCTGTATATTTTGTAGTAAAGTAGCCATGTTGAAAGATGAAAGAAAATCCAAAGATGGAGAAACGAGATCCCCTATTCAAAATTGTGCTCCATTTGCTATTCGAATTACACAGATACACGTGACGTGTAAAGAATGCAATTACAGATAAATTAACACCCGATGTTTTGCTATTACCTTATACATCTGAGACAACTTGATCTTCTTCCTCCGAGTATTCTTCATCTTCTTCAATTTCTTCATCCTTAGAGCTTTCTTCTGATGGGCCTATTTATCAAGGATCAATTTTGGAGTGCACAGAAAAAAATAAAGGTTTAATGGCTCGATAGTTATGTTATTAACAATCAAATAGTGTGTTAAATCTTATAAAGACAAAAAGATATTGAAATACAAAATGTGTTCAAGTGAAGATACTGGTTCTAATTAAATCAGAAAAAGTATATGGAAAAAAAGAAAAATGATATGGTCTTACCAATTTTAATTTGAAGACCCTCATTCTCATTCTCTTCTTGTTCCTCATTTATTCTTGTAGCAGAATCTGCAGCAGACCTGCTACAACGATACAACCGTATTGACTTGAGCGTTGGTATGTCTCCTATACTCGAAGGAATCTTCTCCAATCCTGATAAACCAGAAAGAAAAAGGTGCTCAAGGCGTGGAAAGTGGGCGCTGTCAGTCTCCCAGCAGTTCAGATAGCACATCTCAATTTGCAAGACTCTGAGGCTGCAGAATTGCCCTTCAATTGTTTCCCACCTGGGTCCCATACAGTCATAACCCCTGCAGGCATCCCAATTTAGTTTGAGAATTTGAAGAAGGGGCAATTAACCTATCCTTATATTCAACTCCTCCCAACTGATCCATGTGTGAGATAAACACAACTTCTTGAGGGAATGTGGGAAGTTCTCCAAATTCCTCCTAAGGTTTACAGTCCCAAAGTATCCTTGTGGAAACTCAATACTCAAGGACTCCAGTTTTTGCAAACAATCAAGATTGTGGAAACAAAAATCAGGCAACTCTCTCTCAAGAAAATCGTATTTGAGTTTCAATCTCTTGATATTGGGTATTCTCGTAACCACCTCTTCACTAAACTTCAAATTGATTATACGTGAGAGTGTGTGTAAGTTTTCCAAGACATAGTTGTGTTTCCCATTGGGAGGATCTGGGAGAAAAGAATCTGCGAGCATGACATGTCTAAGTAAAGGCATCTCCCATATTTTAGATGCGATTATACGCATCTCAGGGGAAATTCGACTGAAAACCTCAAGTGTCTGTAGATTCCAAACGAGAGAGCACAAAGCAAGCAATCTCGGTGCTACCGCTGCATCAATTTTTGACAATAACAGAGAAACGTACCGCATGTTAGCTTGCTCGAAAATAGCAGTGTTAGAGTCTGTGATTATAAACTTATCAATCGGTGAAAATACCCTCAGCAATCTAAAACGAAGTAATGGTGGGTCCGTCAACCATTCTCCAAGCTGACCATTCAGTCTATAAAACAAAGAGCGTGTGAGCGACGCAGTTTCCACGGCCTGAAGGAATTGAGGGGAAAATTTGTAAATTGTGCTTTCAGGATTAATAAAAATACGACGTTCCATATTTATGTCCTGTGGAGTGTGGTCTTTTTGCTCATTTAGTAACCTAAAGAACTTTTGCTTTTGTGCTTCTCTCAAGCTTAGATCCCTCAACAGATCATGAAGTTTGCAGAATTTTGCTTTTCCATCCCACCGCAAATGCAATTCACCCATTAAAATGAGATTTCTGTCATTGAGTTCCTTCAAGTACTCTTTTCCAACTTCTTCTAAGCTTTTATCATCAATTGGTCTCAGAATTCCTTCAGCAACCCACAGTCTGATGAGCTGCGACATTCTGATTTTATGATCTTCCGGAAAGATTCCCATGTACAAAAAGCATGGTTTTAGATGCGTCGGCAACTCCTTATAACTCATGCGCAATAATCGTAAGGTATATTCATCATTCTCCAAATTTATGAGTGAATTTAGATTCTCTAAGGTATATTTCCAATATGCTGGTGTCATGTTGGATTTTCTAAGAAGTCCTCCAATCACAGCTATTGACAAAGGAAGCCCTCCACATTTCCTTGCAATCTCCTTTCCAATGTCCTCCAACTCGGTCAGGCAATCTAGTTTGCCAAACACAACTTCGTGAAGCAGATCCCAGCTCTTATCCTCATCTAGAAATTTCATTTGAACGACGTGACAACCACTTAATTCGAAAGCCAAATTTGAAAGCCTAGTGGTCGTCATGATTCTACTTCCATTATTGTTATCTGGAAAGAAGGACCTAACTTTATCCCAGGCCTCAACGCTCCATATGTCATCCATCACAATCAAATACCTTCTACCACATAAATGATGGTATAAATTTAATCCTATATCTTCGCTCAAACCACTAGGGCTCTCTTTGACCTCTTGACAAAGAACCTCTAAAATATTTCTTATGCTATACTCTTGTGAAATTGTAACCCAAGCTAAAGTGTCAAAGTGTTGGACAGTAGCAAAAGTGGTCTCTAAAGTTGCTGAAATGAAAATGCTGAATGCAAGAGCTGATCATTTCTGAAAACCAGCTGCCTAATGATATAATAAGGTATGATTTTGTCCAGATGTTGATTTTTTATAATCAATTAGTTGAACCTAACTTGTTTCATTATACATGCGTTTACTATTAATACTCAGTTGTTTTTTTGTCTTTCTTTATGATACATCTGTAGAATTTTGAAACCTTTTGCAATTTCTTTGAAAGGTATGCAAGCCTAGACTTTCTTCAAGTTTTTCGTTAAAATACCACAACTATAAGGTCCTTTGCACCTCAATGCCCCTCGAGCCTATAACAAATATGGTCGCCGAGGTTAGATACGCCTACCACATTTATTATATCTTTGATTTATGTAAATATTCACATGAATATTTTTATTGTAGATAGAGATTGTATGAAGATCAAGTCATAACACCACCATAAGCAACATATTTGAACAAAAAAAGAGAAAAAAAAGAGAGAAAAAAATCACATCCCACAAAGGCCAAAATTGTCAAGTACAGATTGTTTTATTAAAACCAGAAGTATAGGATCTCAACATTAGCATACATATATCAAACAAAAACATTCAAGATCTAACAATATAAATAACTCAATAAGGGTACGTACAAGCAAGTATTCAGCACAAAAAACAAGCATATTATTTATTCATTAAAAAGCAGAGATTTAGAGTTTTGCAGCAGCTTTTTTGTCCAAAAACCATGCAAACTCTCCTTCAGCTGAAACTTCAGTGCAAGGCAGAGGAGTCGAGCTCGTTGTATTCCCGTTCCCCAGTTCTTCTTTAGGGGTATTCGCCAGCTCAGCTCCCGAGATCACCATTGAATTGAAGGTGATCTACTGCTTCTTTTCAAGTACAGATTATTATTAAAACTAGAGGTATACCATATCAAACATTAAAGTGTTAACAATACAAACAACTTAATAAGGGTATTAGCAAGTATATATCCAGCATAATACACTCACCGACACCAAGTATTATTTATTCATTAAAATGCAGAGAGATTTACACTTTTGCAGCAACATCTTTGTCCAAGATCCATGTAAGTTCTTCTTGATCAGCTGCATTAATTAAGGAAAGCAGAATTAGCCAACACTATTAACAATTTTTTTGTTCACTTCATCACATTCATCTTTTGTACATTTCGTAGTAAAGTAGCCATGTTGAAAGATGAAAGAAAATCCAAAGATGGAGAAACGAGATCCCCTATATATTCAAAATTGTGCTCCATTTGCTATTCCAATTACACAAATGCACGGGACATGTAAAGAACGTAATTACAAACAAATTTACACGTGATAAAGTTGGAATAGGATATGAGACGCGATTTATAATAGAGGAAGGCGATTCTGGTTTGGGACGACAATCATGAGATAAGGATAAATGAAGAATATTGATAAAACAGGTTTTGCTATTACCTTATACCTTTGGCACAACTTGAAACTTGATCTACTAGATCTGAGAATTCCACATCTTCTTCAACTTCTTCATCCAAAGAGTTTTCTTTGATAAGTCAATTTATCAAGGACCAATTTTGGAGTGCACAGAAAAAAAAAGTTTAATGGCTCGATTGTTATGTTATTAAAAAGAAATAATGCATAGGTATGCAACAATCAAATAGTGTTTTAAATCCTATAAAGACAAAAAGATATAAGGGTTCTTGAAGTACAAAATGTGTTCAAGCCAAGATATTAGTGCTAATTACATCAGAAAAAATATGCGGAAAAGAAGAAGAATGATATTGCCTTACCAATTACTACAACTTGAAGATCCTCATTCCCACAATCCTCTTGCTCCTGTTTTATTCTTCTTGCAGAATCTGCAGCAGACCTTCTACAACGTTCCAACCGTATTGACTTGAGCGTTGGTATGTCTCCTATACTCGAAGGAATCTCCTCCAGCCAAGGTAAAAACTTAAGACGAATGTGCTCAAGGAGTGGAAAGTGGGAGCTGTCCGTCTCCCAGTATTTCAGACTATAGCACTCCACAATTTGCAAGACTCTGAGGCTGCAGAATTGCCCTTCAATTGTTTCCCACCTGGGTCCCATACAGTCATAATCAAGTCTGAGAAATTGAAGAAGGGGCAATGAACCTATCCTTATTGTCAACTCCTCCCAACTGATCCTTGTGCAACATAAACTCAACTTCTTGAGAGAATGTGGAAAGATCGCCAAATTCCTCCTAATCTTGTTAAGATCACAAGGGTCAATAATGTAAACTCCAAGATTCAAGGATTCCAGTTTTTGCAAACGACCAAGATTGTTGAGACAGAAATTAGGCAACCCTTCAGCAACTGCAATTTCATTGTAGTCGACTTGTATTTTTTTGATATTGGGTATTCTCTTAACCACCTCTTCACTAAACTTCAAATTCTTTATACGTTTGAGAATCTGCAAGTTTTCCAAGACATAGCTGTGTTCCCCATTGGGAGGATCTGGGAGTACAAAGTCGGAAAACTCGACATATCTAAGTAGAGGCATCTCCCATACTTTAGATGCAATTTTAGATTTAATCTCAGGGGAATTCCTACCGTAAATCTTGAGTGTCTGTAGATTCCAAAGGAGAGAGAGCAAATAAAGCAATCTCGGTTCTGCCGTTGCATCCTCATGATCAAATACCAGAGAAAGGTATCGCATGTTAGCTTGCTCGAAAATTGCATCGTTAGAGTATGTGGAAATCCTAAAAGTAGACACATCCGATGAATATACCCTCAGCAATCTAAAACGAAGTGACTCAGTTTCCACAGCGTCAAGGAAATAACGGTTATTTGTGATTTTAGAATTAATAAAAATACGGCATTCCATATTTATGTCCTGTCGAATGTGGTCTTTCTGCTGCCTCAGTAAGCAGAAGAACTTTTGCTTTTGTGCTTCTCTCAAGCATACATCCCTCAACAAATCATGAATTTTGCAGAATCTTACTTCTCCATCCCAGCGCAATTCAGAAATTAAAATGAGATTTCTGTCAATCAGTTCCTTCAAGTACTCTTTCACAACTTCTTCTAGGCTTTTATCATCAATGGGAAAATTACTCTAAGGTACAAGTTTTGCTACAGTTTTACTTTAAGATACATTGTGCAAAAAATGGTTTGCACTTTAGTTCAAACTTTGAACTAAAGTGCAAAAGTTTGAACTAAAGTCTGGCCATTTTTTTTCTTATGATATGTACCTTAGAAATAAAACCTGTATGTATTTTTGTACCTTAGAGTGAAGAGCTTTCATAGAGTCGTTTTTATGAAGAAGTTTTTTATGTGGCTTAATTGATAACAACTCACAAACAAAACGATTAATCGAACAAGAACACTGCGGGAAGAACCGTAGTTCTTCCCTGAAATGTGGGTGTAGGTATATAAGTGGAATGAGGGAAACATTCCAGAGGTTTTTCTTTTACAATGAAAGGTGAGGTCCTTTATATAAAGAGGACCAGCACGACAAATCATAAGCACGACAAATCGTTAAGCAAACAAATCGATAAGCACGACAAGTCATGTGCATAAAGCATGACAAAACAAATGTGTAAGCACGACAAATCACGTGGTCTCGGTGGGACCTGCTGACGTGTGATAATTCGTCCTGCTGACGTGTGATAAATCTGGTGATGCTGACGTGTGATATATCTAAGCACAACAATAGCCCCCAAGATCGGGCTGTGACGTTGTTCAGAGCTTGATCTTGTTTCATGTCTTGACCAGATTTTATCTTTTATTGTATCTGCAGTCGCATTGTTTGCCTTCGAGTTTGCTCGGGTGCTGTATGAGATCTTGATCGTTCAGAATGAGCTCCTGCATAGAGGATCTTACCTTCGTCGTCGATCTAGTGCGTGCTTTCGTGCCGGCGAGCCCAATCGTCTGAAGTCTTTTTCGTGCTTTCGTGCCGGGGAGCCCTGTCGTCTGAGTCTTTTCTGTCTTTCGAACCGGGGAGCCCGTCGTCTGACGAAAGTCTTTTTCTGGCTTTCGTGCCGGGGAGAACCCCGTCGTCTGAAAATCTTTTATGCTTTCGTACCGAGCCCCGTCGTCTGAGTCTTTTATTATTACTCGTGCCGAGAAATGGCGTCGTCTGAGTCTTTCATTAACCGTGCCGGAAAACCCGTCATCTGTGATCTTTGTCGCTCGTGCCGGTAATCGTCTTCAATCTTTTAATGTATTTCGTGCCGGGAAACTTCGTCATTATCAAGTCTTTTTGTCTTGGCTAAATGCTTGGGGAAACTTGTCATCTGAGAATCTTTTACGTGCTCGCGTAATTCGAGGAAGCCGTCATCTGATCTTTTACGTACTTCGTAATTAGGAGAGAAACCCCATTAAATGCAATCTTTGTGTGCTCGTGCCCGAGGAGGCACCCGTCATCTCTGGTCTTTGTGTGCTTTCTAAATGCTGAGAACTTGTCGTCTGGAAGTCTTTGTGTGTGCTCGTGCCAGAGGCCGTCGTCACGAGATCTTTCGTGCCGAGAGAGCCGTCGTCTTAGTCTTTCGTGCGTGCACTGGGAGAGCCCCACAGACGAGTCTTTTTCGTGGCTCAGCCAGGGAGAGCCCGTCAGAGACGAAGTCTTTTATGGGCCAGATTTCTTGGGAGAGCCCCATCAGATTAGTCTTTTTAGGCGCTCGTACTTGGGAGAGCCTCATCATCAGAAGATCTTTGTCTTGCCAGATTGTGAGCCCGTCAGATGAAGTTTTTTTTTCTCAGGCTCAATTCGAGAAAAGAGCCCCACAGATGAAGTCTTTTTTCAGGTTCTTCTTGAGAGCCCCCAGAGACTAGAAGTCTTTTTGTCTGCTCAGATTGGGAGAGCCCCACAGATGAAGTTGTGTGCTCAGATGTGTCCCCATCAGATGAAGCCTTTTAGCCCACTTTCTAAATGCATTTAGTTCCCGTCGTCAGATTGGGGGAGCCCCACAGACGAATTCGTTTAATCTCGGCTTTCGTGGGGGAGAGCCCCACAGACGAAGTTTTCACCTCAGAATTCAGAGAGCCCTTCAGACGAGAGTTTTTTACTGTCTTTCGTGGCCGGGGAACCCGTCGTCTCAATCTGCTAATACTTTCGTGCTTGAGAGAGCCGTCGTCTGATCTTTTGTGTTATTCATTACTTAGGGAAACCCCGTCGTCTGTGAAGTCTTTAATAATGCTCGTACTTGAGGAGAGCCGATAAATCTGAAATCTTGTGTCTTTCATTATAGCGGAAAACCCCGTCATCTGATCTTTATGTCTTTCATGCCGAGAGAGCCGTCGTCTAATCTTTTTAAATACTCGTACTTGAGGAAAACCCCGTCATCTGTCTTTTAATGCTCGTGCCAGAGAAACCCGTCGTCTGAAGTCTTTTTACGTACTCGTTGGGACTTCCATCATCTGCGTCTTTTAATGTCTTTCGTACTTGAGAGAATCACGTCATCTGATCTTTTACATGCTCGTACTTGAAGCCCCGTCGTATAATCTTTTCTATGCGCCGTACTTGAGCTCCCAATCTGTCTAATGCTAAATGCCGAAGGAGAAACTTGTCATGAAGTCTTTTAGGTTTTCGTGCCGGAGAGAGAAAAGCCGTCGTCACGAGTCTTTTGGTGCTTTCGTGCCGGGGAGAAACCCACAGTCGTCAGTCTTTTACACAGATTGGGAGAGCCCCATTTATCGAAGTCTTTTGTGTGCTTTCGTTGGGGAGAGCCCCAAGATAATGAAGCCTTTCTCTGCTGGGATTGAGGGGAGTTCCCATCAGATGAAGTCTTTTCCTGGCTCAGGGAGGGAGCCGTCAGATGTAGTCTTTTGTGTAATTCGTGCCGGAGAGCCCGTCGTCAAGTCTTTTTCAGGCTCATGATTGCCGGAGAGTTCTGTCAGACTGATGCTTTTCGTGGCTCAGATTGCCGGAGGCCGGTCGTGAAGTCTTTTCCCGATACTTTCGTGCCGGAGGCCCATCATTTGAGTCTTTCACTGCGGTTCGTAGATTCGAGGAGATTCCGTCATTACCTTGAAGTCTTTTTATGTGCCATTGCTTTGGGAGAGTCCGTCGTCGCAGTCTTTTACATTCTACTTGGGAGGCCCGTCGTCTGGAGTCTTTTATCTTCCGTGCCGGGAGAACTCGGTCATCTGAGTCTTTTGTTCGTTTCGTGAGAAGGCCCGTCGTCTGGTCTTTTACGTTGCTTCGTGCCGGAGGAAGCCGGTCGTCTGATGCTTTGTGCTTTCGTACTGGGGAAAACCCCGTCGTCACGAGTCTTCTGTCTTTCGTGCCGGGAAAGCCGTCATCTGGTGCTTTTACGTACCGTGCCGGAGGAGAGCCCGTCGTCTGGAAGTCTTTTACGTGCTTCGTGCCGAGGAGAGCCCGTCGTCTGATGCTTTTCGTGCTTTCGTGCCGGGAGAGCCCACGTCCACGAGTCTTTTTGTGTGCTCGTGCCAGGGAGACCCGTCGTCTGATGCTTTTTACGTGCTCGTGCCGAGCCATTCGTCTGAGTCTTTCTGACTAACTTTCACCGTGCCGAGGAGCCGTCGTATAAGTCTTTTACGTACTTTCGTGCCGGGAGCCCCATCGTTCGAGTCTTTTTTCGTACTTTCGTGCCGGGGAGAGCCCGTCGTCTGAGTCTTTTTTTCATACTCAGTGCCGGGAGAGCCCCAGATGACTGAGTCTTTTTTCAGGCTCATCGCCGGGAGAGCCCGTTATCTGAAGTCTTTTTAATGCCCGTGGGAAAATGGACTTCCGGGAGGGCTCTTGGAGAGAGCCGGATGGGATCTGCTTTCGAGGCGGCGGTCTTTAGAGATGGCTCGTCGAGAGAGTCGAATGGGATCCCGCCGAGATGGCGGGTCTTCCGAGATGGGTCGTGAGAGAGAGCTAGATGGGATCCTTACCGAGATGAAGAGTGTCTTCCGAGATGGCTCGTGAGAGAGAGCTAGATGGGATCCTTGCCGAAATGAGCGGTGTCTTCGAGATGGCTCGTGAGAGAGCTAGATGGGATCCTTGCTCGAGATGAAAGGTCTTCCGAGATGGCTCCGTGAGAGAGCTAGATCGGATCCTACCGAGATGGGTAGGTCTTCGGATATGGCTCGGAGAGAGCCAAGATACTCTGAGGGAGCTAGGAGAGTTTATATTAGTCGTCGAATTAATTTATGGTCGAAATTTTTGCATTTTTTTCCGCCCCAGATCGCCCTCGTGACGACGAGATGGAAAGAAATTTTTTGGGCGTTTAATTACTTTCGCCGAAAGCAGCTTTGCAACCTTTACCCCCATAAAATCGTCCCGACCGACTATGTGGTCTCACCGAGAGAGCCAAATTCGATGAAGGCAAGCAGGTTAATGCCGATAGAGCATGACCAACACGCTAAACAATGAGCCAACATCTCATCGCCGAAGCAAAGGAATATTTTTGCTAAAACGGGCGACTAGATATCGCCGAAGTTAGCGAAAGTCGGACGTCGATGGGAGGGGGGCTAGTCGTCGCCGACCGACTATCTCATCGCCGGTATAGGCGAGAATACTTCGCTAAAACGGGACCGACATCGCCGAAAGTTAATGGAAAGCCGACGCCGGCGGGAGTGGGTCGGTCAAAGCCGCCAAAATGACGATTCTATCGCCGAGAATATGGAGAATATTTTCGCTAAAACGGGATCGACATCGCTTTAGTTAGCGAAAGTCGACGCATTTGGTGATATACGTGACCGGTCGTCATTGTGGCTGACGATCTACATCAAAGAAGGTGGTATTGCGGACGATGGCGGGCATAATCAGTGCGGTGGTGCAGCCTTGAGTAGAACCTCGTCGCCGTGATGAATTACTCGCCGAGTGGTAGCGAAGCATGTCGTCGTAGGAAAGTGACGCTGCCCGAACTCGAATGGCGGGCATAATGGTGCTAGTGACAGTGTTGCGCGAATGGCGAACCTGTCGTCGCCGAGAAGCGGTGTGCAGTAGCCGAATAAGCGGACATAATCGTCGCCGAAAAGGTGGTAAGGTCTGCTTGAATAAGTGAACATAATCGTCATTGAAAAAGCGATGAGTGCAGTGGGCAGGCATAATCATTCTTAGAAAGGTGGTATTACTGGGCGAGTTAGCGGCATAATCGTCAGCCCCGAAAAGGTGGTAGTGCTCGCCGAATAAATGGGCATAATCGTCGCCGAAAAAAGGTATAGCTCGCACCAATAAGCGGGCATAATCGTCGCCGAAAAAAGGCGGTATTACTGCTGCCCGGTAAGGCGAACATAATCGTCGCCCTAGAAGGTTGGTATAACTGCGCCGAATAAGTGGCATAATCGTCGCCGGAAAGCGGTATAAATTTCGCCAAATAAAGGGGCATAATCGTCGTAGAAAAGTGTATTACTTCTTGCGCCGAGTAGGCGGGCATAATCGTCGCCGAGAAGGCGGTATAGCCTTGGCCCGAATAAAGCGGGCATAATCGTCTGAAGTGGATTTTTTTGTAATTTGGCCGGTAGTGCCCATTTTCTTCTGAATGATTTCGAACATTGGGTTTGCCTATGTCCGCTCCTGACTTCTTTCGTTTTTGATTGTCTTATTGATGTTGCAATCGGTTGATCGTCTTATTTAGGTGCGACGAGATGGGTTAACTTTATGAACCCCCCCTTTCTTGGTTCGCGATCGCCTTATTTAAGTAGCGATCACTTCGTCTTAGGGTCGTCTTATTTAGTCATGACCCCGCTCATCACCCGCTTTTGCTTCTGGTTCTCTGCCAAGCACTGAGTCATCTTTTTTGATTGCGTACCCATTACTCGCTTTTTGTTTGCGGGGAATCAGTCTGAACTCTTTTCGTCAGTGAGCATAGACTTGGGCTAGTTAAATCTTTGTTCGTCATCCGGCTTAGGTCGACCTCTTTTGTAACGGCCAAATTAAATGAAAATAAACGAATGAATGAAAAGCCACGAGGACATAAACATAATAAACCTGATGGGGTGGGTAAAAGGACTACCCGTAGATTCTTTGAGTAGCTCGCGACACTCGGGTGCTCGTCAAATTTTTTTCTCCGAATTGGCGCTGCATTTTTTTTTTTTTTTTTTTTTTTTTTTACTTGGGCGAAAATATCGGGCCCACAAATAAATAAAATAACACACCAGGCCCATGCATTATTAGCCCAATTACTTGAATCTGGTCAAGCCCACCCCTCATAAAGTCAGCCCAACCCCACCCATTAATCAGCTAATGCTCAGGCCCATATAATGGGTATTAAACCCAAAACAAAAACCCAGCCCAACAATTTGATAAAGGAGCCCAACCAAATAAAATTAGGTTGAGCCCAAAGTCTATATACCTTATCTTCATCGATCGAAACCATCAGTAGAAAACCTCCACCCCACGCGTCCCGGTTAACAGATACATCGATGCCGCGTGGGAGCGGCGGCTGACGTACCCGCGCTATGGTGTCCCCTGACGGAAGGATTAACCGAGCCGCCGTCCAAGCGGCCCGGTGAAATGGGTCGACGCAGTTGCTCCAGTTACGCCGCTGGCGATGTGCGGTGGTCGCGGGCCGCACCGCCTGTTTTTTTGGCGGGGGCGGCGATTATGTCGGCGAAGCTGTCGCGACGTCGGTGAATCGTAGAACGCGGCGGTTCTTCGGAGTGACGCATCGGTGAAGCAAGAGTGAGCCAAGGCGGCACGATTTTGGCGACGATGATGGGGAAGCGGTGGTTTTTTGTGCCGAATTTGAGGCCAGCGACGGCTGGGCAGAATCAATCGGCGCGCTTTTGAGGGCGGGCAGTGGCGACTCTAAGCGGCGATGGTGGCGCGATTTCAGTCTTGGCGGGCTTCATGGCAGGGCTGTGAAGTTGAAGTGGCGGGCGTGCTCTAGTTCGGACGACACTGCCCTGTTCTTCATCTTTTCCCACTTTTTTTTTTTTTTATGTATACCTGTATGTATATTTGTATGTATATGTTGGATTTTTTGAGGAATTTTTTCGGGGTTTTTTTTTGGATTTGGAGGTCGCCTGTGACGCGGTCAGGAGTCAGGGCCGCGGCGGCGCACACCCCTTTCAATACCTTCCTCTTCCTCTGTTCATCTCCTTCTCCTTCCGCTCGCTTTTTCTGGATTTGTATCTATGTATGTATCTGAGGGTATTTTTTTCGGTCAGGTTGTGTTCTTGTGATTTTTTTGGTTTGGATTCGGAAATTCGACGTGGTTCTTGACTAATTTTTCAATTGCACCCTCCTCTAGGGCCAATTGTTGCGAGTCGTTTTTTATGAAGAGTTTTATGTGGCTTAATTGATAACAACTCACAAACAAAATGATTAATCGAACAAGAACAATGCGGGGAAGAACCGTAGTTCTTCCCTGAAATGCCAAAGGGTGTAGGTATATAAGTGGAATGAGGGAAACATTCCAGAGGTTTTTCTTTTACAATGAAAGGTGAGGTCCTTTATATAAGAGGACCAGCACGACAAATCATAAGCACGACAAATCGTTAAGCACGACAAATCGATAAGCACGACAAGTCATGTGCATAAAGCATGACAAAACATATGCGTAAGCCGCGACAAATCCGGGTCTCGGTGGGACCTCGGCGGACGCAGTGATAATTAAATCCGCCGGCGTGTGATAAATCTGGTGATCTTTGACGTGTGATATATCCGAAAGCACAACAAACCCATCATCAATCGGTCTCAAAATTCCTTCAAAGAACCCACGGTCGATGAGCATAAACGTTTTTGATTTTTTTTATCTTCGAAAAACCCCCATGTACAAAAAACATGGCTTTAGATGCATTGGCAACTCCTTATAACTTGTGCACAATAACCGTAAGGTATATTCATCATTCTCCAAATTTATGAGCGAATTAAAATTTTCCAAAGTATATATCCAATATGCTAGTGTCATGTTGGATTTTCTTAGACGTCCTCCGGTCACAGCTATTGACAAAGGAAGCCCTCTACAATTTTTTGCAATCTCCTTTCCGATGTTCTCCAACTCAATTGGACAATCTTGTTTGCCAAACACCATTTTGCAAAGCAAATCCCAACTCTTATCATCTTCTAGAAATTGCATTTGTAAGAAGTGACAACCACTTAATTGGAAAGCCATATTCGATAGCCTAGTGGTTATCATGATTCTACTCTCATTGTTGTTTTCCGGAAAATAGCACCTAACTTTATCCCAAGCCTCAACACTCCATATATCATCCATAACAATCAAATACCTTCTACCACATAAATGTTTGTGTAAAACTAATCCTATTTCATCTTCGCCCATCTCACTCAAACCACTAGTGCTCCATTTGACCTCTTTACAAAGAACTTCTAAAATACTTCTCCTGCTATACACTTGCGAAATTGTAACCCAAGTTAGAGTGTCAAAATGTTGTTCAATAAGAGGCTTTGTGTAAATACTTGAAGCAAAAGTAGTCTTACCGATTCCACCCATTCCAACAATGGGGATTATCTGGAGACTGCTTTGTTGTCCGGTGAGCTTATCCAAAACTTCATTAACTATGGCATCATCAAACACCGGTGTGCTGCTGCTCTGCCACGTGGAATCAGGCTCCTCTGAAAATGAAGAATTTGTAGGGAGCTGGGCTGCAATATCCTTGTGTTTCTTGATCAGCATCACCTCATTCCTGATCAAATCCATGTCTTGAATCACTACATCCAGACCTTGACTCAAGTCAACGGTAGTGATGTTTGATTGAGCCTGAATTTGATCGACTATATGGGTTCCAATTAAATCTTAAGCTGCATTGGCGATGCGCCTTTCCAAATCATCGTCTTCTTGGGTGGGATAAGATTCAAGAAAATGCTGGAAGAAAGTGAGGTTTTGGGTGAGAGATTCCACCTGATTTTGGTCAAGAGAAATTGGAGGGCGGGGATGGATGTTGATGTTATTTAAGGTGTGGTACAGAGAAAGCACAGCTGCATAACATGCCATATCTCTAAAATGAGTTTCTCTTCACCTCTGTTTCTCTGCGTGTGTGTAAAGTTGCAGAAAAAACGAATGGTGTATGGAGGCAAAGCAAGTGGATAAGATAGCGTCTATTGAGTTCTGTTAATAAATTAAATAAGATATTGTGTGCAGATGTTAGTCATTTTAAATTTAAAATAATTGAACTTTCACTTGATTCAAAATACAGTACAGTAAATTGCATGATTTTACATGCATTCTTCAATCAAAACTTGCTAACTACACCATAACTAGAATAATGACTTGTTTTACACAATCCATCGATTCAAAAGGTGTAGTGAATTCAAAATATAAAATAAAACGGAAGCAAATTGCATTTTGTCAAACAGTTGATGCGCATATATAATTTGAATCAACAAAAATCATGTATATGTTAACCTGAGTGAATCTATGAGAAAACAACAGAGAAAGAGCCCCATTTCTTTAATATGCTTTTCAGAGAGCCCTCGGAATCGAATTTCAGCACTTCTGTTTTTCCTTTTTTTTTTTTTTTTGACAGGACTTCTGTTTTTCCTTTGGTTGTGGTGGGAAAAGTATTGGAAGCAGTTGAAGATTTGGAGTTAAGAATTTAGGCAAAGTGATTGAAATTAAGGTCAGGTTATTATCACCCCCCAACATTAGTAAATACACCTTTATAAATTATAAACTGCCCATTATAATGTAAAATCTGCTGCCAACACCTCTACGCCGTCACCGGCGCCTCCACCGCTGCCGCCACCACCGCCCCATATCCATCAAATTATTCTACAAATCTGCTTCCATTTTCTCTCCTCTGTCTATCCCATTGTCTCACTTGCCCCCACAACTCTGATTCCTTCTCTTTCTTCACTCTCTTAAGCATATGCCCTCTTCACTTTAGATATTAGGTAAAGACACAGAATGTTAGCATACGCCTCTTCATTTTTGTTCACTCAATTTTATTTTTCACCAATTACAGAATTTAATTATAAATTAAAATTTTTTCATGTATAAAAATTTTCATACTAAATTTTGTGTTCATAAAGTTGTTTCAAATATTCATATCTTATTATGGTACAATATACTAGAGTATCAAGAATCTCTTCAAAAGTATTAAATATATGGTTAGATTCCATTAAATTGTTTTGATTTTTTTTCCCGTTAAGTATCAATGTATAACAAATAAAATATTTGTCAAAAACATAAAGTATCCAATATTTTTTCAATGATTCTTATTTCTTATACAAAAAATAATTACAATATTACCTTTAAAGTTCAAAGTTTCAAGTATACTTA
Organism: Stenogyne calaminthoides; assembly: GCA_037126765.1. NCBI lineage: Eukaryota > Viridiplantae > Streptophyta > Magnoliopsida > Lamiales > Lamiaceae > Stenogyne > Stenogyne calaminthoides. The sequence continues at coordinate 1,203,057 of JBBCBC010000011.1, read as the reverse complement.
TCAGAAGTGAAAAGAAAAGATAAATTATTTTTTTAAGGATTCTTGTGTCATACAAAAATAAATTACAGTAAAGTTAAAAGTATCAAATATCAAGAGTACTAAATATTTATTTAGGAGTATTAAATATCTAATCAGGAGTATCAAATATCAGATCGAGAGTATCATAATCATTTAAGAAAAAATGTGTGTGTTTTTTCGTACTATTAGTATTATTGATTATCAATTTATAAATCAAGTATGCATAAAGATAAATAAAATTCAAGAGTATCAAATATTTGACCTAGAGTATCAAGTATCGCATCAAAAGTATCAAATATCTAGTCAAATATATAAACTGTTTTAGCGATTTTTATTTCATACAAAAAATAGTTACAGTATTATAATATCAACTATAAATTTAAAGTATCAAGGTTGTTTATGATTCGACAGTATCACTTTTAGATTCATGAGTATCATTTATGAATTCAGAAGTGTCATCTTTTTTGTAATACAAACTATACATGAAACTGATAACAAATATAACTCTAATATGAAGTACATGTAATTGTAAAACAAAATGTAGAATAGTATCATCCCGTAGTTCTAGATAGCAGGAGTATCAGTTTATGATTCAAGAGTATCACTTTTTCATTCAAGAGCATCACTTACGAATTCAGAAGTACCACTCTTAAACAATACATAAAACTGATCAAGTTACAACTCAAATGTGGAATACATGTTAACTAAAAAACATATATTGAAATATTGTCACTCTTTAATTCCAAAATGTCTGAAGTATCGGTTTATGGTTCAGGAGTATCACTTATTAATTCAGAAGTAAACTACTTTCTGAAAGACAAATTAGAAATCTAAATTCAAACAATACTCAAAATTTATTGAAATAATGTCACTATGTAGTTTCAAAAATCCTAGAGCATCAAATTATTGTTCGAAGGAATCACTCTTGAGTTAAAAAGTGTCACAGTTTTATAGAAATAATGTATGAATATTAAGAACAAGCGATACTTAAAACTGATCTAAATACAAATCAAATGTCTAAATATTAAAGTTCATGGTTTAAAACATATAATATTGTTAATGTGCAATTACAAAATACCGAAAGTATCACCTATTGATTCAAGAGTATTATTTTTTGGTTCAAGAATATCTCTTTAATTTTCTCTACAACATAAATAAGAAGTAATATAAATCAAACTAATCTTATGTCTATTCATTCAAAAAATAAATATAGACATAAAATGTACAATAATTAATTATCAATGCACAATAATCATTCTCAAGACTATTTTTCATGTCACATTAAAATTTTCTTAAAGCTGTAAAAAGTTCAAAATTTCATCTACTTATTGTGCTCTGCTTCCTCCATTTTCTCTGTGTCTTGTGCTATCTTGTTGCAAACTGTGTATTTTCTCCGTGTCTTGTGCTTTAAAATACCTATAAGTTGCAATTGTTAAAGAGAAATATTCAATATGAAGATATACTTATATAAGTTAATAGTTAATAATTCAGCTAACAAATACATCATCTACCAATAATATTCATATTCTAACCCTTTATAGGACACACTATAAGAGCAAGGGGGTATGGTTTTAGATTAGCAATATACAGGTTTGACAAGGTAAACCAAAAGTGTAAGGGACAAAATCAATTTAAACCCAACAAAGCATATTGAAATCAATTTTACTACAGTTTTCACATAAGAGCTACACACACCTTTTAATACCAAAGAAATGAGTAGGTAAGCCAAAATATCACAAAAATTACGCAAAAAAAAGTGATTACCAGAAATCAACATAATAAATTTACTAAAGAATATAGACAGTGAAATTTAAATTGTAGTCCAAATGGGTGGGTGCCCTATCTGTTGTCATCCCTGCATGTAATCAAAAGAAAACCCATACGATATTTCATTTACTATGTAGCATTAATGTTGTCAGGTAAAATCAACAAGACACTTTGTGAGTTTTATCTATATAATAATATGTTAATTTTGGGGTTCGAGTAGGAAACATAATAATGGGCTCCAGGACAAGTATTTTATTAATTTTGACAACAAACCATATGATGTCTGGACTTATTTTCAAACTTGTATATTAATAGCCTCTGCAACTTTTGAAAGATAGAGCTAAAAACATGTTATTGAGGGAGGGTTAAATAATATGGGTTATGTAAAGACCAGTTAGACGGGTCTTTATTTAACCCATATTATACTAATCAGTAATTACATATGTGCTATGTAATTTTCAAGGTGGGGAACCATGATTATGAATTTGGATTAGTCAACTTTTCCACTCTATTCAGTAATTACATGTGCTATATGTAATTTTCAAGGTGGGGGACCATGGTTATGAATTTGGAGTAGTCAACTTTTTGGAAATTTTCGTAGATGAATCCAAATATGAATTTGGATTAGTGAACTTTTGGAAATTTTCGTAGATGAATCCAAATATGAATTTGGATTTGTGAACTTTTGGAAATTTTCGTAGACGTATCCAAATATTTATTCAGAGCAGAAATATTTTGATTTTGATGGTTATGTTATTTGTTTATAGAGTGAGTCTCTTGTGCACCAAGTACACCGTACACTTGTACAACTGTATTTATTCTATTTAGTGATGATGACTATTCAATCCTCATAGTAACAATGTTGAGATATAAGAATTTCAATTTCCAGCCTAGAAGGCCCCGTACATAAATAAATTTGACTAACAAGCCCAAAATTTAAAATCGAAATTGTTTTTTTTTTTTTTTTATCGGACAAAATTAGTTGTTAGTAGTTAGTACACCAAGCACCCAAACACTCCACAAATTCGTCAAACCACCTTATAACTCCCATACTCCAATTCGTTCTCAAAATGAATCTAATCTGGGTCTCCCACTTAATTGAAGAAATTGTGTAAAAGGGTGAAATTTAAGCCACCGTTTAAAATCGAAATTGTTAAATAAGCATTTCTCAACCCAAACTAATATTAGACATTTTTTTTTAATAAGAAAAACTCATTAAAAATGAACGGTTGGGTATAAGGGATACCCAATACATAGTTATAGGCTGTACACAAACTATCATGTAACACTCAAGATTAATCTAGAGTTAACTAACCAGTCATTAAAAATAAAAAGACTAGAGATAGGAAATTTTAACGAATTATAACGAATATTAGACATCTTGAACCTTAAACAATTCTTTTAACAAATTATAACGAGTCAAATCTTTGGATTAAATCCAAGCACACAATTTGCGCTCTCAAACACAATATTTAATCTCTAATCAAATTTTAAATTCGCAATCATGAAATCCAAAAAATATGGAATTATATCAATAATATCTTCATAAAATTTGTTGAGTAACACTCTTGTGAACCAGGTCTATACATGAACGCTATCACTGTTATGTGTAAAAACTATCACTTTTATTTACAAAAACTTTCACTGTTTAAAAATATAAAGTATTTTCTATACAGTGATTGTTTTTGTGCATAACAGTGATATTTTTTATACATAATAGTGATAATTTTTATATATAACAGTGATACTAAAGATACCGAGTTCACGGTAAACTCGGGTTCACACAAGTTTTTGTCCGACCAACTTAATGGTCGGCAGCCCAAGCATATTAATCAATATTTTTCCCCCTTTTTCCCGGCCCAAATTATCTAAAACAACTGGCAGCCCTTTCCATTTAATTAGCTCAATATGTGGCATGCTAAATTGCTAATTAAGTTCATTACTTTAGCCCAAAAAATGAAAGAACATAAGCCACGGTATTAGCCCCAAAATATTAATATGAGAATGGGTTATTCTTTCTTAGGTGGACTTACACAGTGATCATTTTAACAGTTGAACCGTTAGTTCTATTGGTCCAACCAGTTAAACCAGTACACAATACGATTTGATCGCCGGTCCGATTATAAAAACACTGATTTATTATTAATTTGAATTGTTAGTTCTTTAGCACGGTAACAATCGATTAATTTGAGTTTAATTATATTGCCTCCGTCAAGTAATTTTAGTTCTAATTTGAATAAGAATCGATTTGAAATGATCACAATTTAATTATATCGATTGACTGTAATAATGAATGCATAGACCAAAAAACACCTTGAAATAAAATGGCATTGTCCCTCCCACGTACATATGCCCCTGAATTGATCGATGAACAACGGCACACGATACTTGTCGATCTATTAATATCTGTGTGGGGGAGAAAAAAAGTTTTTTGATCCCATAAATTATTTACTGTCCATTTTCGTTTTAAAAAATTTAATTTTTTAATTTTGGTCCTACAACTAAATTAATTGTCCAATTTTGATCTCATTCTTGCCAAAAAATTACAAACAACGCCGTTTTGATCTCATGTAAATCACGTGCCGGTAAAATTTGGGGGTTTTCTATACCCTCGATGACGTGAACACTGACTAATTTTTTCATTTTAATTCTTATATATTTTTTTAATTAATCAAACTACACATGTGTAAATAATTTAATAAATCAAACATAAAACTTAAAATCTGTAAATGTAAGAACGACAAAATTTTATCGACACGTGACTTGCATGAGACCAAAAACATTATTTTTTTCGATTTTTCGGTGAAAATAGAACCACAATTTAACAATCCATTTAATTGTAGGATTAAAATTGGATATTAATTTTTTTAAAAACAAAAAATAGGCAGTAAATAAGTTATGAGATCAAAAATATTATTTCTCCCGTGTTGTCCAAATAAAACAGCATACTTAATTAAAGCTTTATTAATTTTGTTTTCTAAAAACGGTATGGGAAAGTACTGTCTTTTTAATTACCCGTGAATTACACAAACTTCCAATTACCCGTGAATTACAATTGTGTAATAGCTTTTTAATTAGTATAATATCTCCAAATTAGGTTATTAATGTATCTTTTTGGTGGGACCCATTTAAATCATAACATCACAAATAAAGTGAGGGGTTGGGGACGGGGTGACATTAATCTTGTACAAATGTTCTCTTTTCACATAGAAGGAAATCAAAAAATGAGCCTTCACTAACTTCTGTGATTAAAATTGAAAATGAGAATATCTCTCGTTGAGCTATCAAATGCAGAAGACATTAAATTAACTACATAAAAAAATAATACAAATAATTAAATTATAAAGATTTATTGTGGTTTATATTCCCAACGGTCACCTATATCATCATCATCAATCCGATTATTGAGTCGACATTTCTAGACGTGATGACTCACCTTAATAATTAGGGTAGGTCTAGTGTTAAAATTTTCATGAATTTTTTTTAAAATTCGCGAATTGTATATTAAAATTGGCTAGGGAAGGAAACTTTAACCATTGCTCGTTCACTACAATTTTTTGTTGTTCCCTATATTTTAGTGTTAAATAAAAAAATAAAAAAATCTGTTGTACCTGAAATTCGAACTAGGGACATAGCAGTAATATAAAAACAAGCATATCACTACACCATATTGAAATTTTATATTATTTGTTTCTCATTAATTTTACCTTTTTTAAAAAATAAATATTAACAAAAAATATAATTACTCATATATAATTAGTGTCATGACAAACTCATTGTAAGTGTTGATGTACACATTTTTCATGTTCATCTCACTGTAAAATTTACACACATATATACTCACCAAAATTTAAAGTAATTTTTGCCAAACGGTTTGCTCAAGTATATATTTTTATAATTAATAGTGTTACAAAATACCAAATAATTAGCACATAAATATGAGGCGCCGACGCTTCATATTTAAACAAAATTTAAAGATCCACAAACTAAATATGTGTATATAACAATCTTAATTTATTTATATAATTGCGCCTCTAGCTAGTTTATATTGATCTTGATTTAATTATGTTAAAATCATCGATTTTAAGGAAAGGGGTTGGAAATAGGAAGATGGAAAATAAAAATAAAGCGGATCGAGAACAACACGAACAGGCAAGTGATCAAATCCAGAAATGTTGGATAATTCGTCAATTTCAATTGAAGTTTTGATTTGAATCGAGTGCATTCCATTTGTGTAATGTCTCACATATTTTTCTTACAAGAATCTTTTTTAATATACCTATTAAATTTTCAACGAAAATAAATTCGTCCTTATTTTTCTTTTTTTTTATGGGATAAAGTTAGTTGTTAGTATTTAGTACACCAAACACTCAAATACTCTACGAAATCACTAATTCACCTTATAATTTCCATAACTCTAAATTCATTCCCAAATAAGGAGTCCAGTTGCTAGGTGGGCTAAGCCACCTGGTTAAGTTCATCCTTAAATAGTAAAACTTGCCTACTACTTGCCTACAAAACTTTCTAATTGTATAAGCTATTTTTAAACTATATGTATAATTGCCAACGAAAATGTAAATTGCCTATAAAATTATTTGTGTAGGTAAATTTGCCTACGAAAATTATAAATGTGTAGGTAGATTGCTAGTAGGTAATTCGTTTATCTAGAAAATTATTTGTGTAGATATTTTTTTTAAATGAATTATTCTAAAAATTGATAGGCAAATCATAGACAAACTTTACTTTTTAAGGATCAAATTATTTTTATAGGTAAATTTCGTAGTCATTTACGAATTTTCGTAGGCAATTTTTCATTTTTTTTGTAGTGTTTATAGATAAAAACGTAGCGCGAGTAATTGAAGTTAAGTGAAAAAAACAATTTACAAGTGTCTAAAGGTATACATTATTTTGCAATAAACATATCAACATATTGACTAGCTAAGTTTGGCTTTAAAAAGGAAAAAAACATTATCATGGTCACTTGTATGGTTAATATTAGTTCCTCATTTATCCCTATCTCTTCAGATGAATTAATTAAGTTACGTCCTTTTCTTCTTCTAACAAGAATATAAGAGTATGTCCAGTGTGAAAATTTTTATGTTTGAAAATCTATAAAATTGTCTTAAATCAATCATCTACATACTGAACACTAAATAATGAAATCTAAATTATGGTCTATTCGGGCCGGGTGAACCATGAATCACTTGGGTCGAGTGAACTATGAACCATTCGATTTTGTCTTACCTTTACCAATTATAGAATTCGATTATAAATTTTAAAAATTTATGTATAAAAATTTTCATACTAGACTTTGTCATAATCTAAATATTACAGTGTTTAATTTCAATCTCATTTTTTCTTTCTTCACTAATGCTTGAGTCCATGTTTTATTATATGAGATAATGACTCTAAGGTACAAAAAATAGAAAGTAATAACTCTAAGGTATAAATGCAATTTTTATTTACTCTAAGGTACAAAAAAAACTGTAATTTGTTTGAAAAAAAAAAAAACTGCACTTTGTACCAAAAAGTTGCATTTGGACCTTAGAGGTTTTTGTTTTTGCACTTTGTACCTTATTTTTCCCCTTATTATATTACCACCAATTTAGCTCGCAAATGCATTTTGATATTTTGAAGAATTCAAATATTTCATACGATCGGAATGCAAGAAAAGAATTATTACCATCCCTAATCTTTCACTCTTCTGTTAATCATCGAGTGAAAAAGAAAAATAATGTATAAATGGGTACAAAAGTGATAGATGGATAAATCATCGAGTGAAAAAGAAAAATGGGTACAAAAGTGATAGATGGATAAATAATGTATTAATAAAAATACACTTAATTCAAATTCTTCCTAGTTTCCACAATAATTTTTTATTTTTCATGCAATACTATTAAATTAGTGGTACAACATATTAATAAATTGTTGGGCATCGCCCAACGGTGCAGCATGGAAGACCAAAACCGCTCAAATCATCGTGCGCCTCGCAAGTGAATGAAATTATGTCCTCTATAATTAATGTTTTATTTTTTATTTTGATAAAAATTTATGTGAACCCAAATTTATATGTGAACTCAATTTAAAAAATATATTATTATGTATAAAAATTATCACTATTTAGAAAATAAATTTCAGTTTTATTCTTGATGTAATTGACATACATATTAAGAAAAATATAGATAAAGTAGATACAATATATGTATTATAGGGTATTGTGGAGTTCACTTATAAATAAAATGATTGTTGTAAGTGAAGTACAATGACATCCCCTATATACTAATAGAGGGTTTTTCCCTTGCTGATGTGTCAACTCCACATTGATTTAATCTATTTGTCATTCTATGAGAAGTTTGGTAATACATGTCATTAAAAAAAATCACATGTGTCATCCAATGTGTTTAAAAGAATTCATATGTGTAATTTTAAACAAATTCAAAATAAATTTAATATCTTTTCACATAATTATAATTATTCAACTTAGCATACATATTGATATAACTATAACAACTCCATTCAAAATTAAATAAAAAACTAAATAATAAAATTATATGTTATCTCTATGGTTTCTATTATCATTATGATTGAAATATAATAAAATTCCTAACCTATATAAAAATTACTATTTATTTTTAAAAAAAAATTAAAAAAAAAATTATAGAATATTGGCGATTTTTATGCACATACTAATAAAATTTTGTTATTGGTGGTAAAAAAATTGATAATTAAAAATTTAAGTAATAATATACTAATATTTTTTCAATTAAAAATTATAAATATTATACTTTTAAAATTGTATTATATTGAATATTAAAAACACACGCGAGCCATATGCTAGTGTAAGAGCATTTTGTAGCAGCTCATTCATAGCATTAGAGGTTTGCTACTCACAGAAGTATGTTCGAAATTTGTTTTCCAAGATAAATAAAAAAGGGAATGGGAATAATTAGCACAAATAAATAAGGACATTTTAGCACACATGATGATCAAGTAGTCTCGATTTTGTCATGCAGTGTCACGACCAGATGGTGTGCATCGTCGAGAAGCTTCCACACATCAAGATGGCCAGCCATTGCGTTACATTCCCTCAAAATCTCGTCCATGCTGCTGTATTTCTCTATGATTTGTTTTCTCCTTTGTAGTACAGAAGCTGCAATCGCATAAAGCAACAGATCCTCCGTTGGTGCCTAATCCTGCTCCAAGCTGACTTCCCTATACCAGCCCGAATCGCAGCCTGATCCGCCCACATCACTTCCCAGATGCACAACGTTTGCTCGAAAGATAACTCCCTTCTGAAAAGTACGACCACCATTCTGTACACGAAGAAGCAATCCTCCGCTTGCAGCTTCTCCAGATGCCTGTAGAGATGTGAGTCCTTGTACTTAATGATCTTGGAGACGATGTTGAGCTGCCTTCTGATTCCCACTTCATCCAGACGGAAATTGTGGAGAGCCTTCTTCATAAAACCCACGAAACACCAGAAAGCTTCGTGGTCTTCGGTCATAACAGCGATTATTGGAGAAAGTAGATCGCTCATTCCCTGGCAATAGCCGATTTCAGGGTCGTAGAGTGCATAGGCTTCAAGAATGGCGACTAAGCGGGCCGCATGAAAGACCCGGCTCGGAAGGAAGTGGTCGTAATCCTTCAATCCAACAGCCTCAGCTGCACGACGTGCTTTAGGTTCGGATACCGCAGCCTGTGTTGGGGAGTATGTGATCCATTCCTCATTAGCTCTCACTGCATCTAGGCGAATAATACGCTGCCAGGTGGCAAAATCTTCCCTACTTCGGGGTTTCGCGGGAGATGAATCCTCCTTTGAGGAAACATCGATGTCATGATCCTGTGTGCTTTCTGTAAAGTCAAAGGTTTGACTGACCTCGGGATCTTCTGAGGAGTCGGAGTCTGAGGAATCGTAGTCGGATGCAACGGTTGAATTAGTAATTCTTTTCGAACCCGCATATCCATCCATAATTGAATGGCATTCATCCTCATTATTATGAAACGAATCATCACTAGATAGGGATTCTCGGGCACTCACGACATCTTCAGAGCCAGCGGAATCCATGCCTTCGGTGAGACTTACTCCGCATACACTACTTGTTTCACAGCTGTCATTTAACTTAAAAGTTTCGCCGTTATGCTTAAGAAGACGACGGCATTGTCTACGCAATTTTTCATATTCCTTTCTGCGTAAATTAACACCATACCAAAAGGATGTTAATTCCAGAAAAAGTCAGATGCTGGTATTTAACTAGGAGTGAGTGATGGAGAAAATGAGAAAGAATACATATTGGCATTAATGGGTCATTGGAGAGAGAGTGATGGAGAAAAAAAGAAGGTATTTTGTAGGGTTTATAGGTATTTGTAGGGGTGTATTGAATTCAGTGTTAGATGTGTGATTCAGGGACTTTGTTCATCCTAAATGATTGCCAGTTCTCAGGGCATGTGGTGCAATGTTCAATGACGGAATTGACCCTAGCTTTGTTGCAGCTGAGAGCCTGAGACGGTCGCTGACTATTGCTGTATTTCGCTTTCCATTGTTGCCCTTCCACAATAGTGATGAACTCATTCGTTTGATGTTTATTGCTTTCCATTTGTTACCTTACCTCCATGGTGATGAATTCAAATTCATCCTAATTGTATTCATATTCTGATTATGTGGTCATAATGATTGTTAATCTATAGCAAGGTTGTATATTTCCTTAGTTCCTTATTCAGCCTTGTTTACTCTACATTCAAGATTTCAGTGGCTCACAAATTTTAGGGGTTCATATGGTGGGCTTCATGTATGCAGAATGCATCTTAAATGTCCATAAAAGGAATTAATTTTTGTTTTGAAAAGTTCTTAAAGTCGCATCACAGAAAATTCAAGTTCTAAATGAGCCCTAGTTATTTCATAAATCTCCAAGTTTCATTAGAGGTTTGTAATGATTCTCTACTGATTGGAATTTTAAATATCCAGGTATCATCTAAAAGATGTAATTATTGGCAAAATATACTTTCTTCTTGTAAGAATCAAAATAAAAAATATGGATCTGGAAATTCGGCGCCGGGAATCAACAGGGTCAGGGTCCAATACCCATGTTGAGACAGAGACACTTGCTAAGTTTGAACTAATGGATGGTGCTCCAGTCAGAGGTACACTGATTTTAATACATGTTATGTCATATGATAAATTGTAATCTATTAATAAGTTGATTACTTTTTATTAGTTCTATGACGAATAATGTATTACCTACAAACTAAATATATCTATTGTTTCCGGTAAATACATCTCTATGTTCTCATTTCTTTTACCGTTTTACCCTCATATATGGAGTAATATATATTGTATATATTCAAGTACTAATTCTTTCCCCATATTGGGTTCTCTGATCTTTTCTCCCTTGGCAGAAAATTTTATTCAACTCAGCATTCTCTAAATGTTTTTATTTATTCTTTGACAGGTGAATCAATTCCAATTAGATTGTTCCTGAGCCCATACGAGCTGACTCCAACATATCGAAATATCAACAACAAATTCAGTGTGAAGTACTACATAAACCTTGTACTTGTTGATGAAGAGGATCGTCGATATTTCAAACAACAGGAGATCACAATGTACCGTCTTGGAGACACATCGTAATTTAAGTTAAAGTATTAAGTGCCTCCTGGATCCTTTGTACTTCTCAGTTCAGACGCTTCATGAAAAAGGACAAGAATTACTTTGTCTTAGTGTTACCAATTGGATCCTCCTTGATACAAATACATACCGTACAGAGGAAGAAGTATGTACATCACCGTTTATCTCTGTCTGATATTTTGGCCAGGATTTGTGGATATCTGTAGATGAATTCTAAGTTCTAACACAATAATTGTCATATCAACAGGCAATTTGTACGGGTTGATTATTTTGTATTTGGACAATTTCCTGTTGATTCCTGATGCGAGTCCCTCTTGTCTTAGGTTTGTTACGCTTTTTTCTTGGAACACCAGATTTCTTATGTGAGCTGTGTTTGCGTGCTGTTTATTTTATTTCATCTTTTTGAGTTTTGTGTAATAAAGCTTTACATTTGTGTTTTTGGCAGTACGTTAGTTTTGGCTTATTGATGTAGACTTGATGTTCTTCTATCATGATGGAAATAGATTATTGCACGATTAATTTGATTTGGCTGGACATAATTTTTACGATAAATGTAATAATATATACTCTCTTCTTTATAGAAGATTTAGCACAATTGACTGTTACACGCGTTTTTGTGAGCGAGTTTTGTATTAGTAATTGAAATGATAAAGTGGTTTTTAAGGAGGGGTATAATAGATAAGTCTCTTTTCTACATACCGCTTCTTAAAAGTCACTTTATCATTTCAATTACTAATATAAAATTTGCTCGTAAAAATGTGTGTAAAAGTTAACTGTGCATAGGGGTGGACGGTACGGCATACCGAAAATTTTCTCGCCATACCGTTACCGTACCGAAATTTTCGATAACAAATAATATCATACCGTTCTCATACCGAAAATTTCGGTATACCGAAATTTTCGGTATGTCAATATTGATACCGATACCATACCGATAATTTCGATATACCGTGTCGTACCGAATTTTCGACATATACCGTACCATACCGAATTATCGGTATACCGTTTCGTACCGAAATTTCGGCATACCGATAATACCGTTTCGTACCGAAATTTCGGCATACCGATAATACCGTTTTGTACCGAAATTTTGACATACCGTTCCTGTCGAAATTATTTTTTAAATAACCTGTATTTTTTATGAAAAAAATATTTGATCACAGAATAAGATTTAAGTATTCATCACTCATCAGTCCAACACAAAATATAAATTTCAACAATCCAACACAACAAAATAAGTTTCAATAGTTCAACACAACACATATTAAAAGACACTCAATATATGCAATGTTGTGGGAGACTTTGGAAACACATATCCGAGTCCCCTCTATACAATGCTGCCAATATATGCTCCTCTTTTTGGGAACTGTGGGAGACTTTGTCGAATCTATTATGTTTGGTGTGTCGGATGGATTCGGCATTGAATGAGAAGATTCAGATTCCATTCTATATAAAAAAAACATGAGTATAATAATAAAGTTACCAAACATGTTCAAAATTATACTCTTGGATAGAAGGATTTCAAGTGTAAGCATATAAAATAAAATAAAAAAAATCAAATCCACCCAAATTACTAAATCAAAACATCCCAAAATCACTATGGATTTCAAATTCATTCCTAAAAATCCTCCAATCCTCAAGATTCTACATTTCAATAACCAATTCATTTGATCATTCATACGATATATAGACATATCAAAGATATTGAAAACACTCCAATACTATTCATTTTTATTAGAACACAAAACAAAGAAAAATGGGGGACTTGGAAAATTTCTTTTACAAACAAAATAAACCACTTTGTTATTTTTTATGGGCATTATCAGTAGACCTGAGCTTTGTAATCTTCCCTTTGTCTAAAGGTGAAGATGAGGACAAGAACAAGTCCCCACTTTTCCAAACATCCAACAAACCTTTAATAGCTAAAATACACTCACTTTATTTAACCTGTATTTTCTGCTTCAAAGTCAAAACCCCAACCCCCATACATAATTAGCCGCCTCCTCTTGGCTACACAACCACCTTGTTGTAAATTTCACAAAAAAAAAAAAACACGCTTGACCTTAATTGATCGCTAATGAAAATTATGGATGATTATAAGTAGAAAGGGGAAAAACTAAACAATAGGGAGTTAAGAACTCAAATACCTTTAACACCTGTTTGAATTTTGATCAACGACTGAAAAGAGAAGTGCTCGCTTTATCGATCCACGAAAAAGATCGCAAATACCCCTTTTCATTTGCACAATTCGGAAAGATGATAAATAATTGAAAAAAAAAAAGCAGAAAAAACCTAAATTATAAGCCTAAAAGGTAGTATAGAAAATGAAATCATACACAAATTAGAGTAACATCAACATAAAAAGATATTGATTCTTGAAGGAACCCAAATAAAATGATGATAAAATAGATGAGTAGAGTGAATCACCTCTGGTTTCAGAGAACTTATCCCACTCTTGGCAAGTTTTCTCGCGTTCACGCAAAAACTCTTTGTAAGATTTCTACCAATGTAACAAAAAATGAATAAATGCACTATGTAGTGTAGATCTGAAAAATAATCGCAAAATGTTTCGTGCTTTTGTAGCAGTAATTACCTGAGCAAAAGATGACAGAGTGGTGGGGGACGGCGGCGAGAGGGAGGCGGGGCAGCGGCAAGGGGGGAGGCGGGGTGATTTGAGGCAAGGGGGAGGCGGGACCAGAGCGGCGAGGGGGGAGGGCCACAATGGTAGGGGGAGAGGAGGGGCCAAAGGCGAGGGGAGTGGGGGGAGAAGGGAGTGGTGGGGGACGGCAATGGAGAGGGGCGGGCGAAGCAAGAAGGGGGAGGCGGGCCAGGCAAGGGGGGCGGGCCAGAGCGGGGGGGGGGAAGGCGGGGCCACAAGGGGGGGGGAGAGAGGGGCCACAAAAGGGAGGAGGGAGGGAGAAGGGTGGGGGAGGCGGAGGAGGGAGGCGGGGAAAGGGGGGGAGACGGGGAGGGCAAGGGGAGGCGGGCCAGAGCGGCGAGGGGGGGAAGGCGGTGCACAAATGCAAGTAGGGGAGAGGAGGGGCCACAAGGGAAGCGGGAGGCGGGAGAAGCAAGCAGATTGTGAAAAAATGAAATGTTATGTAGGGTTTGTGAGTTGTGACTTTGTGTTAATATATATATACATAATATAATTATAATTATTTATTTGAAAAAAAAATGAATTCAACACAAGATTTTCGGTATATCAAATATTTTCGATATAATCGAATATTTTTATATATATCGAAAAATATTTTCGATATACCGGTATAATTGATAAAATTTCTATATTCATATATACATACTGCATCGAAATTTTCGATGCGGTACCATACCGCATCTTAAAATTTTGATAAATTCGATATTTTTCGATGCGGTAAAATCTTATATATTGCAGATTTTTCGGTATTTCCTCCACCCCTAGGTGGGATGCAGATTGTGGGGGGTTGAGGGTGGGATTTGGTATCATAGGCACGATTTGAGGGAGTTGTTGGGAGGGGTGGGTGAGTGTAGGGCATTATGGGTATTTTACACCAAAAAAGTAGGACCTATAAGTAATAATATGATGAATGGACCTATGAGTAATACACACACATGGAATGGACTTATGAATATTTTTTTCTTAAACAAAATATTAAATTGAGGGTGTGCTTGGTAGAGGGGTTTGAAGATAAGAAATTGGAATGGAATGAAAGTTTAATGTTTGGTCGGGGGAATGATTCCATGAATAGTGTTTCTATATCCAAAAATCATGGAATCAAAATTATATTTTCATTCCTCATCTATTTGGGGGGAATGAAAGTCATTCCCCTATAATTTAATATATTATTTTTTAAAAAATAATTTAAGCTTCCAAATTAACATTTTCTATTATTATATTATAATGAGACACTATTGCTTTATAAATATATTTTTTTAACACAAAAAATAGTTAAGGTTATTTTTTTATTATTAAGAAACTTAAGCATACCAATCACCATTTATGGTAATGATAGTCATTCCTAATTATCAACCAAACAATCCAATAATAATAAGCATGTCCATTACCATTCCTCATTACTATCATTCCTATTTCCATTCCAATTCCTCACCACAAACCAAGCACCCCCTGAAAGTTGAAAAAAGTTTACAAATTACAATTTTTAAATTTAAGAATACAAATATTAGCTTATAAGTTACAACTTACAACTTATAAGTATACTATAGTAGCTAAAAAAATATTAGTAGTATAACTATAAAGTATCACTATATAAAAATGAAAAATTGGTAATTGACAAGAATAAGAAGCTAGAGCAAGAGATAAGAGAGAAATTGATGCAATTGGATCAATTTGGTGTGAGAAATACACTCAAATCAGTCAACTGAAGCCACTATTTATAGATGAAAAAAAAATTAAATTAACAAACCGGTGGTTCGAACCCGTAAACAGTCGGTTCGGAACCGCCGGTTTCGATTTTCAAAATCTAGGAACCGAAACCAAACCTTCATTTTTCCGGTTTTAATTTCGATTCCGAACCGGCAAATCGCCGGTTTCGATTTTTTTGGGCAAGTCTATTCACCTGCAGTACTTTATAGGACCGTCTCTCATTAGTTAATGGAATTGTTTGAACAAATAATTTCACTATTTATTTTTCGTCTAAGAGACCAAGATAGGGACCATTATTACGGCGTCGATTGATCTCTTTATTCGTGTTTCAGTTTCGCTTTTGTAAGTTTTTCTTTCTTTTAGGGAATAAGGCAGCGATAGGAGAGAGAGGCTCTGCCCTCTCTCTACCTTTTTTCCTTCTTCTTCAGCGTTTGGTGCACGTTACTTTTTTTCAAGATTATCACCGTCGGACGTCTGGTTACTTCCGACTGCCGTTGTGGCCAGCTCGGCCCTCTAGGTTTGGTTGCACTTTCTGGTTTTCTTTTTCTTTTGCTTGTAATATATGTGTTGGGGTTCTGTGGATTGCCTGTCAGTATTTCCAACGGTACCGCCTTGGTCGGGAACGCGTTGACTGTCGCCGGCGGTGCTTGATCTGGTAGTTATTGGAGTCCAATTTTCATGGTGACCTGTGCAAGCAGTCATGGGGTGACATGTTTTTTGTCTCGGTGCTTTCTCTGAAGGCCAGATCCTAGTAGGTAATCCGTGTTTACTTTTGTCTCGTTGCACCCGTTTGTTTGGGTAGATTTGAGGCTTTCGGCTTGTTTCGAGAGTTATGTACTCTTGTGTATTTTCTTATGAATAAAAACTCTCGTTTAAGCTTTAAAAAAAAAAAAGTTTTTCTTTCTTTTTTTTTTTTTGGTCGTTTTTCACTTTAAAATGTTTAAATGCATTGCGCCCGATTTAGTTGACCACTATCATTAAATTCTGGATTTTATTATTGTTATTGCTTTTTTACTCAACACTCCTTCGGTCCTTCCTATAAAAAAAAAGGGAAAAGGACAAAAAGAAAATTTTCAACTTTTGTTTCTTGCTAATCAGTCCTTGAAATATGGTAAAATTCCAATCATTACATATTATAATATATTTTGCCACAACGATCATGAGTTCTTTTTTTAAGAATTAGACTTTGTCAATGTGGTCCTACGAAAGGCATGAATTGAGGGTATACAGTATATACCATTTGGAACATGCTTGATTCTATTTGTGTATTTATGTATCAGCAACTTCCATACTACAGGATGATTACACGACCTTTTGTAAACTCAGAAGAAGTTACATGATCATGGGTAATATTTTCTCCTCGCAGGGATCACAGTCTATAAAATGGTGTCACACGTACTTTTGATATCGTCAACATGCTATAAAATGGTGTCACACGTACTTTTGATATCGTCAACATGCTAGTGCTATAAGAATGAAAATTGATAAAAAAGAAGAAGATATATTATCATACTACACTTTCATTTCGTTCGTTTTATTGCACTTCAAATAATTCAACCCAACATAATGTTAACGTAATTGTTTGTTGTTTTGTACTAAAATAATCAGAAAATTGCACCATAATTGTCTACTTTGGATTGGTGCAACAGAAATATGTTTAAATTAAATCTCAATTAATAATTACGGAAAAAGGTATTTAAATCATGAAACATGTAATGTGGCCTAACAACACGAATGATAGCATTTATTCACGTAGTGGATGACCAGCTTAAAAGTTCAAAAACTGTGGGGATGATGTCTTATTGTGATTAAGCTGTTATATATTGTTCATTCATATGCCATGTTTCATAATTATTATTAAAAAAAATCCCCTAAATCAAAAATACATAATATTCTAAATAAATTCAAAAAGAAAATCCAAACACAAAGATGCTGGCGAACACAATCATTGAATTGGTACAACATGAATATATCTGGTAAGAGAAAACAATAGCTTTTTGCTTGTAATGGACATCTTTTAAAGTTAATGCTTGTTTTTTCAAGGAATTTGGATCTCTACTTTTATTTTTTATTTTTGTAAATTTTGAAAGAGTGAAGTACAGAATAATAATAATATTTATAAGTTTTTCTTTAAAAAATTTATCAAAAGCATTATCTAAACAATATTATACAATAGCCAGTCTAGTGAGATCATGCATCAATACTTTGCATCATGATTATCATCATTGTCCATTGACCATATAATATGATAAGCATAATAATTATGAGTTGATAACGCAATTTGTCCATGAAAAACTATTAAAACAAACATATATATTAAAATATATATATATATAAGACAATGTTTGTGAAAGTGTACATACACAAGACAATAATCTCTATGTGTGTGCTTGTTTTCTTTCAAAAAAAAAACGTAAAATAAAATGGATAGAGAATATCTTGCCTATATTAAATTGTAGAGTAACCAAATTGCTTCAAAGTAAGTCAACTGATCCTGATTTAAAAAAAAAAAAAAAACTTATACCCAAATGAGACAACCGAGATCATTGAAAAATGTAATGGAAAATAATGAATTTTGCTCTATTGCTAAATCTAAACAAAGAATACTAAAATTATACATTCAGAATTTTAGGTACACTTCTTTCTATAAAGGAAAAAAAAAAGACTGTATAAAAAAAAAAGACCAACAGAATAGACTAAGCCCAAACTAGTAGTATTTAAAAATAAGATATAAGATCTTGACTTGTTAAAATTCCACTGTGAAAAATCATAAAAAAATATATATAAGATCAAATTACTAGAGCTCTTTTTGTTGAACAGTTTAAACATAATTCAAACTGATAATCAAACAGCCCTGACACAACTTTAATTGCTTGATAACAATCAAAACAAAGTAAAAGACGAAATTCACATGATTTTATTCAAGATAATACACACTTTTATTACTACCAATATCATGAACTGCATAGAAAAGACTATATATATGAAGATCAAACACAAGACAATCATAAACAAGACTTTGAACCAAAAAGAAGAAGAATCAATTCCACAAAAGCCAAAATTGTCAAGTACAGATTATTAATAAAATCAGAACTACGTATAGCATATCAATATTAGATGCATACATATCAGACAAAAACATTAAATAGGTAATATTACAAACAACATAAAAAGGGTACAAGCAAGTATATATCCAGCACAATACACTCACTGACACACAAATAGTATTTATTCATTAAAATGCAGAGAGATTTAGAGTTTTGCAGCAGCATCTTTGTCCAATAATAATGTAAGCGCTCCTTCAGCTGCATTAATTAAGGAAAGCAGAATCAGTTAACACTATTAATTAAGGAAAGCAGAATCATCTAACACTATTAATAAACACTTTTTTGTTCACTTCATCACATTCATCTTCTGTATATTTTGTAGTAAAGTAGCCATGTTGAAAGATGGAAGAAAATCCAAAGATGGAGAAACGAGATCCCCTATTCAAAATTGTGCTCCATTTGCTATTCCAATTACACAGATACACGTGACGTGTAAAGAATGCAATTACAGACAAATTAACACCCAATGTTTTGCTATTACCTTATACATCTGAGACAACTTGATCTTCTTCCTCCGAGTATTCTTCATCTTCTTCAACTTCTTCATCTGAAGAGCTATCTTCTGATGGGTCTATTTATCAAGGACCAATTTTGGAGTGCACAGAAAAAAATAAAGGTTTAATGGCTCGATAGTTATGTTATTAACAATCAAATAGTGTGTTAAATCTTATAAAGACAAAAAGATATTGAAATACAAAATGCGTTCAAGTGAAGATACTGGTTCTAATTAAATCAGAAAAAGTATATGGAAAAAAAGAAAAATGATATGGTCTTACAAATTTCAATTTGAAGACCCTCATTCCCATTCTCTTTTTGTTCCTCATTTATTCTTCTAGCAGAATCTGCAGCAGACCTGCTACAATAATTCAACCGTATTGACTTGAGCGTTGGTATGTCTCCTATACTCGAAGGAATCTCCTCCAATTCTCCTAAATCAGAAAGAAAAAGTTGCTCAAGGCGTGGAAAGTGGGAGCTGTCTGTCTCCCAGTATTTCAGATCATAGCACATCACAATTTGCAAGACTCTGAGGCTGCAGAATTGCCCTTCAATTGTTTCCCACCTGGGATCCACGCAGGCATCCCAATTTAGTTTGAGAAATTGAAGAAGGGGCAATGAACCTATCCTTATTGTCAACTCCTCCCAACTGATCCTTGTGCAACATAAACTCAACTTCTTGAGGGAATGTGGGAAGTTCGCCAAATTCCTCTCAAAGAATGTGGATGGAAACTCAATACTCAAGGTCTCCAGTTTTTGCAAACGACCAAGATTGTGGAGACAAAAATCAGGCAACTCTCTCTCAAGAAAATCGTATTTGAGTTTCAATTTCTTGATATTGGGTATTCTCCTAACCACCTCTTCACTAAACTTCAAATTCATTATACCTGAGAGTGTGTGTAAGTTTTCCAAGACATAGTTGTGTTCCCCATTGGGAGGATCTAGGAGTGGAAACATGTTGAGCTTGACATGTCTAAGTAAAGGCATCTCCCATATTTTAGATGCGATTATACGCATCTCCCATATTTTAGATGCGATTAGACTGGAAACCTCAAGTGTCTGTAGATTCCAAACGAGAGAGCACAAAGCAAGCAATCTCGGTTCTGCCGCTGCATCAAATTTTACCAATAACAGAGAAACGTACCGCATGTTAGCTTGCTCGAAAATAGCAGTGTTAGAGTCTGTGAATATAAACTTATCAATCGGTGAAAATACCCTCAGCAATCTAAAACGAAGTAATGGTGGGTCCGTCAACCATTCTCCAAGCTGACCATTCAGTCTATAAAACAAAGAGCGTGTGAGCGACGCAGTTTCCACGGCCTGAAGGAATTGAGGGGAAAATTCGTAATTTGTGCTTTCAGGATTAATAAAAATACGACGTTCCATATTTATGTCCTGTGGAGTGTGGTCTTTTTGCTCATTTAGTAACCTAAAGAACTTTTGCTTTTGTGCTTCTCTCAAGCTTAGATCCCTCAACAAATCATGAATTTTGCAGAATTTTGCTTCTCCATCCCACCGCAAATGCAATTCACCCATTAAAATGAGATTTCTGTCATTGAGTTCCTTCAAGTACTCTTTTCCAACTTCTTCTAAGCTTTTATCATCAATTGGTCTCAGAATTCCTTCAGCAACCCACAGTCTGATGAGCTTCGACATTCTGATTTCAACATCTTCTGGAAAAATTCCCATGTACAAAAAACATGGCTTTAAATGCATCGGCAGCTCCTTATAACTTGTGCTCAATATTCGTAAGGTGTATTCATCATTCTCCAAACTTATGAGTAAATTTAGATTTTCTACAGTATATATCCAATATGCTAGTGTCATGTTGGATTTTCTTAGAAGTCCTCCGATCACAGCTATTGACAAAGGAAGCCCTCTACATTTTTTTGCAATCTCCTTCCCAATGTTCTCCAACTCAATTGGACAATCTTGTTTGCCAAACACAATTTCGCAAAGCAGATACCAGCTCTTATCCTCATCTAGAAATTGCATTTGAAAGACGTGACAACCACTTAACTCGGAAGCCAAATTTAATAGCCTAGTGGTCATCATGATTCTACTTCCATCATTGTTATCAGGGAAGAAGGACTTAACTTTATCCCAGGCCTCAACGCTCCATATGTCATCCATCACAATCAAATACCTTCTACCATATAAATGTTGGTATAACTTTAATCCTATTTCATCTTCGCTCAAACCACTAGGGCTCACTTTCACTTTGACCTCTTGACAAAGAACCACTAAAATATTTCTTATGCTATACTCTTGTGAAATTGTAACCCAAGCCAGAATGTCGAAGTGTTCGACAACAAGTGAATGTGAATAAATACTTGTAGCAAAAGTAGTCTTACCTATTCCACCCATTCCAACAATGGGGATGATCTGGAGACTGCTTTGTTGTCGGGTCAGCTTTACCAACACTTCATCAATCATGGCATTATCAAACACCGGTGTGCTGCTGCTCTGCCACGTGGAAGCAGTAGAAACAGAAGAGTTTGTAGGGAGGTGGTCATGATGTTGGGCTCCAATATCCTTGTGTTTCTTGATCTGCATCACCTGTTTCCTGATCAAATCCATGTCTTGAATCACTCTTTCCAGACCTCCATACAAGTCAACGGGGCAGATCTTTTCACCATGATCACTTGTGGATCTAGCACGATCAATTCGATCAACTATATGGGTTTCGATTAAATCTTCAGCTGCATAAGCTGCAGCAGCGATGTGGCTCTCCAAATCGTCGTCTTCTTGGCTGTCGCTGTTGGGATAACGTTCAAGAAATTCTAGCAAGAAAGTGAGGTTTCGGTTGAGAGATTCCACCTGAGATTGGTCGAGATAAATCGGAGGGCGAGGATGAATCTTGATGTTATTTAAGGTGTGGAACAGAGAGAGCAGAGCTGCATAACATGCCATCTCACAAAAGTTCTCTCTAAAGTTGCTGAAATGAAAATGCTGAATGCAAGAGCTGATCATTTCTGAAAACCAGCTGCCTAGTGATATAATTAAGTAGTTGAACCTAATTTGTTTCATTATACATGCGTTTACTATAATACTCGTTACTTTTTTGGTCTTTCTTTATGATACATCTGTAGAATTTTGAAACCTTTTACAATTTGTTTGAAAGGTATGCATAAGTCAATCCTTGACTTTTCTTAACTATAAGGTCCTTTGCACCTCAATGCCCCTCGAGCCTATAACAAATATGGTCGCCGAGGTTAGATACGCCTACCACATTTATGATATCTTTGATTTATGTAAATATTCACATGAATATTTTTATTGTAGATAGAGATTGTATGAAACAATATCATAATGAGACGAGTCTCATTTACTATATTATATGATTCATGAGTTTATTATCATGATATCATGAACTGCTAAAAAAGACAATTTATGAAGATCAAGTCATAACACCACCATAAGCAACACATTTGAACAAAAAAAGATAAAAAAAAGAGAGAAAAGAATCACATCCCACAAAGGCCAAAATTGTCAAGTACAGATTGTTTTATTAAAACCAGAAGTATAGGATCTCAACATTAGCATACATATATCAAACAAAAACATTCAAGATCTAACAATATAAATAACTCAATAAGGGTACGTATAAGCAAGTATTCAAAGACAAAAAAACAAGCATATTATTTATTCATTAAAAAGCAGAGATTTAGAGTTTTGCAGTAGCTTCTTTGTCCAAGAACCATGCAAGCTCTCCTTCAGCTGAAACTTCAGTGCAAGGCAGAGGAGTCGAGCTCGTTGTATTCCCGTTCCCCAGTTCTTCTTTAGGGGTATTCGCCAGCTCAGCTCCCGAGATCACCATTGAATTGAAGGTGATCTAACGCTTTTTTCAAGTACTGATTATTATTAAAACTAGAGGTATACCATATCAAACATTAAAGTGTTAACAATACAAACAACTTAATAAGGGTATTAGCAAGTATATATCCAAAGATAATACACTCACCGACACCAAGTATTATTTATTCATTAAAATGCAGAGAGATTTACACTTTTGCAAAGAAAGATCTTTGTCCAAGATCCATGTAAGCTCTTCTTGATCAGCTGCATTAATTAAGGAAAGCAGAATTAGCCAACACTATTAACAATTTTTTTGTTCACTTCATCACATTCATCTTTTGTACATTTTGTAGTAAAGTAGCCATGTTGAAAGATGAAAGAAAATCCAAAGATGGAGAAACAAGATCCCCTATATATTCAAAATTGTGCTCCATTTGCTATTCCAATTACACAAATGCACGGGACATGTAAAGAATGTAATTACAAACAAATTTACACGTGATAAAGTTGGAATAGGATATGAGACGCGATTTATAATAGAGGAAGGCGATTCTGGTTTGGGACGACAATCATGAGATAAGGATAAATGAAGAATATTGATAAAACAGGTTTTGCTATTACCTTATACCTCTGGCACAACTTGAAACTTGATCTACTAGATCTGAGAATTCTACATCTTCTTCAACTTCTTCATCCAAAGAGTTTTCTCCAACTGATCCTTGTGCAACATAAACTCAACTTCTTGAGAGAATGTGGAAAGATCGCCAAATTCCTCCTAATCTTGTTAAGATCACAAGGGTCAATAATGTAAACTCCAAGATTCAAGGATTCCAGTTTTTGCAAACGACCAAGATTGTTGAGACAGAAATTAGGCAACCCTTCAGCAACTGCAATTTCATTGTAGTCGACTTGTATTTTTTTGATATTGGGTATTCTCTTAACCACCTCTTCACTAAACTTCAAATTCTTTATACGTTTGAGAATCTGCAAGTTTTCCAAGACATAGCTGTGTTCCCCATTGGGAGGATCTGGGAGTACAAAGTCGGAAAACTCGACATATCTAAGTAGAGGCATCTCCCATACTTTAGATGCAATTTTAGATTTAATCTCAGGGGAATTCCTACAGTAAACCTTGAGTGTCTGTAGATTCCAAAGGAGAGAGAGCAAATAAAGCAATCTCGGTTCTGCCGTTGCATCCTCATGATCAAATACCAGAGAAAGGTATCGCATGTTAGCTTGCTCGAAAATTGCATCGTTAGAGTATGTGGAAATCCTAAAAGTAGACACATCCGATGAATATACCCTCAGCAATCTAAAACGAAGTGACTCAGTTTCCACAGCGTCAAGGAAATAACGGTTATTTGTGATTTTAGAATCAATAAAAATACGGCATTCCATATTTATGTCCTGTGGAATGTGGTCTTTCTGCTGCCTCAGTAAGCAGAAGAACTTTTGCTTTTGTGCTTCTCTAAAGCATACACCCCTCAACAAATCATGAATTTTGCAGAATCTTACTTCTCCATCCCAGCGCAATTCAGAAATTAAAATGAGATTTCTGTCAACCAGTTCCTTCAAGTACTCTTTCGCAACTTCTTCTAGGCTTTTATCATCAATGGGAAAATTACTCTAAGGTACAAGTTTTGCTACAGTTTTACTCTAAGGTACATTGTGCAAAAAATGGTTTGCACTTTAGTTCAAAGTTTGAACTAAAGTGCAAACCATTTTTTGCACAATGTACCTTAGAGTAAAACTGTAGCAATTTTTGTACCTTAGAGTGAAGACCCCATCATCAATCAGTCTCAAAATTCCTTCAGCAACCCACAGTCTGATGAGCATAGACGTTTTGATTTTTTTATCTTCTGGAAAAACCCCATGTACAAAAAACATGGCTTTAGATGCATTGGCAACTCCTTATAACTTGTGCACAATAACCGTAGTACAGAAGCTGCAATCGCATAAAGCAACAGATCCTCCGTTGGTGGGGCGCGTTGCCTAATCCTGCTCCAAGCTGACTTCCCTATACGAGCGAATCGCAGCCTGATCCGCCCACATCACTTCCCAGATGCACAACGTTTGCTCGAAAGATAACTCCCTTCTGAAAAGTACGACCACCATTCTGTACACGAAGAAGCAATCCTCCGCTTGCAGCTTCTCCAGATGCCTGTAGAGATGTGAGTCCTTGTACTTAATGATCTTGGAGACGATGTTGAGCTGCCTTCTGATTCCCACTTCATCCAGACGGAAATTGTGGCGAGCCTTCTTCATAAAACCCACGAAACACCAGAAAGCTTCGTGGTCTTCGGTCATAACAGCGATTATTGGAGAAAGTAGATCGCTCATTCCCTGGCAATAGCCGATTTCAGGGTCGTAGAGTGCATAGGCTTCAAGAATGGCGACTAAGCGGGCCGCATGAAAGACCCGGCTCGGAAGGAGGTGGTCGTAATCCTTCAATCCAACAGCCTCAGCTGCACGACGTATTAAACTATAATAACAGACTGTATTAAACGTTGATTGCTATATTATCATACTGTTAGAATAAAATATGTATTGTAATATAGTTCTATAATACTGGTGTTAATGATTTTAATTAAATGATTAATTTGATATTCTTCTATATAAAATATCAATGCTCTTTTTAGATGTTAATCAAAGTAACATAATATTCTCTTCAAGAAAAATCATATATCGCATGTACAAAATAAAAGCCTGTGATTTAAATCATATACACTTAGGTTGACAATGTCATATTAGAGAGCATAGACTAAACAGCTCAAACTCAAAAAACTTTGGTGTAATAGAAGCACTATAACGTAGTGATCTTGGGCGGCTCATTTTCCACAACTAGACTCATATGACACAGTCTATGCAAATGTTACAACAGTTACTGGAACATAAGTATGAAAATTAAAAAAAGACCTCAAAATCTTGACATGAGCACAGGGTTAAAGAAATGTACTTTGACAAAGGCAACTTCTACGACTTCACTTCTCTGGGTAAGTGCTCCCCTTTTATCTTAAATCTCATGGAAGCTATGTAAAGTTAATTATGTGCTGCACTTCCAGTTGGTTATTGTAACATGTACTGAAAATTAGGTCAGTTCACTCCTTGGTGGTAGGGTAGCTTGAAAGATAATCATGATTAGTTATGTCTTATTTTACTTTTCTTCCTTTTTCATATAGTTCGTGAACTGGATGTTCCTGGAGAAATTTATGAAAGAAAAACATTTCCATTTGAATTTTCAACTGTGGAAATGCCGTACGAGACATACAATGGGGTAAATGTGCGGCTTAGGTGAGTTTCTCTTGCAAAGTGGATTCTGTACCTCTGGCTCTGGTTTTGCTATATTTTGGACAATGCAGAAAGTGAACTTGGAGAAGAGAGTGTGTTTCAATATTTTTGAGTCCAGAGTAGCCTTCTGTCTTTTTAGGAGTTTGTTAATGTTGGCTATCTTAGAATATCTTATTACCTCTGTGGGCTGCATATATTTTTTGTGAGTTCAGAAACTTATTCAGCCAACTTCATTAAAATCTTGTTGTTTCAGGTATGTCCTTAAAGTGACTATAAGTCGGGGTTATGATAGTATATAATAACCGTGAAAAATGATACCAACTCGAATCGTGAGTACAAGAGTGAAATAAATATCACTTTAGGGACATCTCTTTACATCTATTAAAGATTACAAATCAATCAATAAGAATATGAATAAAATTGGGCAATCAATGAACGACTTCAATTCCTACTCCACACACCATATCTGCTTGCTAGCTTTGTTCATGCAGATGACATAGGTATGGGATCAACAATCAGTGAAACCAAATTCTTCTTTGTCTCCGAATTCGGATTTATGCCAAAACCATCTCCATAATTCAAGTAGAAGCACAGTGACATTCGGACAAGATTCAATGCTGTTATACCAAAATTCTTGAAGGGCTCTTCGGCCAACAAAATCTCTTGGTTCATCTTCTTCCATAGCTCGTAAATCATATTCCTTACGTACACCCGAGCTTCCTCTTCAGAACACCCCGTCTCGTGCATGTAACACTGAATGGACTTTGGAACATCACCTCTTTTAATTTCCTCCTGTATAACATCATCCATCATAAAAATCAATATAAGAAACATCAACATGCATATTTTTGTGAACGGTATTAGTTATTGTACCATAAAGTATTAGTAAACTATAAGTAAAGTATTTTTAGTAGTTCCATCATGTGATGGGCTTGGCATAGTTTGAATTCTTACCGATGAAGTTCCGAAGTCATCTGCAAGGCGAAAAACCATAGACGGCCAACGAATGATTCCAGGATATTGCTCCAGAATCTTCACATCCTCCTTGTTTATGTTGTTTGTGAGGCAAAAGTAACCATACATAAGAACAATCGGACCCGAAATCGAAATCCAGCCATTATTAAGGTACTCATTCGTTCTGGGGTAATACCCACTGTGGTACCATCTCGCTTCTATGATGTACGTTTGGCACAATTCTATCCACAATCTCCTCAAATTTGAGATACAATTGTAGCCTTGTTCCTTCAGAACGTGATACGCCAATTCATTAACGAAATTGTTGAGATCAAGGAAACAAATTTACATGTAAAGTGGAAGGCTATCCAATTCATTAATGTCCCACCTGATCCATCAATGTAACAAAATTAGTGTCCAATTAATATTCGATTATTCTTAGTAAAATGAAAAATTTCTTGAAGAATAATTATATACACCAACCTTTGAATGATGTTAGTAAACAACTCGATTTCCTCCAACGTGCCATATACGTCGTATATGTCATCTACGACCGATACCATTCCAGCAACTTTAGTCATAATCTCCCTCGTATATCCAAATTCAGGCTCGGGCGTAAATCCCACAGCCCATAAGAAACTCTCCGCCAAACGATCCCTAGCGAATGTCAACTTTTCTCCAAGCCCACTTCTTCTATGCCCCCTATTGTAATTACAATATATTGATTAGTACTAGTTCTTAACTTAGAAACAAAAACAATCTCACAAAATGGCAAAATAATGCATTTTTTGTTTGTTTCTACGTACCGTGATATGCGTTTCATATCGTCTTGATAACTTGCTTGTGCAATGTTGTAATACAACTTAGCGAATTCCAACAAAGTAAGGTTCGCATCGGGTCTACTTTCATAGACGTTTATGAACCATTTCGCTTGGAGTTTGGGCACTCTCCAGTGCAGAGGAATCTCCAAAGCGTGCCTGATTTGATTGACTAAACTCTCGTCTGTCGTGAATTGCTCGAGCTTTTTCGCAAGATGACGTGTCGAAAAATCTTTTGCAGAATCCAATATAGGTTCATTTTCCATTGACAAAAATGAAGCTTCATACAAAGAAAGAAGCCCCTTCACATCATCACACAAGCTTGCCTTGAAATTTCCCATATCATCCATGAAACTAGTGAAAACCTCTGCAATTCATGTATCATAAAAACTAGTCAAAAACTAAATTTTAAAAATTAAAATTGGAAACCAGAAATCTGAATAAAATGGTGTCAAATATGGACCTTGATTGACATGGTAGCCATGTTGTCTAAGAAGTCTAAATTTGAGGGCAGTGGCATGCAAATCTTTGCTCGTGTTTTTATCATCGGCGTAAATTCTGTCAAGTGAGTTTCGTATGGAATCGTTGAAGTAGTGAGATACGTCGAGCCTTTGCAAATCGTCGATAAGTTCGAGCTGGGCTAACAAATCCGTGGTTCCCTCAATCGTTATCTTCACATATTCTTTCAGCTTCTCAGCTTTCTCAACATGCTCAATTGCCTGCATTTTCAATAAAAGCAATGAAATATATAAGTAATGTCTCATTTAGCCGTGTGTACTTATGTAACTGATCAATAAGGCAAAGATTGTGTGTATTTATTAACAGTATTAGTTGTTTCCTTATAAGGTATTAGTTGTATCACTATAAAGTATTAGCTATGTTACCCCGTAAGAAGTGGTGAGACGCTGAATGTAATCGCTATCCCACGTGCTCTTTCCGTAGTTTCCTGACCTTCTTTCGGCTTCCATGGCGATTCGATTGATGCTCGACTTAGAGGTAGTTAAATGATGAAGCTAAATTAAGATAGAAGATTGAAAATAATATGAAAACAGAGAATTGGAGTAGCAAACAATGGGCAGGTTGAAGAAAATGAGTAATGGAGATGTATTATATAGAGGAATTATAGTACATGCAGGCAAACGCCATGCATTTCCATCCACTTTCCCTCACAAGTCAAGATAGTAAGAAAGCCTTGTTAATATAATCCTGTAGAATTGTCAATATAAGTGATCTCAGTATTTTATTTTATTTGGTTTTGCTTTTATCGTTCTAGATATTATATTTGCAAGTTTGGCATATTATGATTCATGCATCCAAGCCGCCCTGGCTAGTCCAAAAAAGGAAGGAAGAATAAAAAAGTGTTTGGGAATGACTATAAGCAGATGAGTCAAAATTGGCTGTATTGACTTGTTGAGGAAGGTGTTAGGTATGTGTTTTAAGTAGAATCATTGATATTTGGTCCGCTTGTTTGGGGGTAATGAAAATGGGTAATAAAAATCACTTCTATTGATATTGTTTAGTAATTTTAATGCACAAGTAATGGGAATAGAAATAAAGCAATTGATTACCCTCACTCAATCAATCCACCTCATATGATACCCATTATAGATGTTCTAACCAAGAATAACAATGCAATCAATAACCCTTGGTGATTGACCTCTCAATGATACCCATTACCATTACCATTCCCTAGTCATACCAAGCGGACCCTTAATTTTGAATGTAAACGACTAATGCTATTCCATGGTAACAATTAATATCGTTTAAAAGTATAGTTGAATTTTGAAGGGATTAAATTTTTTTAGTCACTATAACTTTGTATCGTTTTAAAATTGGTCCCGATTGTTTTGATTTTTTGATTTTGGTCATGTAAGTTTTCTAAAATTTTGAAATTGATCCTTTTCACCTGCTGCAGCAGGGTACCAAGCAGGTAAATATCACATATGTAATTATTTTATTTTTCTTTTAATTTCGAAGCGCCACTTGAACTTTTTTAATCCTAATAATTTTGGTCAGGTTTTAGGTGGGTTTAAAACAATTTGTATATTAAAAGACAAAGCGAATCATGTCGATTTGATGTGTCTAAACTGACCTAAAACTAAAAAAATTAAATCAATAAACGCAGAAAACCACTCCCTCTTCTTAAAAAAATACGAAAGAAAATCCCGACACAAATTATTTGGATTAAAAAATTTAGGTGGCATTTTGAAATTAAAGAAAAAAACAAAATAATTACATAGGTGACGATTACCTGTTTGATGACATGCTACAACATGTTAAATGATCAATTTCAAAATTTTTTATAACTTATAGTACCAAAATAAAAAAATCAAAACAATCGATCAATTTTAAAACGAAACAAAATTACGGGACTATAAAAAATTTAAACTCAATTTTGAATGTTAACTTTAATCGCACAGACGGCGGGACATTCCAAGCGCATCGCCCCAACCCACAACTTCGCATTTCTTTCTCTCTCTATCATTATCCCATTGCAAATTAATACTGTAATTATAGAGATTATAATAGGAGAGAATATAAAAAAATAAATTTATTGATCAACTGATTTGATTAACACATCTTCACCCGCCTAATGCATCCATAAAATGATAAAACGACGAATTTTATATTTTTTGGATTTTCGAACATATAATGTATTTAATAAAAAGAGTAGATGCAAATATTTTTAAACAAACTGAAAAAACCGCGCGACCGTCTGAGGGCACGGCGTTGAGAAGCCAATGGCGAGATATTTGCTTCTTCAATCCAGCGGCATGTTACGACGCTGTCACGCCGTCGCACTTCTCCGGCGGATGGCGGCGCAGCCTCTCTTCTTCCGCCGCTTCGAAGAGAATCGGCACACACAGTGGAAAATTCCACTGCGACGAAGCGCTCGGTTGCTTCATGATCCGTCGCACGGAGAATTTCTACGGCGCTGAAATTATTCGCACTCGCGATTCCATGGTACTAGAAAAATTGTTGCACTTAGTTTGTTTAGTTATGGATTTATGGTGGTGGCTAATTTTGTTGAAATGCTGTCGTTTTGTGGTAATTTTGAAGGTTTTGGATAAGCTTGACGCAGTGCTAGATGTTGGAGGATTATACGATTCGAGCAAAGACCGCTATGATCACCATCAGGAAGGTTTTGAGGAGGTTTTTGGTTATGGATTCGAAACTAAGCTCAGTAGTGCTGGTCTTGTCTATAAGGTGTTCGTTTTAATGCCTGACAGGAAATTTGAATCTTCACTTATTGTTATTTGTTTTAAATAATCTAATTCGTAGTTTTTGGAAATCGACACTTCCTTTTGTTTTGGCATCATCGAACCATTTAAAAATTGTTCCCTAAACTGATATGCATTCATAAGAATACTAGTGAATCGTGATAGTTTAATCATTAGCTTTGTGTTATAAGTTAAAGAACTCAATGAACTAGCGATTTTTAACTAATCCCAAGGTTCAAAAACAACACTAAATCAAATGTGTTTGATTGTTCACAATTATATAATTTGTGATTATCTCTAATTGCTCTTCATATCCATTACTTGTTTAGTAGTTGAAGCTATGTTATTTTCTTCCCAGCATAGTATTGATGGATATTTCATATCTAGTGATTTTGATTCCTTATTAACCACTTTCATATATAGCGTTATGGGAAGGAAATCATTTCAAAGGAGGTTAAGCTGGATTCAGATCATTGTGATGTGCATCGGTTATTCATAACCATCTACAAGAATTTTATAGAGGTAATGCCGTAAATGATATGCATACTTGGACATTGACCTTTCGTTCAAGGTGTTAATATGTCATGATAATACAGCGATATGCAGTTTGTCATTAGTTGTTGTTGGCCTTCGTTGTGTTAGCATTATTATTTTTTGTTGATTTTTTTTTTTTAATCTGAGGGAATTGAATAAGCACTATAATTACTTGAATATATTAATTACATATTCATCAACGGCTGCTTTAGCAGGCTGTTGATGCAATAGACAATGGAATCAGTCAATACAACACAGATAAGCTCCCGCGGTTTGTCAATAATGCAAGCTTGTCATCAAGAGTCGAAAGATTGAATCCTGACTGGATAGATCTGGATCAATCCCCTGAGAAAGAGGATGAAGCCTTTCAACAAGCAATGAGACTAGCTGGAAAGGAATTGCTAGAGGTTCTTATACGCCTCCTTATTATCTAGTATTAGTATTAGTTGGGCTTTTTAATTATTTTTTGGTCTTTTTAATTAAGTCTAGAATAAATAAATGGGTCGTGGGCTTTCTTTCTTAGGGCATAAGTTAGGGTTAGGGTTTGAGTCTATTTAAGTGAGATTTCTCTAGAATTATTATTATCTTTGGATCATATTATTGAGCAGCAGATTTCTCTGTGGCAAGGATTTATTTCCTTGTGGCCTCTTTTGAGGATTCCGTTCTTTTCGTTTATCAGTAAAATTCAGTGTTATTTATAATAAATTCCTATCCTTTTTATATACCAATTTCCTCTGCTCTATCAGGTTCTTTCCTGAAAAACTCTGTATTATAAATCCCATTCTTTTAATGTTGTTAATACTGATAGTTGAAGATTTGAGTGTCAGATATACATACAACTGATTCTTTCACACATCTCTTCCAGTGCATCCATTTTCATGGTAAATCGTGGTTACCAGCTCGGTCAGTTGTCGTGAATAGTCTCTTAACAAGGAAAAATGTAGATTCAAATGGTGAAATCGTTGTTCTGACCCGTTCAGTCCCTGTAAGTTGGAACTCGTTTAAATTAAAAGAATGAGATTTTATCCCAGCTTTTTCAACACCGGTTCCTTCCCTTTTTTGGTCCTCTCCCTAAACTGCTCATTTTAGTTGGTAAATTATTTTGAAATGGGGCATATAATTCTCCCTGATGAAGCTGATGTTTTTGCAGTGGAAGCTTCACATTTTTGAACTTGAGAAGGAAATGAAGATTACTCCTAGCATTAAATATGTTATTTATCCGGTAGTCCTTCTTCCCTTTGCCTTCTCGTTCTTTGTTGATGTGAACAAATATGTCAAAAGTGTTGATTTCCAAATAACTTCATTCTTCTACACAAATATTAGTTAAAAAAATTCTAGATATTATTAGTACAAGGGAATGAAGCTGACATCTATTTGATGTGGACAACTTTTAAACTATGAGCTACCACAATCTGTAACTTCTCATTTTTCTTAAGTCACTGTTTTCTTGTTCAAGATATAGCAGAAGAACCATATGAATGGAGTACTTTTAGCTGAAAAGGGAGTTTGAAATAAGAAAATCATTCTTCAATCAACTGATATGCTTCACCTTGGTGAAAGTTCAATGTGAGAGAAGTGAACAGTCACCAAGATGCAGCTATTTTTTCTCCTTACTGATTATGTAGGAATATGAAGGAACACTGGAGTCAAATTTGTTTGAGTTTTCGTTAGTGGATATCCTTTTGAGTTTTGACTATATTGAATAAGAAGGCTGTCTGTCAATAATTTTTATTGCCTGTATTTTACAACTGATGATTGTGGTCTCCTATACTATTCTCAGGATGACAGGAGCGAAAAATGGTGCCTGCAAGCTGTAGCAGTTGGACCTGATAAATTTGATAGTCGCAAACCTCTACCACTGTCTTGGAGGGGCTTGAATGATGATGAACTTTCTCAAGTATCGGGAATTATTGGCTGCACCTTTGTGCATATAAGCGGGTTTATTGGTGGAAACAGAACTTACGACGGTGCTCTAGCAATGGCAAAAGCATCCTTGATGCTAACATGATGCATAATACAACTTGTTTTAGGAACTCGCTTTTGGCAACTGTCACATTTGCTTTATTGGGATGTTGTAGAGAAGTGTTGTACTGTCATCGTCGACCCCCCCCCCCCCAAAGTAAAGTTTACATTAGAGGCAATTTTGAATAACAATGATTGATCTGTAGGTAACAATTCATTTTAGAGTCTATAAACACCACCTATGAGCTTGAACACATGGAGACACTTTTGACATTATTATCCTTAAGCTTCTCAATTGGATTGCTTTTGAGATCTTAAATACACTAATCACAGCATTTCTTGAAATTTGATTACATTTTTCTAGAGCTGTTGTTATGAATTGCTTCTTCTTGACGTAAGATGGTTGTTCACTCAAATTTTGGAGGAAAAAGTAAAGAAGTGATAAGCTGGGAGTCATTCAAATGAGATTTCTGGTTGCATCTTCAAACATGTCATTATATACAATTTTCCTGCGATAAAAACATCATAAATTCCTTGTACTCACTGTTGGCCATCTATTTGTTGCTAACACAATATTTGGATGATTGATATTACAGTTGATGCATGTCTTCATGTAAGCAATAGGAGTCCTTTAGAAGTTGGGAAAAATTGCAGGTCAATTCTCAAAATATCATTCACAAACTTATCGCATTTCTATTCAAGAGATGCTATTTTGCTCACTAATCTTATCCTAAAGCACCTCTCTTGACAGGAATTCATTCTTCAGATTCTGTTGGCAGGTCTGCTTTAAACCAGCTGTACAACCCTCCATCCAAGTGAAAGACATTATTGTAGCCATTGAGAACCAGCAAGTACGCTGCTATAAGTGACCTGCAATAAGTATTATGAAGCAAATAATGATGTCAGCTTATGTTATTTACTCTGTATGATCACACAAACATTTTAAGTTTTTCTTGTAAAGCCCATCGGTCTGTCCTTTATTAACAAAAAATTTAGGGAAAGAACCCACTAAATGAAGCAAAATATTAGGTAACAAACTGAAACACATGATTACAAAAATTCATTGTATTACATGTATGTCAGTTTGTCTGTGTTTTTTTCTTATATTGATTTTATGTTGTTATTTGTGCGTAGGATAATATCTTACATTTTAAAGTAAGATAAAACTAGGAAAATGCATAGAGGTAATGATAACCTTGACTGTGATCCTTCTGGTAGATTTTGTGTTGGTCTCATTGTTCCTCCAGCCGAACAGGCAACTATAATCTTTGCATCCTTAGGTATTTTCGACTCTACACCTGCGAGTCCAAGTTGTAATACTTAGTAGATGATTTAATATAGTTACAATAAAGTAAAAGAAAATCCTATGAATATTACTTTGTATAAACTCAGGATTCTCTTCTGTTCCTGAAAAGATACCAAAGAATGCAAATGCAGCTCTCCTAGCAATGTCCCATGCTGTCCACTCCTTTATAAGCCTGTATATTTGCACATTAATAGCACCTGCAGGATGAGCCTACACAAAGAAACCATTGAAGATGAAGATTCTGTATCGGTTTTAAGATCTCTGAAATGTGTAAGTGCTTGTATTACTATCATTTACCTCTTTGAACTCTGCTTCTGGACGCACATCAAGAATTACAAAGTTATTTTCATTTTGAAGTCGAAGTGCTTCCTTCGGTTCCACACTTCTTACCTGCATAAGTTCTCCTAGTTATTCATGTTGAATTCACATTGCAAACCTTTTTTTATATATGTGTATTTGGAATTTGTGATTTCTTTCTAAAGTTTACTGTGAAATCATGGGATAAATGTGGTTGGTTTAGATACTTTCGACATACATGAAGTTCATTCAAGATTCCATCTATTTAAATCAGATTGAAGTTCAATAGACTATTGATATGCATGAATTCTAATACATCTGCAGGTTTATACAGTTTGAAAGGCAAGCATATCTTTTGTGTAATTAGACTGGACTGGTCTCTAGATTAAATTCAGCCATTGATTGCACTTTTACATCTTACATTCATTTTCTGATTATCACATTATTACTTCCATTTACCTTTTTCTCCAGCAAAACTTGTCGTTTAATCTTCCAGTCTTCTTCAGCTGATTCATCCAAAGAACAGAATTGAACATTCAGATATCACCCTTTTTCACTTAGAATATATGCATCATAAATCCAGTACTGTGACTATAAGGTATAACGAATACCTGGTGTTTTCGCCTGCTTCGTAGCTGCATTTTGAATTCTGAGGGGCCTATATATGCTCAAGGTTTCCCCTCTGTTGGATAACTTAATACTTTTTGTTCCATAACAAGATGAAGTAGAGTCCATGCAAGAGTTCAAATTATAGGCAATAGGAGATAATTTATGAAACTTGTGACATAATGAGGATGAAGATGGGTATGAACTTATAGAAGTAACTGCAGCAACCATATTTCAGACCCCCAAATCTTGAAATTGGTGCTGTTTTTTACACAACAGTCTGATAATCTTAGTTCAGATGATGTATGTTTCTGGGTTGATATTAAAATCCCTTGATTCAATAATTTGATTTTTGATTTTTAATGATTAAAATCTGAAAATCTGAACTTGTGGGCCAATTAATGGAGAAGTTGTAGATATTTTAGCTCACAGAATCTGAACTTGTGGTGGTGGTGCAATGATTTCAGATTTCTTTCCACTTGGGATTTCTTCATCCCATCTTATTTGTTTTCTTCTGCTAGGGGATAATAACTCACTATACTTTGATTCTTGATACCATTTTCCGCAGGATGATTTTATATCAGTGCTGAGATTCTAGAACTTGCGACGCTCACTAGGTATGTAAATGAATCGAGTCGATAAAATAATAAATTAAAATAAAAAGTTAAGTTTGCTTATAAGAAAATTCACGATTTTTTGCTGATTTTCAATTGTCATATAAATTTATTGAAAGTAATGAAGGTGGAGTTTTATGGAAGTTCCACCAATAATAATTTTAAGATAAACTCATAAAAGTGATATTTTATAAATAATAGCAGATACTTTAGTAAATAAGTAACATTTTGTATTTTAAAAAATAATACTATCATTTTTGTGAATTTTTTTACTTACTAATCTTATTTTTTAATCTCTTTCTTCAAAAGAAAATGAAAATTTCCTTAGTCATTGCGCAACTTGCAAAGCACTCATTCATTCATTGGTGTTGATTGTTGATGCAATGTTCCCAAATTATCATACTTTCAGTAATCTAAGACTAATGATAAACTTATACACAAATTTAAAGCAATCTCACTTGTGACATTGCTTTGAAATGAAAGTTTCTTAATCATTTAATTTAATGCTTTGTCCAATAACTAATGGGACAGATCATAGAGCATGGACAAAGACATTCCGAGACTGTGTTTGTTTTGGAACTCACATTTATCACATTGAAATACTAATTTTCAACTTCTTTTCATACAAAAAATTTTTTGATTTTTTTCTTTCACGTTCAATATCTCATATGAAAGTCTCTTAGGGTATGTTAACTGAGGATGAATTATCCCGATTTATTTTAAACTTTTATAATCTTACTAATCTTATTTTTAAGATCCTAGACTTTGTCTATTTTTAAACTTTCTATAAAAGAAAAATTTGTTTTTCATTAGTCATTGCGCATTTTGAAATCTTATTAATCTTATTCATTGGTGTTGATAATTTCCCAAATTATCATTTTCAGTCAACCAATAAGACTAATGATACATCTATTTTTTATTTTTAAAATACAATCTCACTTGTGAATATAATAATATCACATCAATCATCTTAATCATTTAAAATCTTTGTAATAAATATATATTTTAACTATTCATAAGATTTTAAAATGGACAAAGACTTTCAAAGTTTGTTTTTTTTTGACTCCACACGAATAAATTTTCATATTAACATCTCTTAAATATTTTATTTTTATTAAATAAAAGGAAAACAAGTACCATACATCAAGTGATGGTGAAAAGATATCTTTATGGGATGGGTGATGGGACACCTAATTTAACAATCTATCTCATTACTAGCTATAGTCTTGGACTATTGAATT
Organism: Stenogyne calaminthoides; assembly: GCA_037126765.1. Taxonomy (NCBI): domain Eukaryota; kingdom Viridiplantae; phylum Streptophyta; class Magnoliopsida; order Lamiales; family Lamiaceae; genus Stenogyne; species Stenogyne calaminthoides. Next base: position 1,165,043 of record JBBCBC010000011.1, on the reverse strand, counting down.
GATGGAGCCTTTGTCTCCTTAAATAAATTGAAATTAATTGCTTTGTACTAACCCCATTTCTCAATAAATGTGATTTTCTTATCACTCACTGCTTTCCTAATGGCACATGAGATTTTTCAACACATGAGATGATGATTTTTAAATAAAAGATTCTTTAGAAATGATGATTATTAAAAAATATTAAAATAATTAAAGGATTAAGATTTATATATATATATTATTTGAATATATAAAGTGATACTTATTATATTAAGTGAAATAATTTAACCCAAGTCACGATTTATTTATAAAAATTTATTAAGTATAATAGACAAATTCAATATAAAATCCTTTTTAGAACTTAATTTGAGTCTTATATTTTTAGCCTTCAGTTTGAGCTCCATTTCACTTTAATTGGAGCTCCATTTTAATATTTTACGGATGAGATTCGCGAGAAGGTCTCACCCGTGACATCCTCGATGAAAATACAAGGTGCATAAAGGGAAAAGAAGTGCAAAATGTGTTTTTTTTCTTCCTATATTGTATTTATGAATCGATGGGTACTAAAGGCAATGCACGTAAATGGAATGTAGTTTGAGGTGGGCCTGAATTGTGCATCTTGTTGAAAATATAACAAAATATATGGCCCAAAAGGTCGTGGTCCTATACCCCAATTTGGTCATGATACAAACTTTCATGCCACTCCCATGTGACATTTATTAACCTCACTTAAATTGATTTTAAGAATTTTTAAAAAACTTTGACATTTAAAAATAAGTGCTTTTGAAAACTATTTTAAGTGTTTCAAAACACACACTTATTAACCTGATGAATTGATTTTAGAAAAACTTTGACAATGTAGCGCATCACTCATATTTCCCTATTAGTATCACTCATGTATTAAGATAAAAGGTTTAAATTTTGTTGGAGATGAAAGATAATAAATTATAAGATCGAACATTAACTTCAAATTTAAATAAGTGGTAATATCAATAAGACTATTCTTGAATTAATTAGTGCTAAGTTGAGTTAATATCAATAATAATCCGGTAACATTGATCGTGTTCAACTTTAATAATGTATTTTATTATTTTTTCAACTTTGATCTTTTTAGTATCAATTTTAATAATTTTTGGAAGAGAATTGAAAAAAGTAAAATATATTTGGCTAAGATTGGATTAAAAAAAACCAAAATTCAAAAGGTAAAAAACATATAGGACTAAAATTTGTCCAAAAAAATAATAATAAAGACATACAAAATTAAGATTAGATCTGTCATATGTTATAGGTCAATTCTCGAAATAAACAAGTGCTTAAGTTACACATTCATTTTAAAATGGATCTCATGTGTATCAGGTATACCGTGCAATTCAATAATTTTTTTTTTAATTTAGTTTTGTAAAATGTTCAACTAGTTATATTAAAACTCGCCTTCAAGACTTTACCTTCATTTTATTATTAAAATAAAGGATAGATTTTATAATTTCTTCATGGATTCTTATTGGCATTCATAATTTAATTTCACACACCAAAATTTAATTCTTCCAACTAAATTCTACCTTATTCTCTTCGATAGTCGATAATACCATTCCACCAAACGCCCTTTAAAAAATAAAATAAAATAAAATAAAATTTGTGATGGATAAGATGCAAAAACCCGCGAATTGTGGGTCCCGCAGATTAAATCAATCGCACAAACCGTGGCCCCACAAGATCCGTTTACGAACCCGCTCCAAGGTCCAACTACAGATAAATCCAACGGACCACATCCCGCCACGTGTCACAATCGTACAAAAGTGTAAACTGCGCATCACAAGCAAAGCAGCGTATAGCCACTTTTACACACAGAAACACACTAAAAGAGTGTGTATGCGCATGTACATATGCATTGATTTACATTCCATTTCTGATATGGCACTCCTTAAATCCGACTGAGATTGCATTTCGATTTTTTTCTCTTTTTTTTCTCGTTGATTTTTTCTTTTTGAGAATCGGAGGAGAAAGGATTACGAACAGGTGAGTGTTTTCGCGGAGAAAAATGGAGATTTTTTACTATATGGTGTTTGGAGGGTTGGCTGCGGTGGTCGCGGCGTTGGAGCTGAGTAAAAGTAACAAGGATCGGGTTAATGCATCGTCAGCATTCAATTCGTTCAAGAATAACTACATACTGGTTTATTCGCTCATGATGGGTAGGTGAATTTGGTATCTGATTTCGGATCTGATGCTTTTTTTATTTCGGATTTTGTGGCTATGTGATTTGACCTAGTTCAATTTGAGTGAATGGTAGCGAGGTTTTTTGTACGTTTTAAATGGTCGCGTTTTTTTGATTGCATGAAAAACTTATTGAATTCTACGATGATCTCATTTCCTTATTTTTAGTAGATCTTTTTCCGAACGGAGCCTTTAAATGTGAGGTGCTGCATTATGTGTGCGTGTTTGAAGATTTGTGATTAAGTGTTCTGTTTTGGATCTGAATTATGTGGTTATTTCTTTGATGCCTGGGTGATAGATTTTCGAGTGTCGTTTTGGGTGGATCCAGACGTCACTTGGGTTGCATTTGTCATTTGTGTTAGTTTGATAAGGAAATGCATGCTCTGATAGTGTTGATTGAACTTTAAAATTGTGTTTTTATGAGTTTGAGAGTCGTTGCAGTAGCTCGACTCAGTTGTATTACATCTTATGATGCAAACAAAAAAAACTTAAATCAAGTTCATTAGCAAATGTGAATTGAGGAAATGTGTATGATTCTAAAATTAGTTCGATTTATATAATTTGTCACTTGTCAGTGCTCATCTCCTGTTCTATTCATAGAGCAATAATTACAGTTCAAAACTTTTATTGCTTGTGCATATAGAATTCATAAGAGCTGACTCATTCAATCATATTATGTGGTGGAATCTGGTATATTATGCATTGGAACTCTTCTGGTTGCGTTTGTATATCATCTAACGCCATTCTTACCTAATAAACAGTCTCTGGATAATTGATTTAAGCTAATGCATGTACATCATACTGTCAATCAAATTCTCTCATCAGTCATCACCATGCAATTGATTGTGATGTATCATGTCAGAAATATTTGTAAATGTTATCTTTATTTTTGCTGATGGCTTGCTTTACATGTGGGAACAGCTGGTGATTGGTTGCAGGGTCCATATGTTTACTACCTTTACAGTACTTATGGTTTTGGGAAAGGTGACATCGGACAGCTCTTTATTGCGGGGTTTGGCTCTTCCATGTTGTTTGGAACCATTGTTGGATCTCTAGCAGATAAACAGTGAGATAAATTCCTGAAATAATGTAGATTTAATTTATATTCTTAATTATTCTGTCGATCATGAGTTCCATGATGAAATTGTAGGGGGCGGAAGAGAGCATGTGTTACTTATTGCATAACGTATATATTGAGCTGTGTTACTAAGCATTCTCCTCAGTATAGAATTCTGATGATTGGGCGTATTTTGGGTGGTATTGCCACATCTCTCTTGTTTTCTTCCTTTGAGTCATGGCTTGTAGCAGAACACTTCAAGGTAAGTGGTCCTCACATATAATTGCTTGCACTATCTTCTGAAAAAACTCGCCATAACCTAATATGCTGAAAGGTTGTTTGATCTTATTATGTTTTCACTCGGGCATTAAAATATTCTGGATATTCACTTCCCTTATAGGCTAATACCAGCTATAAAGAACTTGCAGCTGGTTTCTATAACGCTGTTTTATGTACTTTTCAACATGCATGCTGCCAGTGTTTTGTATTGGACCTTTTTGTTCAAGTTTGTTTGTTACTGATATGGTCTTAATGCATTGATGGATTACAATCTCACGTTAAATATTTGCAGAGGGGCTTTGATCAGCAATGGCTCTCATTAACTTTCTCCAAGGCTATATTCCTTGGCAATGGTCTTGTTGCTATTTTATCTGGGTTGTTTGGGAATTTTCTGGTTGACTCCATGAATCTTGGGCCTGTATCCCCTTTTGATGCTGCTGCTGTATTTCTATCTATTGGAATGGCCGTAATATTATCATCGTGGACTGAGAATTATGGAGACGCTTCAGAAAACAAGGATTTACTTACTCAATTCAAGGGTGCAGCTGTAGCAATTGCTTCAGGTATTCCTCATTGAAATTTCTCTTCACCCGCATAAATTACTCAAATATTGTTTTCCCAGTAAAAGTATCAAATTGTTACAAGCCTCTGTCCATATTTCATCACCTAGAAGTACACCAAAAAAGATGTGCAGTGTTAGATAATTTTAGGGAAAATAGTTTTTTTATTAGTCCTTTAAGTTACCCCTATTTCAATTTCAATCATGTCGACTTTCACAAATTGAAAATGGTCCTATAACTTTAAATGTTTGACATTTTGGTCCGGTAACCGGCCTTGGGAGGTGAAACATCCAGTTGACGCTGATGTGGTAGAGTCTGATTGGTTGGTTCAACCATATGTTTCAGCTCTTATAGCCGATTACTAGACCAAAATGTCAAAAAATTGAAAATTACATGTCTATTTTCAAGCCTAAAGGACTGAAATCATAACAGGGATAACTAATAGGCCCTGGAAAACCATTTTCCCACACTTTAAAGTGGCAGATTGAATTAAAGTTAGATTCTTCTTTTCAGCTGATTCTGCCAAAACTCAGACTTCCATTTGCAATTTCTGTTACATTGTAATAATGTCCTCATGAAACTTGATATTGTCAGATGAGAAGATTGCATTGCTTGGTGCTATACAGTCCCTTTTTGAAGGCTCGATGTATACATTTGTGTTTCTCTGGACACCTGCTCTTAGCCCAAATGATGAAGACATCCCCCACGGTTTTATCTTTGCAACTTTCATGTTGGCTTCAATGTTGGGAAGCTCAGTCGCTGCTCACTTGTTGTCCCGCAACACAGTTAGAGTGGAGAGCTACATGCAGATTGTATTTGTTATTTCATCTGCCTCTCTTATGCTTCCCATCTTGACAAGTGTAATGTCCAAGTATTTATTTATTTTAATAATTTATATTTCATTGTTTGTCTTGCTTGTGTGGACTATTTTTAACCTCTAGTTGCTCTATGATAGTTCTTGGTTGCAACTCCAAAGGTGAAAGGTGGTAGCATCTCGTTTGCAGGCTGTCTTCAACTTCTTGGCTTTTGCACTTTTGAAGGATGTGTGGGGCTTTTCTGGCCATCCATTATGAAGATGAGATCCCAATACATCCCTGAGGAGGCTCGAAGTACCATCATGAACTTTTTCCGCATCCCACTCAACATCTTTGTTTGCATTGTGCTATACAATGTATGTCCTCTGCTTCATTGCTTTTGAGAAAATAATATTTTTGGTCCCGTAAATTACCCCTATTTCGGTTTCAGTCCTGTAACTTTCAAATTTTTGACATTTTTGTCTGGTAACCAGTTGTAAGAGGTGAAACATCCGTCTGATCAATTAGACTTTGTCACATGGACAAATCATACTGTCACGTCAACTTCAACCATATGGTTAACCTCCTACAGCCGGTTAATGGACCAAAATGTAAACAATTGAAAGTTACAGGTCTATTTTCAACTTCGTGACAGTCTGACAGGATTCGAACCGAAATTGGGTTAACTTATAGGACTGTGTAAAATAACCATTTTTCCGTTATATTTTTCATCTGTTGTCTGTTGGTTGACAGTAACAATTATTATGACTTTTGTAGGTCAATGCATTTCCCATCACAGTAATGTTCGGAATGTGCTCCATCTTCCTGTTTGTGGCCTCGATTCTGCAGAGACGGCTCGCAGCAATTGGAGAAAAACCAAGTGAGTAATATGCTGCTTAAAGTTATGGAATATATATACACACACACATTTCTGAGGTTATTTGGTGTGTATATATTTATTGGATTTTTTATGTTACATCAAGTGATTAAATTTGCATAGCTTCCTGGAAATCAGTAACTAGCATCTATGAAAAATCCTGTTGCATTCTTCTGATGTATCTTCTTCTTTTCTCTGTTCTGCTTTTGTCAGAGACCGAAGATTGGGCTATGATGAAAGAGATAAACCGCGAGGATGAGCCACTAAATGTTGCTTGATCGATTGATTTCAAGTAAATCTATATTTTGCCATAAAATGAATGCACCAGTAGTAGATGATTAAATTTATTGCATTATCAGAAAAGTTAGTTAACCATACTAGGAAGAAGAAGAGGTGCAACTTTAGATGAGTTCTGTCTCTCGTGGAGAGGTGCAACTTCAGACTCGTACTCATGTTCTTGTCTCGTCCTGGAAGGATAGTCGAATATTTTCCCATAATTTGGAGATTCTTCTTCTTGATTACTATTTTTTCACCATAATCTACGATTTAGATATCGATTTTAAAAATGTAAGTGAACAATTGACATCTTATATTGCAGTCTCACATCTGCTTCTTCCAATATATTTAGATCAATTGCAGCGCTTGCATTTCCAACGGCACTTTCCAGTTCTTGATTTTAGTGTATGGAAAATGAATCAATGTGTTGTACTTTGTGTTTTGGAGGAAATAATGTGCTTGAAGAAGCAAGAATACAACTAAATATGAATGATGCAACACTATGTTAACGAGTCGAACTCGATTGGAAACATTATTTTTCATTTTCAATATTTTTTTCCGAATTCCATTGACAAGGTGCACCATACACCACTTATATTATTATTAAAAAAATTAATATTATTGCTCGGAGGACCAATACTAATATTGTTTTTAAAAATTAATACTAGTGTTAGTGTACAATGTACAAAGTGTGCATGATACAATATTATTGCTTGCAAGACTAATATTGCCAGAAAAAGATTGATACTATTGCTAGTGATATTCGGCGCACAAAATGTACTTAATACCTTCTCTTAATTCCATTCCAAAAAAAAAAATGTCATTACAAGATACAAATTAGTTGGAACAACTAGTGGTACCGTTTGAATTTGATGAGAAATTTGCATCAACTTTACAGAAGTATATATTCTAGTACTAGAACAAAATATTTCTTACAAATGAGTTGTTAAAACATCGCTTTGCATATTTCTAATGCCGCAAAAGATCAAAATTTCTCTTTCTGAGAGATGCAGAACAACAACACAGCTTCAAATCTACAGCAACCGGCGTCGTTTTGCATTGCGCAAGGCAGCTTCCATGTCCCCCATGAAGAAAAGAATCTTGTCCATAATACCTAAACATGGCTGCTCTTCTTCAACGGATTCTTGTCGTCGAGAACCCAAACACCGTTGAATTCGGCCTTGATGAACCAAGAAATAGTCGTCGCCTTCTCGTATTATCTTCAAGCCCCTGCATCAAAAATGTGAAGATTGTTCATATTTACAATTCAAATGTAGACTCAGAAAAAATATGGTACAAAATCCGAAGCATCAAAATGGGATTCAACCACATTTTTTTGAAGAAAAAACACAAATGGCCACAAATGATGCATGAAAGGACATTTCCACCCTTGATGAAACTCACTTTAGAAGCAGCAGCACCTCGAGCTTCTGCAGTTTCTCTCGTACTTTAGACTTTCGACTCACAACACGTGTAAGGGTATCTTAAATGTTTTTATATTGCATTAATTTTTTGAACCCAAATGATCAAAAAATACATAGTTACACTAATTTTCAGAAAATCAATAAGATACAAGGGAGTATGGACATTCTGGGACTATGGTTTCTGCAAAATAGTTTTTTGTCTCAGATTTTCTTGCAAATATAACATTTTTAGACTATAGGAAACAATGCCTTTCCATTTGAACTAGCTTAATGATCAGATAATTCAAGAAAAGGCTGATGCAAATTGAAATGCATACATGTAATACAATCCCATGAAGAATATAGTTCAACTTACAATCCTACTCGTTCACATCGGTCTTGAATTTCGTAGACATTTTTCCACGATTCAGAATTTGGAGGCGCGTAAAATGTGGCTCGATCAACGCCCCACCTTTCTTTGAAAAGATTATACCATAGCATATTCTCTCCATTTCCTGCATACTTGGACCACAAAGCAAGCAACTTTTTTACATCAAGTTGTGATGAAAATAAAACATCTTCAATCTCAGCATCTATATACTTATTGAATGGCATGAATTAAGTGCAATCTATCATTGTAAGGAAAAAAAATTCAAAATAGTAATGAATGAAAATATTCAATGTTTAATCAATCGCAAATCTCAATATCTCTAAATGGTTTTCTCAAAACAGAGGGATTAGGAAATCTTGATGATGCTATCAATTTTATATCATATAAGTATCATGTATGTATGTTTATCAAGAGTGCAGAACTAGGGAATCACTAGTCGGGCGGATTTGGAGCGCCCAGCGTCTAGGCGCGGACTAGTCGGCCCAATTAATTCCAACTTCCAAATGCAAATTGAGTACCAATTAAGTCTCCAACTCCAAAACGAAAAGACGTAACAATTAAAATTTAACAAAGTAAAGAGTAAAGACTAAATGGAACAAGTTGTTATCCAACTAGACAACTATCAACGTCCAAAACCAAAATCTAACATAGTAAAGACTAAAGAGTATAGATCACAAGATTCATATTACTTCAATTCCATGGATAAATAAAAGAACATTTACATCCCAAAAATGACTTCTTTTTAAAAAAAGAAACAAAAACATATGAACGAATAAAATAAAACAACCACCGACGCCTGTTTCAACAAAACCCTGGTCAGATCTTTGCAAGAATCCATCACCCAAAACGCAACAAGAACTGAAATTTTTCCAACATTAAAATTAATTAAGATCTGAAATTTACCACATGCAGCTGCAAGATCCCTATGATTTAACCTACAAAAAATCTTCAGGTAAAGATCAGACGTCAGATTCTCCATATCTTATTCACAATTTGAGCTTCGTAGAATATTATATAGGTATTCATCTGCTTTTATATCTGAGTTCTTCATTAATTCTGATTATATAAATAAAAATAACTGGTATCACTGCATGTATATATCTATCTAGTTTTACGCATGCGTAAGTTGGCGCATGCGTCACGAGTCCATTTAAAATTTAACATGCGTTGACATGTCAACAGTCTTATATAATTTGTGAATATTAAATTTTAAAAATAATTTTTTTTGTAAATTTACTAAAATGGTTATATTTCAAATATTATCTATTTTTTTAATCCATGGCTATTTGTACTTTATTTACTATTCGCAACCTCATAAAACTCAACACACATCTCAATTGTTATATACACACACATTAAATAAAACACTAACACATGGGTAAGGTCTTGTTTACTCTAGGTCCATTGTGCAATTCAAATACATTCTTTTAATCACAAAAAAAAAAGTTTGCTAATTGAAATAAGAGCATTTTTGCATAAAAAATGTAATAAAATTAGAAAGTTGCAAACACAACTGAACTTAAAATCATAATATTTACATTTGTTTTACCTATTCGTCGTGACATTGTCATAGTGCATGACCTTGTTTGTATAAGCCAATACAAATATTTCTTTTTACGATCTAATTCATAGTGATCAATCTGAGATCCCTCTTTGAAAATCAAGAAAATCCACTTCATTTTCAGTATAAAATGGCTCTTCTGGATTTTGCATCAACTTTAAAAACTACTGCAGTATTTATATAAAATATTTCTTACAAATGAGCTGTTAAAACATCAAAAACACTGCTTTACATATTTCCTGCAAATAATGCTAAAAAAGATGAGAATGTTTCTGGGAAAGATATACAGACCAACACAGCTTCAAATCTACAGCAAGCGGTGTCGTTTTGCATGACTTGAAGCAGGTTCCATGTCCCCTATGAAGAAAAGAATCTTGTCCATAATACCTAAACATGGCTGCTCCTCTAATTCTTGTTGTCTGGAACCCAAACACCGTTGAATTTGACCTTGATGAACCAATAAATAGTCGTCTCCTTCCCGTATTATCTTCAGGCCCCTGCATGGAAAATGTTAGGATTGTTCATACTCACAATTCAAATGTATAAGCAGAAATACGGAATGAAGCATCAAATCGACACATTGGTGGTAATTTGGTAAAAATCTGGCTGAAATGAGGCATGAAATATGGGATTCAACCACATTTTTGTGAAGAAAAATGAGAAATTGTCAAAATGATACATGAAAGGACATTGCGATCCTCGATGAAACTCACTTCAGAAGCTCGAGGCAGCACCTTTCTCCAGCTTCTGCAGGGTATCTTAGTCTATTTATATGTCACCATGATTATGCCCCTTTTTAATAGGTGGTTATACTGCATTTTCTTTCAAACCCAAATAATAAAAAACTCATATTTACACTTTTTTTTCAGAATATCAATTCTGGGACAATATTTCTGCAAGATAGTTGTTTGTCTCTGATTTTCTTACAAACATAACTTTACATATCCCTTTTTAGAATATAGGAAATAATGTCATTCCACAATGATCAGATAATGCAAGAAAAGGCTGATGCAAGTTGAAAAGCATATAAGGCAATACAATCCCATGAAGAATATAGTTTAACTTACAACCCAACTCGATCACATCGGTCTTGTACAATGTAGACATTTTTCCACGACTCAGAATTTGAGGGCGCGTAAAATGTGGCTCGATCAACCCCCCATCTTTCTTTGAAGAGATTAGACCATAGCTCATCTTCCGATGCTAACTCCCTCCATTTCCTGCATACTTAGACCACAAACAAACCATCTTTTTGCATCATTGTGCAATCTCAGCATCTATATATCTATCTACTTCTTTAAAGGGATATATTAATTGCAATCTATCATTGTGATATTGTTAAATTGGATACGGATGAAAAGATTCGATGTTTTTATCAATCACAATTCTCAACATCTCTAAATAGGTTTCTTAAAACAGAGAGGTTATAAATGAAGAGAGACACAGAATTTTAACACACACATATATGTATGTATATTTATACATATGATCAAAGAATCCAAGCTTTTTACACATATAGATCACAAGATTCAGATTACTTCAATTTACTTTTTTTTTTTTAACAGTGCACAATCCTATCCATGGATAAACAAAAGAACACTAATATCCCCAAAAGATATTTGGAAAAAAGGAAAAAAAAGTCAAGAAAAACATTTGAATGAAGAAAATACTTCTCCCAAAAAAAATTACAATCGACATCTGTTTCAACATAACCCAATTCAGATCTTAGCAAGAATTCATCACCCAAGACACAAAAACGCAACAAATTTGCAAATTTTTCGAAATTGAAATCAAGATCTGAATTTTACCACATACCCATATTAACAGCTGCAAGATTTTGATGATCCAACCAGCAAAAAATCCTCAGATGAAGATCTGATGGCAATTTCTCCATATCTTATTCAGTGAAGATTCTCCGAGTTTTGATAGAATCTCCGATTTCATTTACATATGTTTCTGAATAATTCTCCTTTCTTGATTATACAAAAAAAATTTAGAAACAAAGATAGGCTTCTCCATTTTCAAGCGGTGGCTCATTTTGGATCAGGCGATCAGCAGGTGGACTGTTTCTATCCGAATGGGTCATCACTTGTCAACTGTTATACCGGTAAATTATTAACGAATATGGTAAGAAAATATTTTGTTTTTGTAAATTATAGAATTAAAAAATACAAAATTGATACCATCATATTTATAAATCAATATCGAGTTTAAATCGCATATCGTCTCATAACTTTAACCCTAGTATACAGTCTTAAATTTCATTTTATCGTCAATTTATGTTCCAATTTTTTTGATAATATACCATTTACATCTCAAATACGTCAAAAAATGCAAAATGTAAGTTAAAAGTAACATATAGATATAGTTTATGATTTATGCATCTAACGTGTTTGACAAAAATGCCTTGACACACTCAAAGAACATTTGTGATATGTCCATAGTCTTATATTTTTTGTGATGATTAAATATTAAAAAGACATTTCTGTAAATTTACTAAACTGATTATTCATCAAATATTCCCAAAAATTCTCTCCTCGGGCTAATACACTTTATATTCAACACAGTCAATTTCTAAATTTCCTACAAAAATCAATTTAAAGCACTTCTTCAAAATGCAATCAAAAGCAAACACCACGACGGACCCAAAATTATACAAAAAACGTCTATGACCGGAGAAGAGTTAATTTTCCCTGCAAAGAAAGAAATCCCATTCTACAAAATAAATCCCATTGTTGATATATAAACTCATCTTGTATTAGGCCAAAAATAAATCTACAAAAGAAGATAGAATACAGGGTTTCTTTCACCTGGCTTTAAAACACAGATCTTCTCACCTAGTAGAACTAGAAACTATTAGCAACGACAATGCCGACTGGATCGAATTTACCATCTTACCCCTCAAATCGGTAATCGTATTCACCAAAGGTTCACACAAGCTCGTATTCTCCCACGACCCGCTTTCCTGTAATTCCATGAGCCGTCTCTCCAAGTACCATCTGAGACCAGCCTCAGCGACGTTGATCAAACTGAGAGAGGCATCTGTGTGCACGAATCTCGTGACAAGAAATCCCGCAAGAACGTGCTGATCCGCCTTCACAAGCTCCGCCACAAAGCACGGGAACATGACCTTCACAAAGAGATACACGAGAGAATTCTCAGCCGAGCCCACACGTGTCTCCTGAGACTGACGACACAAGTTACCAACCATGAAGCACAGGTAAGAAAACGTGGTCCCGTACGAAGCTTTTGTTACGATGTTCGATAAAATTCCAGACGATAAAACGAGAACGAAGAAGAAAAAGTTGTCGACTATGTTGTCCGGTACGCCTTGTTCCTTCAGGTTGTTCTCGACGGCATCCAAGCACTGTGACTGTATTGCTTCGTACGGGAGAAATAATGCTATTTTAAGAGCTAAAAAGCAATCCACCTCCTTTGCAGTTTGCGTAAGCAAACGAGCATCATCTTCACTGAGCAATATTCCACTACTTTTCGCAATATTCTTATCAAGCAATTTTAGTATATCTCTTTGGTTGGAAAGCTTTACCATTTTTGTTATCACAGTCATCCAACAAATATGCAGGGGATGTATCAAAAGGCCATTGCTTTTCTTCGTCTCTTTCTCCACTGATTCTTCTTGAAAACTCTCCCAGCCTTCATCCCAATCATCATTGCTCCAGCTGTTCATAGCATCAGGTGTATCAGGAGAATCAGCTTTGTTTGTCTCGATTTTGAAGAGCCCCTCCCACTCGGCCAACACAGCCAGCAAAGCATCGATATGTGATGCAGTTGTGACCGGTTCTGATACTCTTAGAAAGCAAGAAACGGCAGAATCGACCGAGACTATGTCCTCCGGTGTAATTTCCAGGCCAGGTGAAATCGGTGAGACCAAATGCGATGATTTTAGGGCCACAAGAGTACTCGCAAATCTACCCGACCCATCTTTATCATCAGAAATGTCTTGGCGATTTGCAGTTCTATCTTGAAAATCATCCCACTCTTCCCAAGGCAGAAGATATGTGGACCCTTCGGAAGAAAAAAACTCCGAATTTCTCTTTCTACCAGAGATAAATTGCATAAGTTCCAACGAATACACCCGAAGATGACCTGGCAGCTGCAAGTTGTCACAGAACATCGACATTCTGTCCCAAACGGCAAGCCTCACTTTCTTCAGATCCTCCAAGTCTCCCTCCAGTTTACTCAGAGATGATAGTAAGTAGTGTAACCTCTGGCGTTCGGGGGACCCACCTGTTATTTCTTGTAGAATAGTTTCTAGCATACTCAGATAGAGCTTTGAAAGATCTTGAATGTTAACAGATGTTTCCACATCAGTTTTGATCAACAATGATTCAGGTGGAAACTTTTCCAAGATTACGGAGAAGAAACGAGCTACAGCTTCAAACCCACATCCAGAAAAAATCACTGCTCGGGAAAAGTTTAGGGTTTCTGAAGCAATGCTAGTTTTAAAACTGAAGGTCACGTAGTTAACAACTGTACACCAGCCCTGAGTAGGTGATACTATACCCTCAACAAGTAAATCCAAGAGAACTTTCAGACATGCGTCAGAACATTCGGAATAGAATCTTTCTGACAATATATCGAGCAATGCCAGCTCATCAATGTCAATCATCAACCTGAGCCAGAAATTTATAAGTTTCACAAGGCACTCTTTCCCAGTTGTATCGCAAGGAAACTTCTTCAAATTTTTGTTGATGGGTAAAATGATAGTGAAGAAACGTTGCAGTATGTCCAAAACAACTGGGGTTTCCACAAATCTGATGTGCTTTTTGCCGACGTCGTACATCTGCTCAATCTCATCTATAAAAGAGTAGATTTCTTCAGAGGTTTGATAAGGCTTTTCTCTTTCAGCTTTACCTTCTAACGCAGCCAAAGATCCCATCACATAATGTGTATATACATATTTCCATGATATAAGGTCCTCCGGTGCAGTATCACCATACATAAGAACAAGGTTCTGCACCATTTTTGCTAATGCCTCCAAGTTATTTTCATCAATTTGAGCACAAACTTCATTGTTGAAGTACTCTAAGTTCAGATCCTGCAACAGGGCGATGTTTTTAAAATTGAGGTCCTTAATAAACGAGACCCTGCTGCATTCTTGCCCAACGACTTTGCAAAACCTTGATAGCTCGAGGGCACTTCTTTGCACTATCTGTTGCTCAATTTCAATCGGAAACTCTTTGGATTCTTCAAGGTGGTTATAGCAGTCAGAGAGTAGATCGTAAACAAATGCAAGCCTCTGCTTATCATAGCCATCAACTGAAGGGTACACGTATAAAAATATGGATTTTATAACTTCCCCAGCATTAGTAAGTAATTCTTCTTTAAAATCTGAGACTTCCTCCTTTATATCATCAAGGCTCCATACCTCAGAAACAAGTATTGTTCTCAGGTAATAAAGAAGAACCTAACAAAGCAGCAAAGGAATTACAGCTTCCATCAGCATATCAAAACAAAAAGCAAGACCAACTTACCTAAATACATAACAAATATGTGTACCTTGCTACGATCCAAGCCATAAGTATGAGCCAGAACAAGAGCATCCTTTAAGATTTGCTTCTTCTCTGTTTTAACAGATTCAATAAGAGAAAACACGACACTCTGTATATACTCCATGTCTCCAGAAAAGAAACGAGAGGTCTCCACTCCAGGTATTAATTTATCCAATACCCTCGACTTGTCTGCTACAGTCTTCTGTTGTTCTAATTTGATTTTCCACTCATTCCAGAATGTTGATTGTGCTTTATGTACTTTAGAGCATTCATCTGGATATAATACAATGTGTGTTTCAGTAAGTTTCAAAAGAAAAGCAAGCTGATGAAAATATTAAAAGATCCTTCGTAATCACATCGAAACGAGTAAGTTCTACTAAAAATGAACAAAGCTGTTATGATTTGCATCTAACAAAGCTCACCTGAACTGAGTATTTTGTGTTTCTTTTGAAGCGTGTTCATCAGCATCTCCCTCCTTTGAGAAGGATTCTTGCATTCAACCCCATAACTATGCAACAAACTATATATCATCCCAACATTCATGAGACTAGAAAATTCACTATAATTTTCCCTTATTTTGAGCTGCTCTTCAATTATTTCAGCTCCATGAACTGCATCAATAAGATTTAACAAAATAGCGCAACCTATTACATCCTGCCCATCCGAAACAGGTGGCTCCATGATTGATTTAGCCAGAGAGGCTATCAGATCATCTTTTGGGGCAAAACCACTCCTAGTCAACCATGATAAAATAGTCATTACCGATCTTGTCCTTATAGTAACATGCTGGATTGCTGAAAATGAATCTGAAGTCAGACTTTTCCCAAGTTCTTCATCTTCACACAGTTCGAGCAACCATGGGAGATGGGTGGCAGCGAAAGATTTCACTTTTGTATTTTCAGTAAGAAGGATATTCCAGTCATATCCATTTTCTGAGGATAAACTTTCAACAACCAGAGAGAGTAAACTTTTCAGCTCTCCAACCTGTGGTTCCTGGTTTTCTAAATGGACAAACGTCCTCCCTGAGAACTCACCTGGGAATTCCGATGGCCCTCTTCCAGTTAACATAATTAGACTTTCACACTGGTCCTCCATGTCAACATCTTTCCATACTTCAAGAAGCTCGCCAATTGATTCTTCATCACAATGACTCAAAGAAAAGCCTAAAAGCACTTTTTTGGATTTTGAGTCCATACTCTCAACAGCTTGACTTCTTGCAATCGCAGCACACAAGTCCCAAACAGAGCCGTGGCCTTTTTTGGCCAGCACAAGACACAGGTCAAAAGCCAGCTGCATGTCTCCAGTAAATGCTGCTTCTCTTGCAATAGCTTCTTGAACTGTTGATATTTCTTCTTGTGAGTTCAATCCAAGAAGTTTGGCAATTTCAATGAGTTCATCAACATTTAGATAAGCTCCACTTTGACTTGTGATTGCCAACTTAATGACTTCCATTGGATCTTTTATTTGCTTGAATGCCATTGGGAGAAGGTTAACTCCGAGATTTGGGAGTCTAACTGTAACAGCATCAATGATGTCAGCCTCTACCCTGGCATTTCTGCTGCTAGGAAAAATATTCAGACACTCCTTGGCCTTCCAGACCTGGTCAAAAATTCCAAAAGTCCGATCAACTCTTTTATTATGGGTGGCAGACCAAGACAATTTTCATCTCCCAAAAATCAAAACAACAATTACATAGACAAGAGCTGATGCTATTAAATTCATGGATATCACATATTTTCCATGACCAAAACATAGCAGCTAAAAGAGTTGCAAATAAAGAGCAGCATGGATAAGTAGGGTGCACATGGAATTAGGTTTTGACTCTAATTTGCTACCAGGGAAACATAAAATTGGTCATCACAGTGACTTAATGTTTTTTCTCTCGTGATTAATACAAAATTAGTAGATAATCATTAAGGTGTAACCCAATAGCATTTTGTTAAGATGAGATACCAATAGAAAAATACCAGTAAATCCACTGCATAAGCAACACAATCCAGATGATGGAGCTAAAATTTTGAGAATACCTCAGAGCAAGCAAGAGTTGGAGCTGAGAAGAAATATTCCCTTGCAGCTTGAATAACAAGATTTTCCGCCTTATCTGTTGCCAAAGAAATAGAACCAGTACCCCTCAAATAATTCCTGGCTAGGGAAAATTTTCCAGCTTTCAGTAGTCCCCTGCAGTACTCAATCAACACATACTCCAAATCTAGAAATGGAAATGCCTTTTCCTGAAGAGAGAGCAAATCACGCCACATATTTGCCCAGTCATGATCTGTTCGACCTGGTTGACTCCGAATAAATTTTGAAAGTAAAAGACGAAGAATTTGCTTTACACCCTTTTCATCTGAGTGTGCATCCAAGAAGAAATTTATGGGCTTTGGGACCTGAGTGCAGACCAAATAATTTCTAATGAGTACCACAAATGAAGGGATGCATTTCGGGATGAGAAGAGAAGGCAAATTATCAACATAATGGCCATCACAATGACATGCATCTTTTGAAAGCAAGTTCAATAAACCTAAAGGGGCAAAAATAAACAGCAGAGCACTGGAAGCCAGTGTAAGGACATGTCATACCTTAACAGGCATCCTCAATCAACACAAAATAGCGGAGAGAGTAGCCTCTCAATTATATTTGCAAGCAAAAAGGTTTGCCTATGAGATTCTTATGAGAAAGAGCAATTTTATCTCCAGATGAAAAGAAAGAAAAGCTGGACGCTTTTCAACTCGTTAGAGATACATGTGCAGAGCAATGGGTATTAAATTTAAATAATCAGCCCAAAAAGGTAAATACTTTTAAATCAGTAGGAAATCTAATAATACCAGAAAAGCACTGAAGCATGCCTAGTTGCATCCCAGGGTATATATGTATGAAGTAGAGAGGGGACAAATATAGTTATTTGCCAGGTTTGGCATAGACTTAGTGAAACAAAGCATTAAGGCAGGCAGAAGAACTTGCCTGATAATATGTCAACAGTCTTCCTGCTTCAACATGGCCCTCTGCGAGTTTGAGCCTGCGCTTGATAACCACAGCTTCAAGTTCTGTCAAAAATTTCACGAGTAATCCGTTATATTCAGCACTACTGAATCAGATTGGAACTCAATCCTTTACTTGCATGCATGAAAAGAAACTGGAATTATCCATTACAGAGTCTATGTTTACATTAATATCATTGTTTTATGCACATGCTGCTGCATATTTAAGATGTAACTTCTCCTTTTCACCTTCCTTTCTTTGTCGCATTAAAGGAAAAATTAATTAGACGAACGGAGATCATATGAAAGAGATTTACAGTCTATGACACCATAGAAGCAACTACTTGTACTCTTAACTTGAAAAGAAAGAAAAGGTGAAGCAAGTCATTTTTACAGATAATTTGAGAAATTGAAGCTGACAAAACTACATGAAGAATGAAGACAACAAGTATTGCAACTCTTCATTGTTGATGTGTCGTGAATAATCCTTCAGGGGCACATACTAATAACACATGAAATTATGATTTAAGATACATAAAGTGTATACACTCAATTCTGTGTACTCTACAAATATGCTAAACAGATAAATGAGTAATCTTAATGTCGGCTTTAAATTTATGGACAGACCCACCAGGTAAGTACATTATCAACGTTCTATTATCCAATAAGCAGATAACAAACATGTGTTTCATGAGACAAACATGCACAGAACTTTGAAATCCTCAGCAATATAGATACAAAAGATTAATGGGCAAATCTTGGGTGAGAGAGAGAGAAAGATATGAAAACAAGGTTCCAATTCATCATTTCATTTTCATATAAACATATCTCAAATTGTAACTTGCAATTTAAAAAAAAAAATCAAAGGCAAAGAAAGATTTAGACAGAGAAATTTCTCAGAAGTTGCAGGTATTACTAGATGCATATTATTATTGGACTAGTAAATAGCTGGTTAGTTTAACAGAACTTATTATAAGAATGTGCAAGGTTATGAAAGCTTATTCCAATAATGAGAGCATCAACTCTAGGTTGTTGGAAAGATATGACTGACTAAAGCATTTGCAGCAATGCAATAAGAAAAATTTACCTCGCATCTGTGGCAGTTTAGACAAAATATTGGACATGGTGCTCCACCTATTTACATCACTACACAAATATATACATTGGAGGGCACAGTCAATGAGCTCCATCTCATCTTTGAATAAATTATGGTTAGTCATATCCCTGCTCCCTTCTTCAATCACTATTAAGCACAAGTCCAGTTTATTTTCTCTAGCTATTTCTTTCAGCCATCTGATCAGAAATGATTCAGAAGTCTCATGATGGCCAACAGTATCATCTTCCCCAGCCAACGCATGAAACCTACTTTGCATGAATAGAACAGCTTTCTCGTGTAATCTAGGAATTACATTGTCCTGCCTGACACCCATCATTATCAACTTGAACTTTTCATAATCTGATAGTTGTTCCCAGCTAGCAAGGCTCATAGAAAAGTTGGTATCGCCTTCATTTTCATCAGAGTAAATAAGCTGGAGCAAGTAATGGATATCTTCTTGAAATTGCTGCAATTCAGATATTCCCTTACGCATTGCCAACTCAACCAAGTACACAGAATTTTCTAGTTGGCCACTTAAGGTATCAATATCTCTAGCCCTTTTCTTGTACCATGAAGACAGTTCCAATATTGATGGCCACTGATATGCCATGTATTTCATTATAATGGGTTCGGTCAGAAATTGGATAGAGTTCTCCTGATTCACAAGGGAAGTGTTCATGAACATCACCATCTTTTCACACTCCACCCAATCTTCATTCCTGAGAACAACCTTTGATGGGGCAGAAATTGCAGGAAGCAGGTGTTCATAAGATTGTACTGGTATTGTTTCAGGTATAGCAGCTAACACGTCCAACATGGAAGGAATCAAAGAATAAGGATGGCGCTTAAATAGAAGATTTAAGGCCCCAATCTTCCCACCTTCTGCAAGTACCAAAGCAGCTTGGCTGATGGGCAAATCACGGAATCTGCTATAGTCCTGCACAGAGAACCTGCAAAGCTAAGTTATTAAACTGTAAGTCAGTGAAAATCATGAGAACGACGTAACCATTCCAGTAAAAGACAAAAGCTCATTCAGACTCGTTCTTGAGGCAATCATTACAATTTGCAATTTAATCCAAGAAATCAGCACCTTTAATCATGTGGATATATAATTATGTTTGTATGAATGTTTATATGTTAGCAGATGGATTCAGCTAAGTGAAGCATGGATGATGTATATTATGGACAGACCACGCTAACCAAACATAAAAATGCTAATGTTATTGAGGTCAAGGAAAGGAAGCTATTCAAGTAGTACATCCAGAATTAAATAAAGGTCAGTATACAAAATGTATTCTCAAGGGAGGATTAAATAAGAGTCCATAAATTCCTGGGAATTTGGTATGTCATCATGATGACTTTCAGTGCAGACTTGTGACATATTCAAATGATGACATGAAGGAATCCAGGAAAGCTCATTTTTGCAACTGTCTGAATACATGTTGAACCAGACTCTCTAAAGAAAATGTTTCAATGTAAACTAATCTTAGGAGAGAATACTAAGTGTAACATAGAACAGTACGGATAATATTCTCTGTCTACACAAAGATGAAATGTTCTGCAAATAAATATGATGAAAGGTAAGGGTGACCTTGAACTATCACCTGCCCATATTTATACCAAGAAATGTCTCTAGCCGGTCCCCAAACTGTAATAATTTGAGTCTTGCAAGACGAAAATTCCAAATCTGCTCATTATCATTATTTTCTGATTCAGAAAAGCTATAAGATTCTGTTAATTGGAGCCCCAAAGCAAGCAAAGTCCTCATAGCATCTTCAGATGGTACAACTTTATCCACACATTCGGAAAGTATGAAACCTTGGTCCTTGACAGTAGTTAATATAGCATTTATTTCAAGCACTCCCTGGGCAGAAGATAACCATTGTGACTTAAGCACATCATCTTTGTCGAGCCCATGATGATCAGCAAAATCAAGTGCAGCCTGATACCTTTGACTTTTAATTAGATTATCATAAATTTGAAGAACAGATCTTTTTATGAACGCTACTAAACTCCACTTCAGATTGGAAAAGTCAAACTTATTAGGCCTCTCTACCATGACGCGCTCAATGAGACATTCTTGGTCAGATGATCTATAGCTGCCCTCAGATAAGTTATTCTCCAAAAGAAAAATGAGCCCAGGGGATTGTTGAGCTCTTTCTAAAAGGGGCATTGAATATGAAATATCATGCTCTGATACATTTTCATGACTAAGAATGTCAACCATGGTGATAGTTCCATTTTGTTTTACTAAGACAAGTACACCATCAGACCACCAAGTGAAATCCACAATATCGTGTAAATGCTCGGTCTGACTGTTTAACATGTCGGTCGTCGGCTTTGAGTAGCACCTCTTACCATCAGTAAGTTTTGATGTACTCTCATCAAATTGAAAAGTAAATAAGCGTCCTTCCATATCTAGGGAAGCAACATAGTGTCCACAAGGTGAAAACAGCACTTTTGGAGATGTCAGTTGGCCAAGATACCCTTTTGTTATGTTATAGGAACCTTCAGATTTAGTAATAACCACTGGCTCCATTTGTAAGTTTTGTTTTCTTCTCCAAATAGATACAGTACAAGATCCTGCAGCAGAACAGTAATGAAACACAACTATCAGATATATCTAAGTTCCTTTCTTCCTGGAATAAAGAGCATCATAACTAGAAGGGGAGAGAGAATTAGCATATAAAAAGACAAAATAGTTGCAACTTCCAAACAAAAGAAAACACGTATGTATTTCACACTGAATATCATTGAAAAAAGTTAATTCTTGCAATTACAAAGATAAATGAGCTTAAATGAGACCACTTGAGTTTATTAATTTTTTTATATGTAAAATCCAATTTCAAAGTGTTAAATGACCACCTCTTCTAAAGCTTAAGTTGTTATCATACCATTTTTTACATTTATCTTAACATCTTGAACACCACATTTGCTAGAAATGCAAATGGCCACTTATAAGCTACTTTACCTCACTATCATCATGTGCAGGTGGGAAAGTTCAAGCTCTTATTTGCCTCACATATAAAATGGGTGACTGTGAAATTTAAACACTAGGCCTTTTACTCGACCTGGTCTCTAATACCAGGTTAAGTAACAACTTCATCTAAAAGCTTAAGGTGTTTGAGATGTGTATTATTTTACATTTATATTAACGCCTTCAACACTCAGCAAGCAGAAATTGAATTTGTGAAAAACAATCATCACGACACATAAATCAATTGATATTATACAAGCTACAAGCAACTTCTTATCCTAATATCAATTTTTACACAAGTACCACTCAGTGGAAAGAGTAAAACATAGATTAGAATCTATAAAACAGTCAATCAATCATTTACGACAAGCCAAACTTCTTCATAAAAGACTGACGTATCAAGTCTCAATCCTTGTGTCCCTAATGTGCTTTTTTTTTTTTTTTTGTGCTCCAATAATAAACACACTAGATTCCACCATGATCTAACCATCACTTGGCATACTGATCAAGACATTGAGTTGGAGAGAGTATGTAAAGGAATACCAGTGCTCCCATCAGATGTAGATTGCATATCTTTAGCACTACTGACTATGGCAAATAAAAAAAGCTTTGGATGATAGTCCCAGCAGCAAATTTCTGAAGGAAATTGTCTCAGCGTTGATGCATTGTTTAGTGCTTGTGCCGAAGAAATGGAGGCACTTGGATCTTTAGATATCTCAATATCATGAAATGAACCATCTGAAGCAAAAACTGTAAAGGTGCACCTGCCAAAAGAAATAATGCTAAAGAGTTAAATGAAGTGTAGTCTAGAGACCCTTGCAATTCTGAGCGAAAAAAGGATAAAGAAAGATCATGAGAAACCTTCAATCAAACTTACAAGTAAGATTTCTTCTCAGAAGTATCATCCTGCACAACCAAGCCAACAATAGGTGAGGTTAAATTCAAATGCCTTTTCTCAATTCTGGTCATTTCTTCACCATTTGGTTTGACTACGTAAATGGTATCAGTATCATCAGCAAATCCAAGTAATTCATGAGATTCTGACCAGGTTCCACATGTAAATATGCCAGAACTCCCACCTGCATCAGCTAAAACCCGCTGAGACAGTACTACAACATTTATCCAAGCAATATATTTGGATTAATATAATATAATGTGAGGTAACTATTGGGATGCTTCCAACCAAAACCTTCCCTGTGACCAATGAGTTCAATAGTAACTTCTACTGGTTTGTCAAAGAAAACAAAAATAGTTCAAAAGCAGAAACCTCATAAATGCAACCTCAGAATCAAGAACCCTCGGACCTCGAAGGGGGAAAGGAGGAGGACTAAACAGGAATCTAAATGTAAAAAAAAAAAAAAAAAATCAATCAATAAAGATTCTCTGAGGCATATCAAATTCTACAAACAAGAGGCACAGTTAAACCTATGCATCATATCTATGAATGCTACTTCCAGGACCACACACCTTTGCTTCTAAGTGATATATAAGCATATAAGATAACTCCATCAGCATTATAAACAAAACAAGAGAGTGAGACACATCTTGCACAAAAACTCAAATACAGTAACTCAAAGAAATTCTAAATAGTTCCAACTTCTATTACTCATATTAATGCATAAGCTCCATAATGATCCGTCAACAGTTTCCAGCTTCCAAAAATAGGGTGTGATTAGCTATAAGTTACACAAAATGTAGTATGACTTCCACAAGAATAGTGCATCACAGACTCCTACAACATAATTACAACAATGATTCGAAACCTGAATTTCACATTCTTAAAAACTGAGTGAATCTTACATGTGAAAATTCCCACAGGCTCCTGGTAGTCATTATCCTTGTGCAGGATTGATATTTGATTCCCAGAAGCTATAGCAACATAATCTCCTCTTGCAGAGACAAATAAGGACACTAATCTCCTTAATCTTCTTGGTTGTCTATACTTGCTCCATTTCTCTTTAAGTTGAGTAATTCCTATATGGTACAATACAACAGAACAACACATCAGCAATTAAGTTGTAAACAGCCCCCGTGCCCAACCATCTCCAAAAAAAAAAAAAAGAAAAAAAAAGAAAAATAAATAAATAAAAATCAACTTCTGAGAGCAACTATTATATCCAACAAATTGTAAAGGTAAGACAACAATTAGAAAGAGAAAGAGGAGGAAAAGGGAACTTCACTACTGGCACTACAAACTGATTAGTATTCAATTTAGGGCATGGTGGTGTTCAAACTTGGAAGAAATAAAATAGAAGTCACTTTTCCCATAAAATTTAAAACAATGCTAACTGTAAAGGTTAGTACTAAGAGACCGCCTGAAGGCCCTCAACTGATAGTGGTATTAACTAGAGAGGAATAAAATCATCGGTATTGCAAGCCTGACTGGATTCATGACAAAACTCTTTTCCCTTGAACATTATAAAATTGAAAACTAACAAATGACTTCTACATTCTTACAGACCCAAGTTGTGTTTGAGGTCTTTCATCATGCCAAAACTACTCTATGATATATCCTGATCATATATAATAGTTACACATTATTCCACAAAACTGCCCTCCCAGGTGTAGTGTTCTCACCTATGGCACCACCACACCCCGGCATTCCGGATTTATGATCAACACAGAAAACTCAGATATATAAAACTCAAAGTAGAATGCCATATGCAAATGCCATCCCAATATAAGTACTGAAGGAAAAAGAAACAGAAGCAGTTGAACTCTAGATGTGACAGTATCCCTCATAATGCTGATTTCATAATAGCTATCAGGTGTTGATGACAGATGGGTTAGGCAATGCAAATCCACCCAAAACCTTTATTAGACCTAATAACTAAAACCTAGAACATCAGTAGAACAATCTCAACCCAAAAATCAAGCACAATAAGAAAGCGCAACATGGAATAACTCATAAGTTAATCACATTTCATTTCATTTAGTTAACATGACCAAATAACTCGCCCCACTCTCCCAGAAAACTTGACTACGCATTTTAACAAATCACTAAAGCTCAACAGCATAAAAAAAAAAGAACTTTTAAACGCAGAAAACTAAAATCAAATGTACCTCGAAATGGAAGACGAGAAAGCAGACTGCTACCACCACCTTCTTTTAGCTTAACAACAACAAAATTCAACCGTCAACTACTCCGAAACTCAATCGAAACTAAAGTAAGTCAGTATCAACAATCAATTATCATCCAAATAATAAAAACCTGTTGCTGCGGAGGATAATTGGAAGAGTAAGGCCCCGAAGCGTGACGACGCGTCTCGAAGAGCACTCCTTGCCCAATCTCCTCCATGTATGTATACGAATAATTCTATACGTAGGTATATTTCATAGCAACAGCTATATTTCCGTGAATTCTTCGCTGAGATCTAAATCCCCAATTCCTGAACTGAAGATGATCGACTACTGTTTCTCGCCGATTCAGGAAGAAAGAAAATCAAAAGTCGCGATTACTGAAAAGAATATAACACACGCTTCTTCTTACACCGCTTTGCCGGTTTTGGGAGAAACGAATCAAAAGTCGTGGTTGGGTGTTACTTAGAAGAGTCAATGGAGATCTCATATACTATAAATTTGACCTCATAAATCATAATGTTGAGGTAATTTTATTTTAACATGAGATTCTAAAATATTTGTAATTTATTTTTTATTTTATTTTATTTGGTAGATTAAAATTTTATCATAAAATTACAAATTTATTTCAGTGTAACCCGATCTAGTTAAATCATTAAGGCTTGTTAAATAATTAAATTATTATTCTTATATTTTCTAATCAATTTTTTATTTGGTTTTTTTTTCAATTCTATTTAAGTACTTTTAAAAAATAATATTATAGCTTAAGATTGTTTATTTCCAGATTTATTTTGGCAATACTCAGGTTAATTTTAAATAGTTTATAGGTTTCTACTTTCATTGAAGAACTTTTAGATAATCTTTAATTTACTTGCACAATTTTAATGGAGCATTTGTTAATGATTATTTTTTCAGATTATTTTTTGCTGTTTTTCAGTTTTCTAAATAAACCATCAACTTTTTTAATTGTTTTCATTTCGAGAACTATTTAAATGGTTTATAAATTTTGTTTGGTAATTCTTCAAATTTCTTCAAAATATATTTATATTCATTTCAAAAAAGTTATATATTAACTTTTAGTACTGACCTTTTGCTAATAACCTGGGCCAAAAATATTCAGGCCCAAAAATCTGAACCATGAGAATGTGTTTGGGCCTCAATTTTTTATGGGATCCAATGGATAATTTTTTTTTTAGTGAAGTTGCTTTCAATATTAGTAGTAGGTACAAACTCAATAGTAATTTTCCTATTATACCCTTAAATTCATTTCTGTTGCAATTTGATTACAAATTAAAGTAAAATTCCTCTATTTTCCTTATTTAGAAATCCTGAAACCTGCATCCCCATTCCCCAATTCCAGAGCACAAAGTTTACCTTCTTCAGAAAAATCCATCTGCATGTAAAAGAGAGTTGCTGCAGAGATGAAAATTCAAAATTCAAAATTCAAATTCAAGTTTTGGGGGAGGAGTCCACATTTCTCTGATTTTTGGACGAAATTGGTGTTATTTTGGGATTCCGGCGAAATTCCTCTTTTTTCTTTCTGTTTCGATTCCGGCGAAATTCCTCTTTTTTCTTTCTGTGATGTCGGTGGTTTGGCGATGTACAGACTGGTGTGGTTGCAGAAGCACTTAAACCGTTCGCCGACGAACCCAACCAAAGCAATGTCAACTCCGGCCAACTATTTGCCCTCGCCATCGCCGATCTCCGCAATTCTTTGCAATTTTCCTCTCTCCACCCCTCCGCTGCTCTCGGCTTCTCCCTCTTGTTTGACGATGTAAGTTGATATAACAATTTTCCTTACCTTTTTACAACATTAATTTGGATAATTAGGTGTTTTAATTTGTTAATTTGATTCATAGAGTTTGAATTTACAGAGTTAGATTGTGTTTGTTGTATGTTTAGATGAGGATGAGGTTGAGCTAGAAGTGGTTTAGCGAGGTGGTTCCACTTGCTGATCTGCTACTAAGGTTACCAGCGTTGCTATGCACTACCAAAATGCAGGTGCCTTGGGTATAGAAACTGGTCTTAGATTATTGGAATTTCAAAAATCAGATATTATGATCCGAATCACTGAGTTAATTGAGTCATGATCCGAGTTTCTGAGTTGGAGATGTTCATCAATTTGTTCAACATGCATGTATTTGATGAACATGTGCATTTTTTTTCCTCCTTCCACAAAATCCTTCTGCAAGTACAAAATAGGTGTTGCAGAGATGAAATTTCGAAATTCAAAATGGGATAGGGTTGTCCATATTTCTCTGTTGTGGCTTCGATTTTTAATTTTTATGAATTTTTTAATATGAAAATTTTAAATTGTAATATTTTTTACACAAAAATGAATGTTTTCTATAGTTACTCTCATCTTTTTCTTGCACCTTCCATCTTCTCTTTCCCCCAATTTCAATTTCATTGGAGTTTCATTTCTCATTGATTGAAGACATATGTTCATCTTCATGTCAAATCATATATTCATCTTTCAAAACATATTACACATTTAGAAATTTAAAAAAAAAACATTACAACTTATAAAGAAATCATATCAAAATTAAAAAATTACATAAATTTATATACAAAAAATTCATATCAAAATTTACACATAAAATTTACAGAAATTCATATAAAAAATTCCTAAAATTACAGAAATTGAAAAAATCTACATGAACATATGCATCTTAAAAAAAAATCTACATGAACATATGCCTCAATTGATGAACATATGCATCTCCAAATTCAAATCCAAATTCACCATCCTCCATCTCCAAAAGCCAACAACTCCATCAGATTCATCTTCATCAATAATAGCACAACAACCTCAAAGCACAAGAAAATAGATAGCAGTAGTTAATGTTGGGGTTAAAGTAGCACCTACAATAGCAGATTTGCAATATATCATATTTTTCCTACACAAAGGTAATGGAAAGAATGAAACAAAATCAGTGAACCGTCATATGCTTACTTTTTCAAATTTCATTTTTTTCACATATACTCACTGCACCCCTGGACCCTGGAGCTGATAAAACATCTAATAGTCATATTCTCTTCTAATTCTTCATCACTGGAATTTGGACCAATATCATATCTCGAATCAAGGCTTTTCTTCTTTGGATGCAGCGGCGAGGGCTTTTCTTCTTTCGGCGCAGCGGCCACGGGGTCCAGATACTGGTAACGACCTATAGCCGCCGTCTGGTTTTTTTTGCGCCGCCGCGAGGGGGTCGCCGCATGCTGTGTTCTCTTGTTGTGATTGAACAAAAAATTGTAATCAATTTGGCAAATTTGACAGAAAAAAAAAAAAAAAATCTAAAAGAAAGAAAAAAAAAATCGCAACCTTGACAGAGAAAAAGCACGATTCTAGCATCTTCAAGGTTGAATCGAAAAAAAACCTCCCTATTTTGTTAATCTTCACAGCTGCAATTTTGAATGTTCGAAAAAATGGGGGAGAAAAGGTGAAAAGTGATTTTTGAGAGTGAAATTGGGGTTTTCACGTGGCGAAAACGGTGAAAAGGACGGTACCTTTTCAGTATCTGATTTTGACAGACTTGTGGCTACCATTCTGTCTTGAAAGAGTCATGTGACCCAAGTTTCAGAAGTTAAAAAATAAGGGTAGAAGTGTCAATTAGATACCTATTTTGCTCCTACAACTAATTAAAAAAAAATTTTTGTAATTTTAAGTATTTGGGCCTTGATCTTGCACCAGAAAGTCATTCACTATTTTTTTTACGCTTGTGCATCAATTTTCGTTATTTATTTTATTTACCCTTTCCCTTTATATTTATCAATAATTACTCCCTTTATTTTTAATTAGATATCGTTTTAACATTTTGAAATATTTTTAAAATAGATGTCGTTTTGGGATTTTCTCCCCTTTATCTCATATTTGCCCTTAATATGGTAATTTTAAATTTCAAATTTCCTATAAAAATGTTGTGTGTATATTTTTTCAATCAATAACAATTATTGTTAAGAATATTTAAATAATAATAATTAAGGTTAATTTTGAAAAAAAAAAATGTCTTTAATTTGTCTTAAAAACCCCAAAATGACATCTATTAAAAAATGGAGGGAGTATTTTTTAATCATATGAACAATCTCCATCGAGTAAATAACTTTTTTCTTAAAAAACATATCAATAATTTCATATAAGTGTGTGTTTTGAAACTCTAAAAACAGCTTCTAGAATTACTTATTTTTAAAGTTATCTCTCGTAATTTTTTAAAAAAATTGATTTCAGAAATTGTTTTGTAGAGTTTCTAAAAATAAGCCGGCGGCTGATTTTTTTTTTCATATCTTATTTTCTTGTTGAAAATGATGTGTGATGACTTGTGACAGCACAATATTGAATTAGTGGTAGGTTAATGCTTTCTTATAGGTTTCAACTAATCACGATTGAGAGTTATTTCACAAATTACAATATCTTTTTGGAGCCATATATAAGTTATGAGGCACGTTTAGATAAAATTTGTAGGAGACGATTTTATGTAACTTATTCGGTAATTAAGATAGGAAAAAGGAGTACGGATTTTGTGGGTAGATGAAAAATTAGATAGTCAAGTGTGTAGCTTAAGGGGTTAGAGCTTCATTACTTGTGACCCCGAGGTTTTGGGTTTGAGATATGGAGAAAAAATGTTTACTCCCTCTTGTGGTGGTCCCCCTCTTGTGGGGTTGCGGTTCCGATTTCGAATTACAATTTCGGATGGTTCCCCTCTTGTGGTGGTTGCGGTTCCAATCTACGGCGAGATTCCAATCTACAGCGAGATAAAATGATATTGTCATTTGTCCGGTGGTAGAAGGAATTATTATAATTGATTGGTAGAAGGAATTATTATAATTGATTATATTAAGAAATTATTGTAATTGATTATATTTTTAAACAAAATAGATATAAATCACAAATTCTCCTGTGAAATTTATTTATACTACAAAATTGATATCATTATACTTATAAGGGGATATTACTACTTTTATAAATTAATATGTATAACATTTAATGTTATAATCTCATTTATAAATATAACGGTATCAATTGATAAGTGTTATGGAACAAATTTCACAGAAAATCTACTCGATAAAAATAAATTTAATTTGGAGAAAAAAGATAAATATTTATTTAGATTAATACTATCCAACCAAGAAGAGTAGCAATAAGTGGGCCGAATAGGCTACAAATAATTGGATTATCTAGCAATTAGCCCATATATCATGAATGTAAAAAATGTGGCCCATATCTCGTTAATATAGTACTACTTGGTTAATGTCAGTGTATTAAGTGGTTCTTTAATTAAAAAATATAATATTCATAACATATATTCTTCTTTGTTCCAAACTCGATTACCACATTATTGTGTGTTCGGAGTTTAAAAAAAAAAATTTATTAATATTTTATGTGATAAAGTAATAAAGTGTTGGGGGTAGAAAGAAGAATTCAATTTTATTGAAGAATATAACAATATTTATTAAAGGTGATAAAATGTTAATTGTATGAGATAGTGACATGGTAAATAAATAAGTGGGTGTTTAAAATGAGTATTTCCATTTGAGTTAAAATGAGTCAAGATTTACATTTAAAATGGAAATGTGTAGTTTGGGAAGATTGGGATATTTAAAATAAAAAATGTATAATTATGTGTATAAATGCATTAAATATGAATTAATAATTGTTTAGGGTGTATATTAGTATATATACTTGCTTAAACCGTTATTGGAATAAAATTATTGTATCAAATTCTATCTATTCTGCAATTGATTCACGAATTCCTAATTTAAATTTGAGAGAAAAAGTTTTGCTTGAAAAATTAGTTTGGTGGTTTAAGTGTAATAAAATACTCCCTCCGTCCTGATTTTGATTGGTCAGTTTCCGTAAATAGTCGTCTCTATTTTGTTTGGCAATTTCCTAAAAAGGAAATAAAATAAATTTCAATATTATTTAATATTATTATTTCCCTCCATCAAACCCACTTTACACTCACAATATCCCTCCACCAAACCCACTTTACATACTTTACACCATTTAATATTATTATTTCTCACTTTTTCATAATCTTCGTGTCTACAATATATGACCAATTAAAATCAGGACAGATGGAGTAATAGTTTGTATAGTTTAGTGCAACAAAACATAGTTAGGTGATTTAGGTACAATTTCAGTGATAGTTTAGTGAATTTATTGCAATTAGTAAGAGGTGCAAAGTTCAAACATTAGATATTGTAATTTTTTTAATTAAATTACACACTAAAATGTCACATGAATGACACATATTAACTACAAACCAATTAAAAAATGACACATCAATTCAATAAAATGTGATAACTCATCCAAATTAACCTCAAAATGAAATATCATCCAAATTAACTATAAGAAAACACATCATCAAAATAAACTCTCTATTAATAATATAGGAGATTTATTATTTATACATCAATGATATTACAGTTGGCATATATTACTGATATAGAATTATTGAGAAGAGTCGAAATTTTAGAAATAAATAAATGTAGTGGAAACCATGACTTTTTCTGTTGAAGAAAAAGATTCTGAATATCTTTCATGATAAGGTGCCTAGATTTCCCCTATTACGTTAATTTGGATAAAATATTGTTGTTTGACAGTATTAAATTAATCCCACCCGACATATTTGCGTGGATTAGATTTAAAATTATAAATAAAAATCATAGTAAATTGGCAGCCACTTGTTAAATTAATACTTTCTGTCAAAGCATTTTCTATTCTTAATTCAGACCAATTAAATTGATTCTTTAGCTTGTTTGTTATGGCATCAACTACAGTGGCATTCCATTTCCACTTAGAATTCATATATTGTAGAAGTTAATTAATCCATATGAAGATATTATTATTAATCCGTCTCCGGAAGACTTAGTACACTTATTTTTTACTTATATTTTTATTTGCGAGTTGTTTATTAATATTTAAAATAATAAAGTAATATTTAAGGTGGGATATGATAATTTTACCCTTCATTTGTCATACGCATTTCGTAAAATTATTTTATCATTTAAAATAGTAATAAAAAACTTGCTCGCTAAAACACGAGCGGAACAGTAATTGTGCAAAGTCTTCTAGGACAGAGGTAGTATTTCTTTTACGACTCCAGAAATATTTAATTAGATGCATTATTTCTTGTACAATTGATTATTTAATTAAACCATCTCAATATTTCATGACATCCAAATCAATTGCAATATCTTTTTTCTTTTCTTTTTTATTTATATAGCAACAACGATGGCTTACAATGTGGAAGAAATAATAAAAAATAAAATTTTGGAATTAAAGTAATACTTTACAGCAAAGGAACTAATACTTTTCAATAATTAAATAATATTTTATTAGCAACTTGAACTTTGCACAAGCTAATTCTGAAAAAAAATTCTTCAAATTTCGCACGAACTAATTCTAGAAAATCTTCAACTTTCTCACGAACTACTTCTGGAAACTCTCGAACCACGCACGTACAAACCAGCAGCCGCACGAGCAAATAACAAAATACACAAAAACAAGAAAAATTCACCAAAGTCGAGTCAAGGTGGAACTTTTTTCCGTAAAACAAAATACATCTCTCATGTAATCCAAAGTCGAGTCAATGTGTAACATTTTTCCGAAAATTAAAAAAAAAAATCACCAAAATCGAATTAAGGTGGAACATTTTTACCATTGTTCCAATTATAGCATGGCCTCTCATGTAAAGATAAAAATCACAATTGGTCTAATTTAGTAGTATTGATGTACCTTTTCACATGACACAACAGTAAACTCATTAAGTTCATAGTACAGATCGAACATATATATATGTAGGGGTCGATGTCGTTATTACCACAAAATTATTAGGAAATAATATTTCATTTCAATAGATATATGAAATGAGGTACAAATTTCACGTGCAATTTCCAATTATTCACCATCATGTTACTTTTTATTAAAAACAAATAGAGCCATAAGATTGTGGATTCTTAATTATTTCTGATCTTTGATAATATTATATTCCCAACATTCAAATCACCATCATGTTACTTTTTATTAAAAACAAATACAGCCATAAGATTGTGGATTCTTAATTATTCCTGATCTTTGATAATATTATATTCCCAACATTCAAATTAAATATTATTACGTTCCTAAAACGGAGATTAGGGTCCTTGTTTGCAGGAACCAACATTTTTATTTTCCTTAAAATATGTTCCATTTCAATTATCTTCATCCATTCGCTAAATGAGGAGTAGTCAACTTTTTTTTTAGCTTTAAAATATATGTTGATGCACTTGACGAATCATATGCATTTTGTATGGATAAATGAAATGGCTATCTATGAGAAAGTGAAAGACGTCCATTCGGTTCTAGAATGGATTAATTAGTAATTATAGGATTGAATAAAATTGAATAAAATAATTTTTTGTATTAATTTTTACTATTGTGCAAGTGTTACTCAAAAAATTAATATTTATATGACAACAATGAGCAATACTTTGTTTTTTACATTTTTTACAAGAATATTATTTTTTATCTCAAAAGTTTTTACATGTTTATGAGACTAACTTATAAAAATTTTAAAACACTGAGTCTCATATGCACCACTCATCATATTTTAGTTAAAATTATTGTTTCATTTCACCTTTTTAATCAAATGTTGTATTACATTATAGTTATATTAACTTACACATTTTAATTATAATTAATGTGTCATGTTTCAATTAAAACTAGTGTCGCGTATCACCATGTTACCAATTGTACGGTGCTTATGTTTCACATAAGACTGGCTCATTTTAAAATGATTTAATTGCGAATAAAATCACCACATTTTCATAAATTACAATTTAAGATAAACTTTTGAGTTTTGACAAATAAATCAACACTTTTATTCTTTTTGGCAAATCCAACTTCGGGCAGTTTCCCCCCTTGCCCGAAAGATGATGTGTACAAATTAATATACACACAATTATCATCCTAGTGAATGTCCACATCAATAAATAATTATAAACATAATAAATAATAGTTTAAAAACAAATTAAGTATTATAAATACTATAAATAAATTTAGAATAAATTTAAAAGTAATAAGATATTAAAATCAACACAAATAAAAAAAAATTAATTTCTTCTAACAAAATCAAAATTAGAAAACAACACAAACAAATAATATTTAAAATCACAATTATAATTTAAAACTTTCATTATTAAAAATTAACACAAATAATATATTTTTTAGGGAATATTATTTGCCCTCGAGTAACACAATATCAAATAAAAAATAATCCAGGAAACTAAATCTAATGAACATTTGCCTCCAACCCATGTTTGTGGCCACCCTCCACAACCCCATTCTCATTCCAACTGCACCTTCATCTTTCATTCATATTTCTCTCCCCTCAACACTTGAATCAATTTTAAAATGTGAATTGGGTCACTGCACATGTCACTCCACACTCGGGTCTCGAAATGTGTGTTCGCTTTGTGTAAAGGAGCATAGTATATATAGCAAGCTTGGCTTTTTTTTTATTATTATTATTGTAGAATAGTTTGATTTAGTGTAATTTGAGCAACAAATATTCTGGTGTAATTGGATGATGAATTTTTTTGTGTAATTAGATTTTGGAGAATTTGAGATTTTTTGCAGAATTAAAATTACTTTGTGAAGATCTCCACTTCACCAAAAGTGAAGCCGACGATCAGCTCTTCAGATAAGAAGTATTCAGCTCCTATCTAGAGTCCCTTCGGGGGGGTTTCAGAATTTTCGGTAGCTACTTAGTCTCATCCGACTTAAAGAAAGTTTTCTTGTACTTCTTTTTTTTTTTTCAAAGAAGAAAGGGGGTCACTGATGAGTTTTTTTATTTTATCCGAACATGAGGTCGGGGGTGGGGCAACGGTGGGATGGTGGGGGCGGGGCAACATGGTTGAAGATGAAGGGATTTTGGTGTATAATTGAATTTTGGAATTTTTTTGCATAACCATTTTTTTTTCTCGAGGATGAAGATGTAAAGAGGATGAATATTTATTTTTTAATTTTTATTTATTATGTTATTAAGTATTTATTGACGTGGATATTTACTGGGCTGATGATGGTGCATTTTTTGTACACATCAATTTGCGGGCAATGGGGCAAACTGTTCGAAGTTGAAATTACAAAAAAGAGTAAATGTGATGATTTATTTGCCAAAATTCAAAGTTTAAATTAGATTGCAATTTGTGAAAATGTGGTTATTTTATTCGCAATTAAACCTTTTAAAATTAAGGGACTTAAATAGAAGTCTCATATGTTGACTAATTTAACCCTCCTTCTATATATATATATATAGATAATGAGGGCTTCATCATTTTCATGAAACCATGAGAGAGAAGCACCTCCATTCAAAAAAACAGGAGAAGAATTATTAGAAGCTGATGAAGAAGTGATTCTGAGAAGTAAACAGGGTGTGGTATTGCTTTGGCTCAAAACCAAATTTTAGCTTAAAGTAATCACTTTTTGGTAATGAGCCGGATCAATATCACTCTTGTATGCTTTTTTGCAACAAGTTTCTTTTTTCTTGCATCAAATATACCATGCACCATTAGTCCAAGTAAGCTATAAATTGATTTTCTTGATTAATTTTATGTATATATATAATCTTGGTCCATATATAATTCTTTTTTCTTGATCAAATGCTCATCTTAAATGTATCTATATGAGTTTATTCTATGATATCCTGCAGGACACCTGACAATTGTATTTTAATGTATTGTATTGTATAACCTATTAAAGCATATAGTACGACCTATTAAAGCACAAAATGAACAGTGTCCGGCAGGTAGCATAAAATAATTCTTGAGTATGTATGTGTAAACTGGCTGATAATATCCATCAATGGTTGATTTCAATTTTCAACAACATATATGGGCGTGTAATTAATTTCTATGATTATCCCATCAAGATTAATTTCTTGATAGTTAAGCTAGTTATGATCATTGGGGTCTATAGCTATAGTGAAACTTGTTCATAGTATGGAATTTATATCACTATATTTATAAATTAATATCACTATATATCATTACACTTATAAACTGAGATCATAGTATTAAATGCTATAGATACTAATCTATAAAAATAATGGTATCACATTATAAGTATAATAGTATGAGTTTTATATTATGAACAAGTTTTACATGACAGTTTGTGAAAGAATTCCTACATTTGTCAACACGATTTTGTATTAAAAAAAAAAAAAACCCCACTAACAATTTAAGTTGATATATATTTATATCCCTTCTTGCAGGTCTTAGAGATTTCTGGATGGAACATCTTGATGAAATTTTGTGCACAAATTAAAGATCACAAACGACAGATCAAATGAACTTAGTACACTAAGAAGGATGCATCATATGTATTTGTTTCATTCGAATGAAGTAGTTGTGAACTCCACTTTCTGTCCTTTTGTGCACAAGACTTGAAGAAGCATAATTTGCAGAAATTCCATACTCATTATTTAGTGAAAAAAGGCATATACAGGGACGTTTTATATAATTTATTTACAATATACCTCGCGTGGATAATTAATGTCGAAAACTATACTAATAATTCATCAAATTATCACTGACATATGTAATTAATTATAACTCCAATTAATTTCAGATTATTAAGAGAAGTTTGAGCCTTGAGGTATTATTTAAAAGTCTCAATCGACTGTACAATTAGGTACATGTATTCATTCATTTGCCATCCAAAGGCCGTCAGCATAATTTTAAATTTCAAAAGTACATATTTGTTTTTTTGTGGGTTGAAATGGTCTAAATCCTTTGTAAAATTTTACAGTATCACCATGGAATTAATATTTGTTTCTTTCATGTAAGAAAAGCATAATTCTAAATCTGGATGTTCATGTAAGAAAAGCATAATTCTAAATCTGGATGTTTTTTTCGATAATAGTCTTTCAATAAGATTCTCGTGATTTTAATTTATTGGATCCTTGCTCTACTTTAGTCTCACCCAATCAACAAACCAATTTGTACTCATCTAATTTGTAGAAGAAAAAAAATCAATGCGTCATCGTTTACTTCATTGGATGGGAGGAAATGAACCCAAATCACATGTAAGTACTTTATAAATAGTTATATTAAAAAAGAATTTCAAAATAATTCTAAATTTTATTATCCACTTTAGATATATATAAAATACTTTTTTCAGTATTGAAGTATGCTTTGTGTTTCTTTAAATAATATTAAATTTATTTCACAATTTATTTAAATACTTTTTTATATTGTTCGATAGTTTTTCTTGTTTACATTGGGCTTAAAAGCTTTGAGTATTTTTTCACTATTTTTTTTTATCTTATTGCTTTGATTTCATATTAACGTTTGTCACATTTTATTTATATATTTCCATTGAGTTGGAAGTCCACAGATGTCAGAACCGGACCGGACCGGCCGGTTCAACCGGTTCAATTGGGAACCGGCACCGATACCGATCCAAAAACTCCCTAAAAACCATTTATCCGGTCGAATCGGTCAAACCCGGTCAAAACCGGTAAAACCGGTTCTTTTATAAAGAAAAATGAAATTGTTAAGAATCAGGATTTTAGGGTCTGCGAATCGGTGAAGGGGCATGCGTAGGTGGCGGAATTCGCGCCGGTGAGTGAAACGGCGTGGATCATGCCGTTGCCGTCGAAGAGCTGGCGACCGGCTGCCAGTCGTAGCAAGCTCCAGTGCGGTGAGTCGGTTTTAGGAATTGTGGGGGTTTGGAGGGGCTTTTGGTAATGGAAGAAGATTGAAGAGTGCACTGGATTTCACCTCTTCTATTTGGTTTTCTTTTGAAATACTATTGCTGAAGGTAATTCCATGTTCAATTAGAGAATTTGATGAGAATGGCTGAATTTAGGTCCTACTGTTTGTAAGGATATGTGTTTTGAACTTTTGGGGAAGATAAGTGTGTATAAAGAGAGAGAAGAGTGAGACAGTAAATGAGTTTTTCTAGGAGTTTCACATTGAAAATGGGGTTTCAATATAGGAAATGATGTAATGTAATTTGAATTTGGTCAAAAGTATTGACACGTGAAGAAGACTACGTGGTGAATTTGGATAGACACTTTGGGTGGACATTACTAATAAATTAAATAAAAATTTAAAGTATAATATATATATTTATGTGACATTATAATTGTATTTGTTGGTTATTGATATGTGACATTATGATTCATGTTAATATTTGTTGGTTATTGAGTATCATCTTAAATTTTTGTGGGTATATATTTATTTTAATTTTTAAATAAACATAAATATTAAAAAAAAATTAGGTAGATATTATTTCAGCGGTTGAACCACCGGTTGAACCGGTCCGACCGGTTGAACCGCTGACCGGTGGTCTGTACGGTTTGATCACCGGTTCGGTTATGAAAACACTACTTGGAACCTTTTTTTCCTTTCGGCCAATTTGAGTTATGTCTGCCACATCAGCAAAATTTAACATAAAAAATTATATGGAATAACATTTGTAAGGGCGATTCCAATGGTTATAGCTATGTTGAAATTAAGTGCTAAATAAGTAGTTGATATTGCAATTGAATTAATCCATAAATAATGAGATTCAGATTGATCGACTCTAATTTGAATGTACATTAACTCTACAAAC
This sequence comes from Stenogyne calaminthoides, assembly GCA_037126765.1. Taxonomy (NCBI): domain Eukaryota; kingdom Viridiplantae; phylum Streptophyta; class Magnoliopsida; order Lamiales; family Lamiaceae; genus Stenogyne; species Stenogyne calaminthoides. The sequence goes on along the minus strand of JBBCBC010000011.1, from coordinate 1,126,413 downwards.
TTGAGCTCATGAAACCAACTCGTACAGACGTATCGCTCAAAACCCTACTCATTCACCTAATCGCCTGCCGATTTTATTTTTCATCCAAAGAGACCTTTATACATGGCCAAAAATTGCACACTGATATATATATAAATCAGCAACATAAAATGCTTGTACAATGTTACAATGACACAATATATACATATATCCCCTCAAGGAATTTATAAAGGTCGAATAAACGAAACAAAAGAAACTATGTGTCCTCTCATGATAACAAACTAATACTAATTTACAAGCCTCGTAACAACATAAATGAAGAGCATAGCCACAGTTATCATCCTCTAGAGAGATTCTAATTCTGTTTGACTCATGTGTTTCTCTTGAGTGCCCGCCTCAATCGAACACACAAGTTTAGCTTTAACCTTCGCTCGACTGCATTCGTTCAAGTAAAGCAGTACTTTCATCGAGAAACCTACAGCTTTAAAAATGACGTTCTTTTGCAGAAGTGATATAGAGCACCAATTTGTGTCTTCAAAAAGTTCACTATATCATCTCTGGTAGAAGCAATAAATCATTCTGCCACAATCAATGTAAGGCTTCACATGCCCAAAAGCAATAACAAGCATTTAATGCTCCATAAATCAATTTTCAATAGAAGTTATCAGGGCTAATTCCTTGCTCAAAGTGCACAATAAAAGAAAACACCACATTCGATTATATACCACCTAAGCAAGTGACACGTTTTACTTCTACACCGACGCTGATATAATAATGTATGCTAAAGGAGAGCCTATCACAATGGCCTTAAAGGTAGGTGTGTAATTCTTTTTTCCTGACCCGGGTTCTCTAATTATAATAGAATGATTAATACAATCACAAGCAGCCTCTATATTAAGGTAAGGATGTGAAAATTAGTAATGAAAAAGGAAGCTGCCACTAATGATTTCCAGCTAGATTAATAAGTCAAAACAACTCATTATCACATTACCATATTCGAAACCTAGACAGTTTTTGTATTTACAGTCAAGAAACACGTGGCAACATAATGGCACAGTAAACGTGCATTGAAAAGCTGTACAAATAATAGAGTAAAAAATATGGACTGCTTAAAACCTAAGCTAGGTTTCCCTTATACAGCCAAGCTACACGTGGCATCGTAGTGGGACTGTGGGGTCCATATTTTACGTTTTTATGTCACCATGGAAAATCTGCTCGTATACAGTTGTAGGTTAAATTTGTTACCTTAAAAGATTGAAGTGTATTAATGAGATAGCCGAATATTCATATGTGGTAAATAAACCGGTAAATCCCAATTCCTGAAATTGACAGGTAGACTAGTCATTCAATCATTTGCAGCCGAAATTTCTTCTCGGAAATTCTTTCATTTTCCTATATCAGTAAAGCATCCCAGAAAATAGAAATTCCGTGAATTCATATTAAGTACAAGAAAGGTGAGAGAATAATAATAGTGTGGTGGCCTATCGTGAATCATTAACATTTTTTATGATCCAGACCCATGAAACACTTCTACAATGGTGCTCTCAAAAATGGTGCTCTCTTGTACAAGTAATACAAAACACCAATTCGAGTCTTCAAAAAGCTCACTATATTCTCTCTAATGGAAGCATTGTAAACAGATGTATCATTCTGCCACAATCAGGATAGGATACCATATTTTCCAATCAACATAAAGCTCACATGAAACACTTCTCAAGAGAAGCTATCTAACGAAAAAATTTGCTCAATCCATTATACTTCAAGAAAGTGCATGTTACAGCTTATGTACAGAGTAATATAATGCAGTTAAAAAATACTCCATCCGTCCCACTATATTTGTCCCACTTTCCTTTTATGGACGTCCCACTATATTTGTCCCAGTCCATAAAAGGAAAAAGTAACACTCCACTAACTATTATTTTAATATTATTCCCTTCACTTTTCTTTCCAACTACCCCAAATACCTTCGTTTTTCATCCGTTAAATACTATAAAAGCCCACTATCTATTATTTTAATATTATACCTTAAACAATTCAACAAAAAGAAGTGGACAAATATACCGGGACGGAGGGAGTATAACTTAATAAACGGTCTTTAAAGAAGCATCTAGGTTCACTTTTTCTCCCAATACATAACAAAAGAAAACACATTGCAAACAGAGGCAACAGCCATGCACTACTAGAAAACATATCCCGGGAGAGTCCAATGCATAGCAGTTGAGAAAATAGAAAAATTAAAATAATTGAGCAATCATAATGCATTTCTAGTAATTTATTTCACCTTCCTTGGATCTGGTAAGTAAATACATGGATCTGGTAAGTAAATATATATTTTTTGACCTGGACTCTCTAATTATAGTAAATGCACTTAACACTAATGATTTCCAGCTAGGTCAGGATCAGGGAGTCATAACTATTCATTATCACGTTACCATATTAGACTCAAAGAGATAGACTGCTTGGAAAACTAACACCAGTTTTTGTTTTTACAGTAAAATGACACGTGGCATCATAGTGGAAAACTTTATTATTCATTTAATACTGGAGAAGCTGTACAGGTAATAGACTCCAAAAGATGGACAGCTTAAAACCTACGCAAGATTTAGCTTATACAATCAAGCGGCACGTGGCATCACGGTGGGGTCCATATTTACGCATTTAAAATCTGCACAGATATACAGTGGTAGGTTCAAATTTGTTACCTTAAATATTGAAGCGTATTAATGAAACAGTCATTCGTAGATGATAAATGAACTGGAAACGTTCCATTCTTGACCTTGACAGGTAGACCGGGATTTCAATCATTTATAGCTGAAATTTCTTCTTGCGAAATCTTCCAATTTCCTATATCTGCAAAACGTCCTAGAAATTCAGCAATTCCATTAATTAGTATAAATTACAAGAAGGGTAATGGAATAATTGTGTGATGGCCTAACACGAGAATCATTTAACAGCATATTTACTATGATAAAAGAATCGAAACATTTCCAATTATGTGTCTTAGATCATAGTGTATTTTTTCTTAGGGACTTTTCCTATAGCGTAGAATGAATGTGCAATAGATGAACAAACAGCATAATACTTATAAATGGAAACTTATGTTATTACGAATATAAAATTTTTAATGATATTTCGGCAAAGTTTGTTTCTAAATTCTCAAAAAATTATTCTACAAAAGAAAAATGGGTGGTGTTTTCATTCTTCCGTTGTTCCCCTATTATACCAAGTCGACCTATACTTGCTTAAGGTGCAACACTTAGGGTATGTTCGTTTCAAGATTATAGTGGGCGTGGAAATCCCGGACTTTGAAATCTTACGATTTGAAAATCTTGATGAATAGTTAAGATGTATGCTTGTTATGGGATTTTATAGGGTAGGATGGTGGAAAAGTTGATTAATGTGATATTAATATACTCCCTCCGTCCACCAAATTTATACACAGTTACTTTTACACGCGTTTTTGCGAGCGAGTTTTGTATTAGTAATTGAAATGATAAAGTGACTTTTAAGGAGGGGTATGATAGACGAGCCCCTCGTCTATCATACCCCTCCTTAAAAGTCACTTTATCATTTCAATTATTAACACAAAACTCGCTCATTAAACTACGTGCAAATAGTAAATGTGCATAAATTTGGTGGACGGAGGGAGTATTATTTTGAGTGTATTGGGGGAATAAAAAAATAGATGATGTGAGTGTATTGAGAGAATAAAAAGTAGAGTAGTTATAGGTGATGAAGTGTACTATGATTAATAGGATTTCAAAATCCTTACTTTAAGTCTAAAAAAAATGGGGTCTGAGATTGCAAAGTCCAAAGTCCGGCCGGGATAGTCGCGAAACGAACATACCCGTAGTGCCTTAACCACTCAAACTTAGCAATGTTACAAGGAGGCACGCATTGTTGGGCCCCATTGTAAAATTCCCTTTTTGTATTTGTAATATTTATATAAAAAAATGTTTTTAATCCAAAATATTGATTTAGAAATGAAGAGAAATCATCTCAAGACCTAACACCACCAAATTATGTGAAGGGAAAAAGTACAAATAAACATACAACCTAAAAAGGCATGCAATCATGTAGGAAAAAGTAAAAATAAACATACAACCTAAAAAGGCATGCAATCATGTAGGAAACTGATTTAGAAGAAAAAGAAGATGATTACTAATAATCAACTCGATGATAATGATGATAACAACAATACTGAGGTTGATGATGATTAATCATTAGTTGACTAATAATGTTTGACAATTGACAAGTGTTAAGGACTGTTGTCATTTAGTATTAAAAAAATGTCCTATTTGTTAGTAGATACTAATAACACATCAACTCAGTTCCAAGGAAAAAACTATAATCTGAAGCCACATTAAAAAGTGTGCTAGAAACCATGGTGATGCTGCCTAGACATTTAACCAGATCAAATATTACATGAGGCAAAGTAGGCATAACAAAATATAAAATCAAAGTTATCAAAATAGAAACATAATTAAGTCTCACAGCAGGAGTTAATAAAAACAGCTATCCCAGGAGGTACCTTCCAAATCTTTAAAAGTTATTACATATTCGAGACATCAGACGTCATTTTCATCTATTAACATCTGACATTAGGGAAAAGAAGGTTCAGCCAAACAGTCATTACTTGTCATTGGCATAAACCCACTGATGCAAAGCAAACCGTCATAAGGGTCTCACTACACTCCAAAGCCCACAGATTATAAATCTCCATACTCTGTGAGCCCCTACATAGAAGCGTTTCTCACACTCAGAGCAATAACTAACCAGTAACGACTTTACCGAAACCTAGGTTCATTAACAATAAAGAAAAACATAATACAAATTTGTCACCTGTAACATCTCTCATTGCCTTCCAGGATTATACCCAGGCCTTGGTCCTGGAGTGTGAGAAAAGTAAAGCCTTAGGCCTGATTCACGGTCGTGCTCATCAAAAACATAGCCTGCAGGGTTAGTTACAAAATTCAATGTCCAGCAGGCACTACTTTGAATGGGTAAGGAAAGCCATGGATATAGTCGTATAGAGATTAGGTGATGTTAGGGTTTTCAACTGTTACTTAGTATTAAGACTTATCAAACATTTCTTTTTAGCAATTAAACAATTACCATAATGGGAAAAGGGAACCTTTCATGACACGTATTAGTATCAAGTTCTTTTGCCAAAGTTACTGGAACAAAGCATTCAGATTTAAGGTTGAAACAAGTTTATATATACTCAAATTAGTTGAAAAATAAAGTGAGGTGGAGTTTGACCCCATGATACCATTTTAAATGAGTGATGAATCAAAGAAATAAAAAAAGCCAATACGAATGCTTAATAAAAGAATAAGTTCAAAGCATGTTTAGACTAACCTTGAAGAGCATCCTTCACAGTGGCTGCATGAGCTGGGCTCTCAAAATCTACAAAGCATAAAACCAATGGATCGCCTCCAGGCTGCACAGATTAGTTTCCAACAGCATTGTTAGTATAAATACAATTACATTACAGATACATAAAGAAAGTCCATAATCAAACAAACTCTTACATATTTAGGCTCCTTCATTACAACCCTAACTTCCTTATACCCATGAAACGGGCGAAAAATATCTGAAAACTCGTGTAAAGGAACAAACCAGGCAGAGTAATAGCCAATAGGATAGCATATTTTGCAATATAAAGGATACGAGACACCTCCCTGCGAGTGCAGCTGGCAGGCAAACCCTCCACAAACAATGTGGCACTAGCATCAGTAGGTAGTGCAGGTTCAGAGACCCCCCCTACTCTGGGGATCTTGCTTTGTGGACCCGGGTTAGAACGGCCCAGTCCCAAGACCCTAAGATCATTTATTTCAACCAGATCGTCATGCCCACCAATGGATTTTCCAGCTTCGGTGCCATATGAAATTGGCTGGTATACACAACTTTAAAAATTCATACAATAGGAAGAAAAAAAAATGTTAGCACCCAAATATGAAAACAGAACAAATAAATACCGTATTGCGCAAGTAGCGTTCGTATAATGCATTGACGGACTCTGTGTCTCTGACAACGGGTCTGACGACCGAGGGTTCTGCCCTTCCACTGTCGTGAACATAGTGAGTGGGCACGTGACTGCTGCTTGGCATCTCTGTAGAATTAGTAACAAATCAAAAGTTACAAAGAAGATCGATAATCAGAAACATTAAATAAGCATCCAAAAACATCGGTCAGTAGCCTAAGAAAAATAGTATAAATTTTAAATATCTATATACGTAACTAACCGACATATTCAGATATCCACTTATATGAGAATACGGTTATGCCACTTGTCAGCTGTCACCATTCTTTATATGGATTTTACAATAAGTTCCGCGGATTTTGGGGAAAAAAATTAATATATCATTTTGCAATTAACATACATCAAATCACCCAAAATCTAGAGATGAGAAATCAACCAATAGTTAAAACTTCAATTACAATATGGAAGAAAATGAAGCCTCTAATAAACATCCAAAAACATCGGTCAGTAACCTAAGAAAACACGTAGTAAACTAAGAGGAACTTTACACGTAAGCTAACCGACATATCCCAGTACGTTAATACGGTAATACTACTTGCCAGTTGTCACCATTCTTTATACGGACATTCCAACAAATTATGATTTCGATACCTAACTTGAAAGATCATTTTGCAATTAAATGACATCAAAAGATCATTTTGCAATTAAATGATCTCAAATCAGCAAGTAAAATACACAGATGATAAATCAACCATATAATAAGACTTCAATTACAAAATAGAACAAAATGAGACTTTTTTTAAATTGAACACATCAAACCACAGAAGACATTTCAGAACTTCACCATCTTTTTATCAACAGATCAATTTCATAACTTATCCAATACCAAAAAAACAATTCTAAGCATACTTGTACACATAGAAAGCAAAGGCCACCATAATCCAACGCCTCAATAGAACAAAATCATATACAATACATCATGCATGTGCTCGAAAACAAGAAATAAATAAAATTCATGAGAGATGAAATAGAGATATACCATAGACCACACGCGGTCTTTTCCCCAATTCAGCAATCAGCGCAGCTGCCTGCAGCAAGGTGGCTTCATCAAACACCCAATTGGGATTGGCCATAGTCGGATCTGTCCGGAGGTCCGGTTAAAAGAGCTAAACAGATCGGAAATGGAGAATGGGGCGAAAAGATTCCAAAATTAGGGTTTCCGCACTGGATTTCTACTTAAACAGTAACGCTTGTTCTTGCAATTTATACGAAGCATCCGTTTTATAACCTCGTGAATAACGATTTCCCCCCTTCTTTTTAATTAATCGTAAATGAAATTTCATTTTAATATGATAATTTTTTCACATTTTATTATTTATATCTACTTGCCTCTTTTTTTTAAGTTTTTATGTTTACCTTTAATTTGATCTTATTGCATTTGTTTCACATTTCTTTGATGAATCGGGTGTACTTTACAAATTCACAAATTCTACTTGTTTATGGTATGAAACTCATATTATTACATTTATAAATTGATATTATTATTCTTATTAACTAGTATCTATAACATTTAATATCATGATCTAAATTTATAAGTATAATTGTATCAGTTGATAATTATAGTGATATTAGTTTGAAAATATAGTAGTACGAATTTCAAAATATGAACAAATTTCACTGAAAACCTACTCTTTAAAAAAAATATTTTTTGAATACTCAATTGTATTTTTTATTAATTAAGTAGCGGGGTATATACAGATGAGCCACGTTGATACATCATCTTCGCCCCAAAGATGGGGTGAGGATACAATCAAAGAAAAAGCAGCCAATGCATGTGCTATAGTGTTATATTTCCTAAATACATGCATAATGCCTAAAAATGATGATCTTTTAAGTACATACTTAACTTCAGAAACGATTGTGTCTGTCCTGTCAAAAAAAAAAAAAAACAAAAAACGACCATGTTTGTGTGGTCTCTGTAATCCTATTTAGTAATAACTACTTGTACTGCTAACTGAGAATCTGAATATACACGAACGTTCATATAACCCATGTCATTGACGTACTACAACACTTTCTGTAAATTCCTCTGCCTGCATGTAAGGATCTTATTTCCATAATATTTTCTGGCTCTATTTTGCTTTCAATAATGGTTTTATAACGTATGTGTTAATCTTAATATAGGATGGATTGTTTGTGATTGATGTATATGAGGCGTGTTTATACTTTTCTATTCTAAATCTATAATGTAAGAATTGTTGAGTTACTCTAGCTTAGGAATGTAGGATCTTAATTTTTGGCCTGTGGGGCATGTGTCATCAGAATGAAGATTCTTACATATTGAAAGAGCAACTCTATTGTTGCTATTTGGCGTGAATTACCCCTAGGTGAATCGATGAATTTTCTATTTTAGACTTAATGAGTATTGGCTCCACTAAGAGCATTAGTTTCCTTCATTAAGGGTAAAGTAGTCAACTCATCGGAAAAAGTACATTTCACCCAGTCGGGGAATATCCCCACTTAGCATTACCTTTAGAATGGACGAATATTGTCTAAAACTTCTTTTGCAGGAATTTTCTACTTTAAAGACACCATAATTGGAGCTAGAAGATGGTACTTCCAACTGGTTCTACTATTATTTGCCAAAAGGTAAACTCATAATTGCGGAATGCACACAACATAGATATTATGCATTCTCTTCTAAGACAATATCTCAAGGACTCAACCTGGTGTCGAAATTTTATGATCTCAAAATTGAGTTTGAGGTGTTGCAATGGAAAATTTTAAAGAGAAAGGTATGTAGATATCATATTTTACATCATAAATCTTAATTGGAATGAATTTGGTCATGATAATTAGTTCATTCGGACGTTGGAATCAGTTTAGAAAATATTGTAGTTAAAAGTATGAGCATGAATTGAACGTCTATATTTTGACTTTCTATATTGGATGCATGAGGAGAAGTTCTTTTGTCCAATTTTGAGTTTTAGGCGTCCCACTATTATTCAAGAGGTGTAGTTTTATTCATTAGGCTTGTGAAAATCTTTATGTTACCATTTCAGGATCGTGCTCCATGCGAAAGTAAACAAATATTACCTTTCAATTTAAAATAATTTTATTAAGGTAATAACTTATATTTATGTTTTATTAGCTAAAATTTATTTTAATAAATAGTGATTTTCAATTGCAATAAGTTGAACTACGAGTACGTCGTTATTCCTTGGAAACTTTTTTCCAAATGACATAAAGTAAGAGACAAAATAAAGATATGAGGTTTGTATATTCACATATTTACAGAGAAGGAAATTCTACAACTGGTTAACGATGGAAGAGGTCCATGACTTTGTTTGGTGGGATGTAGTGTCTGATTTTATGATTTTTTTCCTCTTTATAATAGAGGAAATATCTTTTCCTTAACTAGGAGTAGAACTGTCGAATCAGGATGGTACCGGTCAAGCCCAAAACCCAAAACCCACCTTTTATGGCTTTGGTGGGTCAACCCACAAGGGCTTGGGCTTGGAAAAAAAACCAACCCAACCCAACCCAACCCATAGCGGGTAGCGGGCTTAGCGGTCCAACCCGCGGCTTTTTTTATAAAATATTTTTTTTTCACGTGTACTTATAATAAATTTTAAACATGTAAACAATGTCCACAAAAATAGTTTTAATAAATAAAAGTGCATATCAAAATTGTACAACATAAAATATAGTTTCAAAATAGCAATTAAAGTCCATAAGCATAAGTTTAAATACACAAGCACCTTTGTGAAGCTGCGCAGCGGCTGTGGTAATTTAATTTAGAGTTTCTTTGTTTTTTAAGCTTCTATTTACTGTGAGTGTTAGTAACTAGTTGAGTAGGATAAGTTGAAATTTCTTTTTTTTTTTTTTAAAAAATTGTGTTAGTAAATAATAATAAAAAAATAAAATAAAAAAATACACCTTAGCCATGCAAGAAACCCGACCCACTCCTCCCCTCCGGCGTCCGCTTTGGGTCGAAAAAAATAAATACTCAACCCAACATTCATCAAACCCAAGCGAGCTTGGGTTAGCCCAACGGGCCCGATCCATTTTGACAGCTCTAATTAGGAGTTTTGTTCCAGATGAGGTTTTCTCCTAACAAGATTTTTAATGGGGTCGGGGCCTATCGAATGACTTGTGGTCCTATGATTTTATGTCTTTATTTTTTTAATAAAATCTTTTTAATTTATTTATATCAATTTATCCATAATCACACTTACATTCATATCAACCTACTCAAAAAAAATGTAAAAAGTAGAGTCGTCAAAATGGGTTGGGCCAGCCCGCCTCGCCGTGCTAAAGAGGTGGGTTGGGTTAAGAAAATTTTAGCCCGTTTGAAGGCGGGCCTAGATGGGCCGGCCCGTTTGGGCCGCGGGTTTTGGCGGGTTGGGGGCGGGCGCCTCCTAAAATAATTTTTAATTTTTTTATTTTATTATATATTTTAGCAATTATAATGTTATTTTTTGGGATATTTTGTAAGTTTATGTTTGTAGATGATAAATTTAATATGTAGAAGATTATGTTTATAAATTATTATGGTTGATTAGTGGTAAATTTCAATTTATATGAAGTTATATTTGTGAGTAATGAATGATTAATTTTATTTATGAGAAATATTTTATTTTAATTTTTTTGTAGTGATAATAACCAACATAAATTGTTTGATTTCATTTGACTTTGATGAATTTAATGTATTTAGAACTTTTAAATTACATATTTATAATTTTTTAAAATATAAAATAATATTAAAAATATAATAGTGGACTGGCCCGCCTGAACCCGCAACCCGCCAATTAGTGGGTTGGGTTGGGATTTTACAGCCCGCCAAATTTTTAGCCCGCCCCGCCTCGCCCCGCAAAAAAGCGGGCTTTTGCGGGTTTTTGCCTGCCCTGCCCCGCCCCGTCGGCCCGTCTTGACAGCTCTAGTAAAAAGACATTTTTTTTTCACAAAATGGAATATATAAATAAAAGAAATAACTTCTATATATAAATAAAAAAATTCAATATCGGGACAACTGGTCCTAAAGCGGGCCCTTAGGAATAGCCCAAGAGACACGCCTACATTACAAATACGAAGCCCACGAGAGACACATTTAACAAATACTCGGCTCATTATTTAATTGAACATATGCTAAAAAAAAGTTTGTTTCAATCTCAATTGAATATTTCTGTAAATGATAATAAAATACATTTTTTTTATCTATATCCCTCAAACACCTTAATATCATACTTATTGTCTTTTTTTTTAACACTAAAATTAAATTTATTTTATTTAATTTACACAAATGTCATTATTTTTACCATTTAAGTCCCACAAAAAATAAACTTTATCCTTTTTTAATAATAATAAACAATTGTCTTTTAAAATTCATGTGCACAATAAGAGTGGGTCTCGTAATCTGCAAAGACTTGTCAGACTTATTTCATAGTCGTTTTAGAAGCGTCAATTATATAAAAAAACATAAACATGCAACTATTCCAAAAACGTAAGATGCAATTACGTGTTCCATATTAATTTTTCCATTTTTCTCATAAATAAATCAAGACTTTTCAACATAACAAGTTATTGCGGTTTAAAATCTTACTATAAAATTGTTGACTCTTGATCTTGTGATGCATACATGACCTAATCGTATGAATAAACGTTCAATCGAGTTAGAGACGGAGTGAACATCTTTTTCACGCTCCATCACGCGGTGGTACTAACTTTTTTCACACAAAGTACAAAAAATCAACCTCAAATCTAGTCCAAAAAAATAAAATCTCCTACCTACCATTTCTCCCCCACGAAACCTAAAAGTAGCTGTTGTCAAACTGTGGGCAAGTTCGTACATATAAAACATGATGTATCTAGGATTTATTATTTGTTTACATATATGCATTTTTAAAATTAATGTATTAGGTGTAGTGTTTATAAAGTCATGTTGATATTGCTTCACCTTAATGATTGTAATGTGTATTGTTCAAATAAGTTGCCTCGTTTTTTTTATCATCCTATCGAGCTCGATCAAATATGTTGTTGGTTCATGGCCCTTTTCGAGCATAAACAAACGTAAACAAACTCTTAAATTTAGTGATTCGCCAATTCATTACAAAAATAAAAACATATTAAATTATAAATATTATTTAAGAAAATAAGCTTAACTTCATATTATCATACATATTAATGTAAAATCGGCATACTAAAGTCAAATTAAGAATCACAGTGTATACAAATTAGATTACAAACTTACTAACGAATTTGTTTACGAGCTAACAAATTAAATATTATTAAACTTAAATTTATTTATTTATATTAATAAATCTTATTAAACAAACTCATAAATACTTTTCGGGTTTGAGACCCGAATAAACCACTAATATATTTTTTTTTTATAGATAATCAATTACCACTAACAACTTTATTTGATTACATTCTTAAAAGTTGAAACTAGTTGAGTCCGATTCCAAAAGTAAAGAATTTCCCCTCATATAAATAATTTATTACGAATTAAAGAAATAATTGTTTTTTTAAAAAAAATAATTGTTTTATAGTATTATTTGTGATATTTTTCTTTCTCTTATTTTTTTTTTCTTTTTAATTATCCCCTTGTTGTTTACTCTTGACACGCTGCCGTCTTTTCCAAAGCCACTTGATTTTCCCTCAGAATTCTAAATTTCTTGATTGCCCCTTTTCAGTCGCATTTATCTTGCAATTCAATTTAGCATAATCTTGCAACCCAACACACTGTAGTTTATAGCTCTCATACTTCGTTGCAAATTTTGGGGTCAGGTGAGAAATTTTCGCTGATAGTCCCTACTCATAAAATACTCTGCTTCAATTAAAGTTTTCATCTTTATTGATCTATTTAGGTGTTTTAGATTCAAATCCCCCAATTTTCTTGCATAAAATTGAGTCTGAAATTGATATAAGTTGATGCAGATTTGTGGCCCATCCCATCTTTAAGTTTGCTGGGAAGCTAAAGCATCTGTAGTTTCTTCACTTGTATGGGCTTTTTTTCTTTCTAATTATTGTTTCTTGGTTTTGAGGTTCAATCATGTATTGTTCTTGATAAATTGCAATCAATTTGTTTTGGATATTTTAGTTGAATGGGTGAATTGGTGGGCCCTCGTCTCTATAGCTGCTGCAAATGCCGGAATCATGTTTGCCTTCATGATGACATAATCTCTAAGGCGTTTCAGGTGAAGCATTTTGATCTGTTTTGTTTACTGTTTCCCTTTTTGCAAATGTTTATGCCTGTTTTTTATTTCTTGAAATAGTGTTTGTAGTCAAGAATTTTGAGGCCTTGGATATAAAATTAGGATTGATACTATCCAGAATCCAAAGACCAATTGAGTATTCTTGAATATTAGTTTCAAAAAGAGTTGTGCAAGTCCAAATTAATCGAAGGAATTATGTTCGATATTGATTCATATAGCCTACCCTACACTGCTGTTGTTATTTCATGGTTGTTACAATTATTCGAGTTGAAAAAGATTTGTATCATTTTCTTGAGTAAATTATGAGATTCCATTGTCTTGTTTATTCGATTACGGGCCGCTCATTGTCGATAGCAGCTTTTATGGGCCATGACGCAGCTAGTGATGTTCTAACTGAGTCCTTCAAACGAGTGTTTCGTTGCTAGAAAGTGACACCTTAAAACAATACTTAGGCTTGGTACTATCAAAAGCTATATAAATATGTCTAGAGTTCCAAACTTCATAAGTCTTGCTAATCCAGAGTAGTTGATAGGAACTATATGTTTGTTTAAAGTTATTTTTTTGGATCCTTTTAGAAAAAAAAACTTTGGTGAGTTAATGTGTAATATACCGTCTCCTCCTATGTCTCAGGGAAGACATGGAAGAGCTTTTTTATTCTCCCATGCAATGAACGTTATTGTGGGGGCAAAAGAGGACAGGCGTCTCATGACTGGTCTCCACACGGTTGCTGACATCACTTGTGGAGATTGCAACGAGGTTTTAGGATGGAAATATGAACGAGCCTATGACGCATCACAGAAGTACAAGGAGGGTAAATTCATATTTGAGAAGTCAAAAATTGTCAAGGAGAACTGGTAACCCTGTGTGGTAAGTCTGATGTAATTATGCTGGATAAAACTTACAATTTCATTCTATATATAGGATTTCATTTGTTCAAGTGTCCATTCTGTACAGCCATTCCCCAGAATTCAAATGTTCGTAGTAGTTATTCGTGCTAAGAACCTTGTCGTTGTCTCGATACATTATCTATTATGAAGTTTATGGATCAAGTTCTCTCTTGGTTATGCCATATCCTGTTCATTTACAACCTCTTTTTGTTCGTACGAGTTGCTTGATTATTTGGTTCTTATATTATTCGATTCGAGAATTGAAAACTCTAGGCTTGGGGCTGACCCCACATAGTAAGATAAAGACTTTGGGGGCGCTTGGTTCAAAATTCTTTAAAATGGTAATGAGAATCACCGAACAGTGAATTACGTTGAGAATGATGGTTACATTATTACCGTATTGCTTTAGTCTTAGAATTAGTTATGACAAATACTGATTGTTGGTTAAGGAATAGTGAAATGATAACAGGGGATGAGGTAGTTTATCAAAAAGATGAATTGGTCATCTTTTATCCTCATTTTCATTACCATAATGAAGAATTATGAACCAAGTGTCCTCTTAGTTTGTTGTTTTACGATTCTCTGTTTCCTATCAACTGTATAAGAACTTCATTAGTATTATCGAAACTTGAGTGTGATACTGTTTAGATCATCGCATTGTGCATATACCAAGTAGCGCAAGATCTTTTGTGATATTGATTCGTATCGGGTGTTGTAATAATTCTTGAGCAGATTGGGCTCTGTATCAGAATATCACTCTTATGCTGTATGTGGGTAATTTTCACATCCCCAATCCCCCCTTCAGTAGCTGAAAAGTGGATTTTTGCCTTTTTCCTGGTTTGATTGAATCCGAATTCTTGAACACATGATTACTAGTGCATTGTCTTGTGAAATAATGTTTTATCCTGTCTATATAGGAAATGCAATGGAGGATTTGCAATGCTTTTCATTTATATAAGTTGTGATACGATTTGAAATTTTGTCTATGCTACATATGGGGCAGTGCTCATCAGGGCTTTAATGAAAAGCATTTGCGTGAGATTGTCTCACAGCGAGATGGAGCATAATGGAACACATTTGTGTGTGTTAATTGTGTTACTTTGTACTTTATCTCATATATGAGACTGTTTTATACGAGTTTTTGTCGTAATTTAATTTTGGTTGGAGTTCTTGATTCCTTTAAGCAAATTAAATTATACATTTCGCAGCAAATAACTTGTACTTTAAAAAAAACTAAAATGTGAAATGATTAAATTGATTTTCTATTTGAGATTAATTAAAGGGTTTAAATTTTTGTAGTCCTGTAACTTTGCTTCGTTTTGAAATTGGTCCCGATTGTTTTGACTTTTTTATTTTGGTCATGTAAGTTATCAAAAATTTTGAAATTGGTCCTTTAACTTTTGTTGAAGAGTCACCAAAAAGTGAATCTTGTCCTTTATGTAATTATTTTATTTTTTTCTTTAATTTCGAAATGTCACCTAAACTTTTTTAATTCAAATAATTTGTGTCGGGATTTTTTTTCTTATTTTTTTAGGAAGAGAGAGTGGTTTTCTGCGTTTATTGATTTAATTCTTTTATTTTTGGGTCAGTTTAGGTCCAGTAAATCGACCCGATTCGCTTTATCTTTTAATATACAAATTGTTTTAAACCCGATCTAAAACCCGACTAAAATTATTAAGATTAAAAAAGTTCAAATGACGCTTTGAAATTAAAGAGAAAAATAAAATAATTACATATGTGGTGTTTACCTGCTTAGTAACCTGTTGTAGCAGGTGAAAATGACAAATTTCAAAATTTTAGAAAACTTACAGGACTAAAATCAAAAAATCAAAATAATTGGAACCAATTTCAAAACGATACAAAGTTATAGAACTACAAAAAAATTTAATCCCTTAATTAAAGCTTAGCCTCTTATTCCAATTCAAAACAATAGTACTATCAAATAGGATAGAGTATCTACACACTATTCAAAGATATGCGCCAGCTTAAACCTCAGTTTACAAAAATTAGAGAAAACATAATTATTGTTTGTCACAATTTATCTATTGTAAAACTGTAACTTTCATTTCGTTTTTTTTCCCTTCATATAATATATTAATAAATTACTATGATATTAATATACACATACTACAAGTTTACATCTTATAAAATTTGAAGCATACTTGGGTCAGTGGGTGAGATGATCTCACGGGTGAAATAAAGTATAATTTGGGCATGTTACTTTAATTTAACATTTATCTTATTCAATATGGGATTACATTGATTTAAAAATTTCTCTTATTAAAATAGGTTGTGGGAAGATAATTTTTTTAAAAACGCGATATCAGTTCATCCATCAAAGTCGCTATTGCCCTGTCCTGATAAACACACTTCTAAACTGCCTACTTCCAATTTCTGACTCGCATCTCTCAAAAAGAAAACCGGAAAAAACAGGAAACACGCTCTGAACGTGAAAGTAATGTACCTTCAGAAGCCGTTTTGGAGCGACGCCTTGAAGCCGGCGGCGGAATCCAAGGAGCCGTCGCCGGTGCTCGAGCTGGTTAAATCTCTCGATACGCAGCGACTCTACGGGGAGGTGACTCTCGCTCTCCGAACCGGGCTCCGAGAAGCGCGGGCCGAGTTCTCTTTCCTCCGAACACGCGGACTCCGTAGCATTCTCAAGCTCCTCCGATCCGTTGCTGAATCGGATGAGACGATTAATCTCTTTTTCCACTCACAATCGATTCCCGAACTTCAAGGTGATTTTTCAAAAAAATTGCTGGATTTTAATTTTGAGTACTGAGGTTTGGAATTGAATTTTGGTTTATGATGTATTATTGTATCTTAAATGCAATAAAGTAGTATGTTGATTGGAATGCAATCTGATTTTAAGCTGTTAGAGGTGCAAATTAGCTGTATATTCTGGAGTTTGATGCTGAATTGTATCTCTATTCCTTGATTTATTGAACTATTGAGTCTTATTTAATTAGGAATTGTACTTATTGAGCTTTCTGAAAACGCATTATTAGATGTAGCTCCTTTCAGAGGAACTGATTTTGAGTTTTGGTTTGTGTATTTAGTAAATGAGCTCTAAGATTTAAGCCATACACGAATGGAGAAATAGCTTAAATAATTTGATGTAGTTCATCATCAATCCTCTTCTTCCATTTGCTTCATTGAGCTCGAGCTCTTGTTGAACTGTGAAAGGCATTAAGGTTTGGCTTGTTATGTTGATGATCAAACTCAAGAGAGCACTGGAAATGAGCTTTGAATTATCACTGATTGAAATATATTTTTAGCATTGCTGTACCGAGTCATTTTTTTTGGTTGTATTAGTAAAATTTTCGATGGAAGGAAAAGAGTGGATACTGATTAATTTTGATTGGTTCACCTTATTCCTTTTCATTCAGTGTGTTTTCGTCATGTTGGATTGGCCCTGATGTCAGTCAAATGATGGAAGCTACTCTCGTATTTATGTAAATGCAAATTAAACATGTCTGCTACTTGTTGCTTTATTTTACAGTGGTGCCAGTTCTGTTTCAACACAGCCTTAAAGAGGTGGAGGACCAGATAGTGACTAATTTGGATCACATATTTACTGTGGAACCTATGGAGATAAGTAGCCCTTCGACTGATGCTGAAGTGGCTCTTGCACTACGAGTTCTTGAAGGTTGCTGTCTTCTTCACTGTGAGAGTTCAATTTTGGCTAATCAACACAAGGCAATTACAGTATGTGAATAGAAACCTTGCTTTGTGTTTTTCATCTGAACATCATATCATCATCGTTTATGTGGTCCTTATGGTCAGTCAACCTGGGAAAATATATAGAAGTGAAAATTCAAGGGATTTTTATTGGGAATTATTTGAGCATTTCAATTTCCTCATTGATGGAAATCCTAGAAAACACGGCTGAATAAATAAAATCTAGGATCCTAAACCATAGGCCCATGGGCTGTGACAAATCTAACTAATCTAAAATTATGGAAATAAATCATGAAAATCTAGGAATTAAATAAAAAAAGTCAAACAAATATTCAATAAATCACTCATTTTTCTGTCTTCTAGAGTAGACCGAGATCTCATCACTCATTTTTAGAAAGTATAAGTTTGCTGCACTCTTCACCATTTTTGGATAAGAATACCTTAAGTTCTACTTCTGCTTAGTGATTTTGGTTCAGCTATAACAAATTTTAGATGCTTTTGTAAATGCTTGGTTCATTAATGTATAGCAGGTCTTGATGAATATCTTGTCAACTCGTGGAGTACTTGAGCAAGGTGCATGCCTTGATGCTTTAATCGCAATAATGCTGGATTCATCTTCCAATCAAATTGTATGTCTTCCTTACAGAAACTGATTCTGTTTTGTCGTTTCTAACCTATAATGTCTGGTTGCATGTCTGACTTTAAGATTCTGTTTGGGCCTTCAGTGTCTCTATATCTCGTTTAAATTCAATCCAATCCTACATAATCTTTTCATTTCTGGTGGTGCCAACATTATAGTCCTGTCTCCAGCTAAGTTGATTCTGAAATGAACATCTTGGATAACTGCAGGCCATGTTTTGCGTTGAATATTCTGTCATTCTAATTGAACTTATTCATAAGGGTGTTCATAGGTCGGTTTGTTCAGTTTATTTTGGCATACGTGGTATATCAAATCAAACCAACTCTTATGTTCCTTCAAATGCATATGCATGGGGTGGAGATAAGGTCATATAGACTAGGGAGAAACAAAATCATAAAAGGAAATGAACAAAAGTAGGAGAAAAGTCCAAAAGGCGTCATAATGTCATAAATTGTCCAGAAATGGACTTTATTGTTTCTTCGAACTGAACCAATATAACCATATGTAACTTTTGGCTTTGTTTATCAGTCTGAGAAAGTTTTGTACTGCCCTGTTAATAAGCTTTATTATTCTAGTTTGCATGATCATTGATATCTGCTATCTAATTTACATGACAGGATTTTGAGGCATGCAATGGCATAGAGGAAGTTGCTGTTCTTATTAGAGATAAACAAGTTGAGGAAAATCTAAGGTGCCCTTCTGATCTGTGTTCAACTTCTTACTGAAAGTTGAATCTTGACCTATAGTTATTTGTCTTCTTCAATTTTCATTAGGTCAAATTAGTAACTAAAACATACCCTACTGGTGCTTACTTTATAATGTAATCAGGTTAAAATGCGGAGAGTTTTTATTACTTCTTATTGGACATGTCAATGGATGGGAAACGCCTCCAATGATGAAGATAAATGAAGATGTAAGGCGATTCCTCGGGGAGAAATCTGCCTCCTTAATATGGGCAGCAAGTCAATTCAATTCAACTCTGGATCCTGAGCAAAGATTGACAGCCTTGCATATTCAAGCCCGAAGAGTGCTCGAATCTATTGATCTGTACTAAGTACAAACTTACAAGATGGAATTGTTTACAAGATTGTTTCTAAAACCTGTAAGTCATTGCTTTGTATTGAATCATTTAAGTTGTACAGAAGATTTACACATCATGGCAAAGTCTTGTGCAAACCAGTTTCACCGTTTAACTGGTTTGGATGTTGAGTGTATTTTTAAACAGTACTAGTTGTTTCATGACAATATATTAGTTTGATAAGTTTAGTTGTTTTACTATAAAGTGATAGTTGCAAAATAGTTGCACGGTAATACTGTTTTACATGAGACTTAACTCTTACAACAATGAACCTTATACTAAACATGCTCCAATCTCATTTGTGCTGTTAAATTAACCAATATCTCATAAATTTCTTTAGCTCTCTTGTGTGATCTGTCCCATGCCATGAACACGTGAGTCTCGTCTCTTTCCTCGA
This sequence comes from Stenogyne calaminthoides, assembly GCA_037126765.1. Lineage (NCBI taxonomy): Eukaryota > Viridiplantae > Streptophyta > Magnoliopsida > Lamiales > Lamiaceae > Stenogyne > Stenogyne calaminthoides. The sequence continues at coordinate 1,106,548 of JBBCBC010000011.1, read as the reverse complement.
TCCAACTGCACCCCGGGTTTTTATGCAGTTGTTCATCCTTCATCTGTTGTCTTACTTTTCTCAGCTCACGCCATTTCCCCGTAGAAGCATATAAATTCGCTAGCATCACATAATTACCCGAATTATCTGGTTCCAACTATATTAGCTTCTGAGCTGCTATTTCTCCTAGACCCACATCCCCATGGATAATACACCCACCTAACAGAGCACCCCATATCACAGTATCAACATCCATAGGCATTCTCTCAACGACCTCACACGCTCGTTTTAGATGACCACCTCGACTCAGTAAGTCAACCATACACGTATAATGTTTCAAACTAGGTGTCACCCCATAAGATCCCATCAGATCGAATAATTCTTGTCCCGTCTCAACTGACCCTGCATGAATGCACGAGGATAGAACTGCCAAGAAAGTCACACTATCCGGTGTGTAGCCATTGACTTAGCATTTCACGGAAGAAAGCAATTCCTTCCTCACCGTACCCATGCATAGCGTATGCATTTAGCATCGCGTTTTGTATGACCAGATTACGGTTTTGTCCCCCATCGTAGACTAGTTCAGCATACTTCATGATCCCACACTTTGCATACATATCTACGAGGCCAGCTCTGATATACGCGTCTGAGTCGTACCCGTATCTGATGGCGTATGCATGAACCTGCTTACCTCGTTCGACTGTAGCTAACCTAGCATAGGCAGGTAAAGCTATTCCAACTGTGTAGATATCAGGCCTCAAATTTGAACTCTGCATATCAGAAAATAACTGCAAACCCAACTCATGATGACTATTCTCCACATATCCTGCAATTATTCCATTCCAGGTATATACATTCGGTTCAAATCCATCGTCCTTCATCCGTTGAACGACGAATTGAACGCTATCTAATTCGTTGCGACTAGCATAACCAGAAACCAAAGCATTCCATATCACTATATCTCTTTCAGGCACCTGCTTAAATGCTTTCTCTGCAGCTTCCAAATCCCGGAATTTGCAGTACATGTCTACCAATGCTCCTCCTATAAACAGATTCGACTGGAGGCCTTGAACTATACAATAAGAATGTATCCCTTTCCCCAGCTTTAAAGACCCCATTTCCGAGCAAGTGTTAAGAGCTCTACCTAAAGTAAACGAATCAGGTACTACCCCTCCTTCATTCATTAAATCTACGAATAATGTTAAAGCCTCATTGAACATGGAATTCTCTGCATATCCTGAAATCATCGAGTTCCATGAAATCAAGTCCTTTGATTCCATCATACTGAAAAGCTCATTTGCCTTTACAATCTCCCCGTTTTCGCAGTACCCTGCAATCATCGTATTGAAAGACACTTCATCTCTCACCGAAAACTTAGAGAACACCTTGTAAGCATTTCCCATAACGCCACACCTCCGATACAGATCAATCAACCTGTTGACAATGTACGGGCTGGACATAAACCCACGCCTCGTGACATACCCATACATTTCCTTCCCTAACCCTAGCTTCCCCAATCTAGCACAAGCAGGAAGAACGCTAGCTAATATCCACGCGTTTGGTTCAAACCCGTTATCTTTCATCTTGTACATCATCTCAATAGCTTCCTCGTCGTACCCATTTTGCACAAACCCACCAATCAAAGCACTCCAAGAAACGAAATTCGCCTTCAAATCATTCTCCCCCAACATCTTTTCCATATAATCCAATGCCTCAAACACCCTCCCATTACCAGCACAAGCCCGTAACCATCGAATTCCAAGAAACGCAGTCCCTTTCGACCAAATTATCGAACACCTTCTCCGCATCACCTAACCTCCCACATTTCCCATACATATCAATCAACGCCATTCCCCACGTAAATATGCGATAAAACTCCGATTTTCATCCCTAACCAGTGCAACTGCCTCCCCAACTCCACCCCACCATAACCACCACCACTACAAATCTTGAAAGCCACCGGAAAAACAAAAAACTACAATTCAAAATCCTAATACAACAGTCTCTCAAAGTACATCAAAGCTTCCTCATAAAGCTCGTTCTCCAAAAACACATTCAGAATCGCTGTATACGAGTACAAGTTTCTCTCAGGCATTTTATCGAACACCAAACCCGCATTGTTGATACAGCCACATTTGCCGTACATTTGAAACAGCTTAGTCGCAACGAACTCCCTGTTATGAAACCCATTCTTGAGCAAGTGAGCGTGCACCTGTTTTCCGAAATCGGGGCAGTTGCAGGAATCGAGCACCGAAGCGTAGGCGGTGGAATTTGGATTTCCGTTTAGAAATGGGAGAATTGTTTGACGAATTTGAGAAATGGGTTGATTTGTATGCGCGTTTTTTGCGATAAATTGTTGGGGTGAATGACGGGTATTGAGTTTGTGGAGCTGAATTTGAGTTCCGGTGGTTAGTGGCGGCTCCGCCGTGGGTGGCAGCGGCGCGTAGATTGCAGGTTGGAATTGGGAGGTCATTTCCTGGTTTCTGAAAGTTCGTTAATTTAGCTTAGTAGATAACGAGGGAAGTAATTACCATAATGAAGACCACAAAATTTCTCTCTCTTCCTCACCTTCTCTCTCCCCCCCACGCCCCTGATTCTCCCCTCCACTCAGCAAATCAACCTTCTGAGACGGCATCATTAGGTGATTTGCTTGAGACCAAGAACTCCGATTTCCCCTCCCTCCCGCCGCTTTGGCCGGATTGGTTAGTCAGCCTAATACACCAATTGAATGACTTGCTATCATTATTTGATTTGTTTGAGGACCCTAGAGCCGCCCAACATGCTCATTCTCTGCGGCAAAGCCGAGATGAATCGCGTCTCCCGGGACGTCGTTTCCCCTTCTTGGGCGGCGGCATTAATTGCCTCAGGTACTATTTATCGGGCGGTGATTTGTGCCATCACTCCACAACAAACATTCCCTCTCTCCACATTTATTTCTCCCCTTCAATCTCTGTCGTCTCCATTAATACCCCCAATTTCTTTGAAAAAATTAGATACTCTTTCTTCGTTTTCACATTCTCTACTGAAATGGATTCCGATATTATTGCTTTGTGGGATAAGCTTACCATTTTCGACGAAGAAAGGACCCCCATTGTCATTAAACCTGAAAACTTAGCCACTCCGATCAATGCCCTGGTGGGCAAACTTGCTATGAAAAAGTTTGTGGGGGTTAACGATCTCCAAATGAGCCTCCCAAAGATCTGGGACCTGAAGCTCCCTATCTATTATATATCTTTGAATTTGCGGATAGGAATGAATGTGATAAGGTATTCAATAGGCAGCCCTGGAACTTCAGGGGAGCCGTGCTGCTGCTCAAGAAGATGAAAGGGGACGAACGCCCATCTGATATTATGCTCACTGAGGTCCCCTTTTGGATTCAGGTACATGGCCTTCAGATCAGAGCCATGACGAGGAGGCGGTGATCTTACTAGCATGTTGGGTGAAATCTTGGATGTCAAGAGTGACTACGACGGAGTTGCTTTGGGTGAATGTGTTAGGGTTCGCGCCATGGTTGATACCAGGAAACCTCTCCACCGATGGGCGACGATCAACATTGAGGAGTCCATGTGCCGTGTGATTTTCCGATATGAGAAATTGTCGGATTTCTGCTACTTTTGTGGTAGACTAAGCCACCATGAGAAAGATTGCGATTTTATAATGCCGGATGGTAAAAAGCACTTTGGACCATGGATGAGAGCAAATGGTCAGCACTTGGTTACGCTCGAAACCATCATCACCGAGCTGGAGAAACTTAATGCTAGGAAGCCGACGATCCATCTCAGCCACTCCTCCACCACTCCGACTCTCTCAAACCAAACCACTTCCCCATTTCATTACCACTCTGGTCTGCTAACAAGATGAAGGGACAATCTTCGCGACCTCCCCCCTCCCCCGCCCTTTAACCCGAAAAGATGAAGACTCCTTTAAGAATAAGTTCTCAAAACTTACCCCGACCTCTAGTGCTCCCGACTGAAAACGTCTTCTCCCAAAACACAACCCACACCCCAATCCTAAAGAGATAACCTAACCTATCCTCGTCATGATAGGAAGGACTCCAGAGCAAACGCCCCGCGTTGGTCCGAACATATGGCCATGGACCTGGCGTCGGATCTTGAAAAAGCCGAACCCACTTTTAGAGGCTCAGCATCGACAACCCTTCTTCTTCCGGCACCCAACTCTCCTCGGGACCATCTGGAGGATCAGAACCTTGCTCTCTCCCTCTCTGCGGCTGAAGCCGAACTTATGCCTACTAATGAGCTTTTGGCTATGTTTGCAGGTTTTAATGATACCTCTTTCGCTTTTGAATCCCCCCCGCTCACTAAAGCTGCCCCTCCGGAGAAGACTAAAAAAGGAAAGGGCAAGACGAAGATCCCCTCACAAGCTGACACCTACTACGGAAAAGGCCCCAACCCAAAAATTGGCTCTAAAAGAGCTCCCAAGCAAGAACTGCTACAGTCCAGTACCAAAAAACAGAAGCTCGATGAAACTCAGCTGCTTTCCCCGGTCCAGTCCAACAATGAAGTTAAGGCGGAGGTTGACTTGGCTCAACCCCGCCAACAGAAATGAGTCTCATCTCCTGGAACGCTCGTGGCCTCGGGGGACAACGAGCGTTACAAAATTTCAGGAATCTTATCCATGACAAATCCCCCGATTTGGTTTTTGTTTCTGAAGCTAAACTTTCTAAGTCGTCGGTTTTAAAATTTCGTTCTAGTTCCAAGCTCTATGGTAGTTTTTGTATCGAACCTGTTGGCAAGAGTGGCGGGCTTGCCTTATTTTGGAATGAAAACTTGGATGTTTCTGTTTTGTCTTATTCTCATGGTCACATAGATTGTTCTATTGCTTTCAATAACAAAACTTGGTATTTTACTGGTTTTTATGGCAATCCTAATGCTAATATGAGATACCTTTCATGGGAGTTTCTGGTTAAAATCTCTAAAACTCATCACAACCCTTTGAATAGTTGGTTGGTGGGAGGAGACTTCAATGAAATTCGTTTTGAAAATGAAAAACTTGGAGGCATTAAAAGAGCTTTCAATCCCATGAATGCTTTTAACATGTGTCTACAACAAATCGATTTGCATGATATTAGGACCTCCGGCCCAAAATTTACTTGGAATAACATGAGATCGGGGAGGGACAATATTCTGGCCCGGTTGGACCGCTTTGCGGCCAATAGTACGTGGCTTTCCTCCTTTCCGGACGCTACGTCCGTGAACCTTGACTATTATGGTTCAGACCACAGACCGATTCTTATCAATCTGGTTCACAGTTCCCGTGCAAAGCATACTCCCACCTCTTCGAGCTTCAAATTCGAACACAAATGGATTTATGAAGAAGAATACATGGATGTGGTTTTAAATTGCTGGAATCAGTCAAACCAGCTCAATGGGCTGGATAACAGACTTAAACATATGGCCAACTCCTTTAATAACTGGTCTAAAACTTCCTTGGGTCAATTGGGTAAGCAAATAAAAGATACCAAAACTCTTCTCAACCATCACCTCAATAATGAGGAATCCAATTTTGATCCTCAAAAAATTCGGTCCATCCAATGTAGATTGGAGAAATTGATGTGCCAAGAGGAAACTCATTGGAAACAGCGAGCTAGAGTCAATTAGCTCAACTCAGGAGATAGGAACACCTCTTTCTTCCATAAAACGGCCTCGGATCGAAAAAAGAAAAACACCATTAAGGTGTTTTTTACTGACGAGGGAGTCCCTCTTACTGACCAAAAGGACATCGAGAGAAATATTGAGGAGTACTATCACTCACTCTTTAATTCTCAGAAACCGTCATCCGAAGATATTGAGGGAATTGCCAAGTACATCCAGCCTACGGTTACTACAGATATGAATGACTTCCTATCCAAGCCTTTTACGAGAGAGGAAGTTAGGAAAGCCCTGGCAGACTTGAACCCCTCCAAAGCTCCGTGCCCTGATGGCTTTACGGCTCTTTTTTTCAAAACTCCTGGCCGATTGTTGGAGAGGAGGTAACGAATGAAAGCCTGAATATCCTAAATGGGGTTCAGAGCCTGAAAGGTCACAACCCTACCAACATTACCCTAATTCCGAAAGTCAAGGATCCTAAAACCCTTAAAGACTTTCGACCCATTAGCCTGTGCAACGTCTCTTATAAGATAGTTGCTAGAGCCGTCACAAATAGACTCCGAACGGTCCTGGGAACTCTTATTGACCCTAACCAGAGTGCCTTCATCCCGGGGCGACTGATTTCGGACAACATTATTCTTGGATACGAGTGAATGCATTGACTTAGAAACAACAAAAGCAAGCAGGGCTACACGTCCCTTAAACTGGACATGAGCAAGGCTTATGATAGAGTGGAATGGAATGGACCTATTTGGAGAAAATCATGCTTCAGATGGGTTTTAACTTCACTTGGGTCAACTTGATTATGGATTGTGTGACCACACCCACTTATGCCTTCAAGGTAAATAACAATATTGCTGAAAAAGTCACCCCTTCCAGGGGGCTCCGCCAGGGGGACCCACTTTCCCCCTACCTGTTTGTTATTGTTGCACGCGGTCATGATCCTCAATGATCAATGCCCAATGACGATGGGAGATCACGGTGTCAACCTTTTCTTTGGTCATGATAACTTTTTTTCTTCCTTTCTTCTTTAAGATGGGTAGGGATGATGTCCTTAATATCAAAAATTGTCTGAAAGTGTATGAAAAAGCTTCGGGCCAATTAATCAATTTCGATAAATCGGCCATCACTTTCAGCAAGTGTACGAGTGGGGCCAATATTGACTTTGTCAAAGCTAGTCTCCAAATTCGAACTTGCCAGGGTCATGATCTCTACTTGGGGCTCCCCATCTTTTCTATTCATAGTAAGCGTCTTCAGTTTGGGTACATAAGGGATAAAATCGCCAAAAAATTGAGTTGTTGGAAAAATAAGTTTTTTACGGATGGCGGACGTGAAATACTCATCAAATCAATAATACAAGCCATACCCGCTTACGCTATGTTGTGCTTCAGGATCCCCACCACTATCTGCGGGGAGATCGAATCTTTATGCTCTAGATTCTGGTGGGGTGGGGATGCAGATACTAGGAAGACGCACTAGAAGGAGTGGAAAGTACTTACCAAGCGCAAATGCGAGGGAGGAATGGGGTTTAGAGATTTGGTTACATTCAACAAGGCACTACTAGTAAACAAATCTGGAGAATCATTCTCTACCTCGACTCCCTTGTTGTAAAGGTGCTAAAAGCAAGATAGTTCAAACACTCCGATGTTTTGGAGGCCACTCTGGGTTCTAACCCCTCGTATATTTGGCGCTCTATTGTGTGGAGAAAATCAATTAACCATAATACTAACGAAGACTGCAACACTAAAGTCCAAAGCCTTATCACGACCTCAAAATGTTGGGATGTTCTTAAAATCAATATGTTGTTCCGGAAATATGAAGCTGAGGCTATTATGAAAACTCCTATTGATCAATGGAGCAACTCTGATGCTCGTTTCTGGCGTTACTCCAAGAAAGGCATTTACTCAATCAAATTGGCCTACTGGAATTCCCAATCTCCTACCGGGACCCCGGGATGGAGAACTTGGCTTCGACTAGTGTGGCGCCCAAGGTATGGAACCGAATCTGGAACTTAATATCCCTTCTAAAGTCAAGATCTTTCTCTGGAAAATAACTCACAATGCGATTGCTCTGAGACCAATTTAGCGAAACACCATATTCCTTTTGCCACCCCAAAGAGTTTTGTCTTGTCATCACAATGCAAACACTAATCATGTACTCTTTTTTTGTCAGGGAGTAAAAGGAGCGTGGAACAAAACAAGTTGGTGTCCCATCATCAAGAAATCAAAAGGAATCTCCTCAGAAAGTCTGACCATTCATCTTATTCTTACTCTGGAGGATCACGAGCTCGAACCAGTTGCCATGAAGATGTGGGGAATTTGGAAGGAACGATGTGAGTGGACACACTCGAATCAGGAACCTCGCAACAGGAAAAAGATCCAAGCCCACTGGACCGACACCCTTCTAGATCAGTTCCACTATGAAATGACAAAACCGATATCTGAATGGAACCCCCTACCGAGACTATGAGAGGTCACATCAAGAACTCACTTAACGGACCGATCTTGAAAGTTGATCTTTGCTTTCAAAGAAACGATTCGTCTGTCTTGGTGGGATTCTTCATATATGACAAGGATGGGAAACCCCGGGCAGCGGGATTTCATAAAATCAATCCTCCAGGTTTAGGCTCTATCAGAAAAGATCAGTAGATCCCGAGTTTAGCGTCAGGAAAAATTAACCATAATACTAACGAAGACTGCAACACTAAAGTCCAAAGCCTTATCACGACCTCAAAACGTTGGGATGTTCTTAAAATCAATACGATGTTCCGGAAATATGAAGCTGAGGCTATTATGAAAACTCCTAAATGCTCGTTTCTGGCGTTACTCCAAGAAAGGCATTTACTCAGTCAAATCGGCCTACTGGAATTCCCAATATCCTAGTCGGGACCCCGGGATGGAGAACTTGGCTTCGACTAGTGTGGCGCCCAAGGTCTGGAACCGAATCTGGAAGCTTAATATCCCCCCTAAAGTCAAGATCTTCCTCTGGAAAACAAATCTCAAATCGATTATTCGAGGCCAATTTAGCGACCCACCATATTCCTTTGCCACCCCAGTGCGTTATGTCGGGTCATCACAATGCAAACACTAATCATGTACTCTTTTTTTGTCAGGGAGTAAAAGGAGCGTGGAACAAAACAAGTTGGTGGCCCATCATCAAGAAATCAAAAGGAATCTCCTCGGAAAGTCTGACCATTCATCTTATTCTTACTCTGGAGGATCACGAGCTCGAACCAGTTGCCATGAAGATGTGGGGAATTTGGAAGGAAAGATGTGAGTGGACACACTCGAATCAGAAACCTCGCAACAGGAAAAAGATCCAAGCCCACTGGACCGACACCGCTTCTAGATCGGTTCCACTATGAAATGAAAAAAAAGCCGATAATCTGAGATGGACCCCCGGCCGAGACTATCGAAGCGCGGTCACATCAAGAACTCACTTAACGACCCGATCTTGAAAGTTGATCGGCCTTCAAAGAAACGGAGTCGTCCTATGCGGTGGGATTCTTCATATATGACAAGGATGGGAAACCTCGGGCAGCAGGGATTTCATAAAATCAATCCTCCGGGATCGGTACTTGCTGCTGAGATTATCGCCATCATTGATGGGTTTAGTTACTGGAAGTCTATCTCTCAGGACCCTATCACGATTCTTTCTGATTCCAAGGAAGTCATTAATGTCATTACCTCCAACAGTTTGTTTAAAGGTTATGAAGAAGGCCTCATTGTTAGGGCCAAAAATTTGATCAGAAATCCCTCGGTGACGGGAATTCAATTTTGCCCTAGGAAGTTCAACACGAAGGCAAGATACGCCAAGACGCATGAATCTGAAAAGCTATCCACCCTCAAGCTTGGGTTGAAATAGACATTCCACGACACATAGTGTCGTTAGCTCTGGAGCCCAACTTAATTTAATTCTTGGAGCCTTCAAAAAAAAAAAAGATAACGAGGGAAGTAAAAAAATTCACTTTAAACGAGGAAAGTATTTCAAACATAAAAACTTGGGTGAAGATAATTTTTTTATTATCACTGTTGCTATAAAAATTATCACTGTTATATATAAAAAATATTAATATTATGTAAAAAAACTCTCACAGTTTAAAAAATTCTATTATATTTTTAAAGAGTGAATTTTTTCTGTACATAATAGTGATAATTTTGCATATAACAGTGATAAAGTTCATGTATAGACATGATTCACAGAAGTGTTACTCGTGTTTTAAATAACAGAATTGAGCCTTATAAAATTAACTTTTAATGTTCGTCGATTCATATACTAAAGATTTACCCATAAATTTGTTTAAGATTTTTTTTTTTTTTTATAAAAATTTAAAAGTTTAATGTCTGGTAACCAAATATAATTAATATCAAAGAGAAATCTTGTTTTTTGCAATATCCTGTTTTTGATATATAAGAATAAACATTTTGCTGGTCGAAATCAGATTGAATTAAGTCAAGACAGAACTATACATTTATCTTAACAATGTTTTATTCATATAATATTATTTGTTTACTAATGTTAATATACACGCAAACAAATGATATTGTTAATGTATAAAAAAGTCAAGAACATTGTTATTTATGACACGATTTTGGCTTGTGCATGTGAAAATTGAAAACTCATTTACTTGAAACATGAATGAAATAGGGTTAAGTCTTTGCTTTGTTAGATTTAAATTTAAATTGGATTAAAGAAATTACACTTCGATCTCAATTCAAATTTGACCGGATTTAAAAGATACTTACACCTCTCGTAAGAAATAAATGAATTACTTCCATGCGAAAAATTTATGTCTAATTTAAAAGTTCAAATTTATAGGAAAGTGAGGAATTAATTTTTTTATATAATTTTTTAATACTCTTTCTTATTTTTTTTATTTATAAGTTCGAATTTATTGGGAGATGATGAACTAAACTCTCAACAAGTGTATAATTTATTGGGAGGAAGAAGAATAACAAGTGTATAATTTGATATGTGTAGAGTTTTTACTATTTGCAGGATTTGAACCCAGAACGTTAACGTGGGTTTGAAGGCTCTAATACTGTTAAAGAATTTTATCTTATTTAAAAATTTGAATTTATAGATGAATGAAAAATTAATTCTTTTATAAATAGTTCTCTGTATAAATTTGTTTTAAAAATGGAAAAAAAGGAAACGAGTGGGAGTAAAATAATGAAATGAGAGGATAATTGTTGAGCACGCTTGCCGGGGAAGAATGTCTTTGGGGCCTCACATGCAAACAGTGCAATGTGGTGGGACCCACAACTCAAGTGAAATTAGGTTTTAATTGCCACCTATACATACTTTGTCGGCTTAAATGTTTTCTTTCCCTTAATTACTTTAATTTATACTCCTATTTCAATTTATTTTAAAGAATTGTGTATAGTTCAATTACTTCATTATTTAATACACATATTGATAATTAGGTTGAAAATGAGTCTAGCCAAGTCAAATACATAGTTATTCGAGCCTAACACGAATCAAGCTCGAATAGTTTGATCTCTACATTTGTATTTATCGAGCAGAGCTTTAAATTTTATAAAACATAAAAGTATGTTCAACTATTCAAATTTATTTGATATCAATATCAAGTTGAACTCAAACGAGCATTTACTGAACAATCTCAAATTAAGCATCAAGTAGCTTAGTTTGAATTTTAGTAACTAGAACATGTTTACTATCACTATAATTGATTGGTGGTTGTGTCCTCTCACAAATACAAGGGTTGACATTTTAAAGTTCTAAAATTAGGTTTTCTAAGCCTAGAAAAAATATGGCCTCAAGTAAAATGTGAAGCAATAAAGAGATTATATACAAAACCTTCTAAAACCAAGTTATACCTTTGGTACATTGTCGGTAGGTCTAGGATGTGGGGTCAAAGGCTCAATTGTTCATATTTGTTTGAAATATTATTGAATTTTTTACATTTATATTTAAATTTGTTTGATAATTAATTAGATTTAAGTTCCAACGAGTTAATCTCTAGCCGAACAAAAATAAAAATCGAATAATTTGCCAATCTTACACTTCCTTTGTCCTTATTTACGTTTCGAACACAAATTCAAAACGAGCTTCGTACTCTGCCAAATATAAAAATATTTTCAAGCTTGTTGAATATTTATGTAAAAAAAATGACACATCACACCATCTAATCAAATTATATAAATTTTTCCTTTATACATATGATTTATTTTTTTTTACCAAGCAAATGGTAAAATCTCACTACATGAATGAGTGCTCTAACAACTTGAGATATTCCAATTCGTCTTTATATATCATGAAATGGTACATGATGATGCATCATGAGACCCAACTTACACATTATATACTTTACATAAGATATCACTTGAATTTGTTTATATATATATATATATCATGGCACCTATTTCATGTAATATTATTGAGCTAAAATCGCATTCATCAATCGTACTCCTTCAAGTTCAATTTACTTGATAATGAGAGTATTTCAAACATAATTACTCGATTTATTTAAAAGTAGGAACAATAATTGAAATCAAATCTTAGGTCACAAGTGTAAAGTGGGAGCTCGTACACACCCACTAACATGCCCAATTAAGTCCCCACTACTCAAATATATATAGTAGGGTTTATCCCTTCTTTCAATTCCTACCTTCTTTATTATCAAGTGCTTACCATGTGCTCCAATTTCTACCTTTCTCTCTCTATATATACACATATGCATATTCTCTCTCTATATATACACACGTATATATATGTGTTGAAAGTGCTTTCATGGTTGGAAGAATCTTAAAAACACTGATGTTTCTGGTAATACACACCTGACGGTCCTCAACTGCTAGACAAAAGCAAATGCACCAATAATATTAGTATTATTATTTGGGCAAGTCTTGTATATAATATATTTTATAAATCTGCAATTTGTTATACTGAAAGATTCAATTTATTTACACTGAATCGTGCAAATATTAATATATAATTATTTTTTTGCACAGTTCAATATAAATAAATTGTATATTTTAATATAATAAATTGCATATTTTTTTAAATGCACTATGTGTGCACAGTGTACTTGAATGCACGTAAAACTCACTCTTATTATTTTATAAATTAATAATACTGGAAATCTTAATAAGAGGCTGCAAAAATGACCTAGGGAACAAAAATAAATTAATGTAACTCTTTCGTGTAATCAATCATCAATCCCACTAAATCTCACAGCTTTTGTACACTAAACATTGCAATTATTCAATGTGTAATTCTTTTTTAAATAATTATAAGTACATGAAGAAATCTTTCTGGGACAACTAGAAATCAAAGATTGCTTTAGCTAGCAAGACATGATCATATATATATAAATGTTGGAATATTTTCAGAATTCTTTTAAATATAAGGGTGAATGAAAAATGAAAAGTAAAGTGAAATGTGAAAGCAAACTAACTTACTTTATGCGACATTGTTGTCAGCCCCAACACATACTATCTTTAAATTTCGAACATAAATTAATAGTGACTTGAACATAAATGTAATTACAATTCACAAGTAACTCTGATCAAAATGATTGAGATAAAAGATGAAGTATAATACTGAAAAGTGAAAACACTCGAAATAAATGCGCACTAAATATATATTCGTAAAACTATTTTTTCATGCCCCTATATTCATAAAACTATTTTATCATGCCCCTAATGCATTAAGACTTTAACTGCAATTATGAAAAGTTGAAAGAATAGTTGTATGAATATATATATAGTGACTCAGCTCGTTTGGAATAATTATGTCTGGTACCACCATCAAGTAAGGAGATTTAGTAATACTTTCGATGATCACAAATACAATGAATCAAATACGTATTTATAATCGAAACTGAACCAAAATCCTAAAAAGTTATTCTGATCGAATACTGCTAAAAAAGGACCAAATTGTTTTCTCGAAATTGAAACGTAAAGCGGTTAATCAGGCTTCATAACTCAACAAAATATTTGTAGAAAAATATAGATAATCATGCCCCAAATATTCACATAGGAAGAAAGAAATTTCATGGGCCAATATTTTGCAGAAGCAAGTACTACTAAACTAAAGTCTCAAAAGGACAAACTAATATCTGCTGCAACAAAAATTGAAGTACTTTATATATAAATGAAGGGTGTGTTTTGAAACACTTAAAATAACTTTTCGAAAAGACTTATTTTTTTTAAAGTTGTGAGATGGGAAAATAAATATTTAAAAAATTTGTTTTTAAATGTTTTAAAACATCCCGTAGCTATTAAACAAAAACAGAAGTTCATTTTAATTTAATTTCCCATCAAAAAAGAATAAAATTTCAACAGCTTTTACACAATATTGACAAGACAGTGAAAGCAAATCTGGGAAACAACAACAAATCAAGAAAGCCAAAACGAAGAAGCAAAGTGAAGAGATTTTTTTTCCAGAGAAAAAAAAGAATATCAACACATGCAAAACCTATCTCCCTGTTCCTTCTGATCATTACATATCATATCCCTCTGATCCAAATTTCAGACAAGTCATGTAAAACAAAAATAACAAAATAAAATTAAAAACATAAAATTAACACAACAGTAGCAGTAATTTATAACAACAAACTTCTAATATTTTTGGTCAAATATTTTTTTTCACCATGATCCACCGGCGATCATCCCATTCCAATAAGCGTTGTTGTTGTCTCTCTCTCCTGTTTCTCTCTCTTCTGCAAAGTGAGCACCTTCCTGTTTATTCAACTCCTCAAAAGGGAAAGAAACCCTCGAATTAACACCCTGATCGATATTATTATTATTCCCATAATTATTATCGCCCGAAAACCCCAAACTCGGTTTGAACTCGGGGAACCCAACCGGTGAGTAGACCGAGTTGGACTCAGCCATCAACGAGCTGAAAAACGGGAAATGCTGAGTCGTTACCGCCGAGTTCTGAAACGGTAGCGAAACTAATTCAGAAATTCCGTGAGGCGGATTGTAGGCCAAATTTAAATCCTGCGATTGGTGGACCTTAGGGTTTTGGTTTTGGTTTTGGTTTTGATTTTGGGGGGAGAAAAGGTGTGGATCTGATGCGAACAATTTCTTCGAAGAAGATGATGATGATGTAGGGCCGGATGAGGAGGATCTACGGTTCTTCCGTGAGCCGCCGCCCACCGGAACGCTTCTCAGGGAGCCGCCGTCGGTCCAGTACCTGCGGCATGTTTTGCAGAAATAGCGAGGCTGCGAAAGGCTGTAGTTATTGTAATAGCAAAATTTGGTGTTGGTGGAAGCGCAGCGGGGGCAATTTAGGGCTGCTTCTTTTTGCGGCCGCGGTTTCTTTTCTTGAATAATTGCACATTTCGAAACTCCAATTCCCTGTTAAATAAAATTATATGATAAAGTGGGCGGAATTTCTGGGGTTTGTTAAAAGAGGAGTAAACAACAAGGGAGAAAAACAAATTGAATCAAACAAAAAAACTTTTGGAGCACTAACTAACTAGCAAGAATTTGGAAGCAAAAAAGAAAAAGTGGGGTTTGAGATCAGAGTAAAGGTGTTTGGGGTTTAATTAAATTGAATTTTTTTTAAAAAGAAATTTGAAGAAAGATGCATGAAGCCCTAGATGGTGTGATGATATGATGGAGAGAAATTAATTGAGACTTTACCTGTGGCCACTGAGGAGTATTATCCATAGCAACAAGGAAAAGAAAGAGAGAGAGAGAAAAAAGGTGTGATTGAAAGAGAGAAAAAAGAGGCACTTTAGAGAAGGTGGTGTTAAAGCAAGAAAGCTACTTGGAGAGGGGGTGTTGTCTTTGGCAGTTGCTTGTTATCATATTGTTGCCTGAAGCTAGTGGGGGAAAAATGGAAAAAGATGGGGGTACTTTTGTCCTTTCTTTTTTTTTTTTTTTTTTTTTTTTATAATGCCTCTTTCATTTTTATGAGACATAATTCTGGTAAGGAAGATACGATATATTTCTCCGGTCCGAAATTATTGGCACATTTATTAAAAATGTTTGTTTTAAATTTGTTGGCATATTTTTTAAAAATGAAATAATGTAATAACATCATTTTAAATTCTACCCTCAAAACATTTAAAAAAGACAGTCTAGTATGCAAATTTTCATATATGAAAAAACTTTAATTTACAACCAAATTATGTAATTGGTAAAGGTAAGACAAAATTGAGTGGTTCATGGTTCATCCGGCCCGAATATGTCATAATTTAGGGTTCATTATTTAGTGTTTAGGATATATATTGTTGATTTATGACAATTTTATAGATTTTCATACATGAAAATTTTCACACTAGACCTACTCTTTAAAAAATTACACACAATGTTATTATTTAATGTATGATGTGGCATAATTTGATCGTCCAATAAAATAATAACACATCTTCTATTAATAGTCAGGAATCCTCTATCCCATTTTATCCATCAGTGAGTGCGTTGACGAGGTAACAAACCGGAGATAAGTAAGGTATTTGCTAACCTAATATCGTAGATAACTTGGTCAGGATATCGTCTTTTTCAAAGTAAGAATCGGGATGGAAAAGGTCCATTACGCGGAAAACCACAGATTCGAGGGGTTCAACTACGAGAAAGAGAGGGCACTGTCTTGAGCAAATCATGGAGGTAATTATCTTTTTTTTTTTATCGGGCAAACTTAGTTGTTAGTAGTTAGTACATCAAGCACCCAAATATTCCACGAAATCACTAATCCATCTTATAACTCCTATAACTCCAAATTCGTTCCTAAAGGGAATCGAACATGGGTTTTCCACTCAAATGAGGAGCCCAGTGGTCAGGTGGGCTAAACCCCCTGGTTCATGGAGGTAGTTATCTTACCTTCTCTTATATAAGTCACCAGCTACATGTCATACACACACTCATGAAACATACCAGAATATACATATATTTTTTAAAATTATGTGAAATTGATTATTGAGTACTTTGATTGATTAGAATCCTTTATTCACTTTTCTGACTTGAGTGTTGGAGTCCCCGTGCCGAAGTCCCCCTCCGACATATTTTTCAAGTTATATTGTTGATGACGTTGAAAGATTTCAGTAAAGGGTTATTCAAGCCTTGTCTTATTTTTAGTCGAGGTAGCACATGCAAGGTCCTAATCATAGCGGAACCTCCCTTCGACGTGTTTTCAAGTGGTTTTGCTTGGATTAGTGCAGCTATACTGAGACCTCACCTCACCTATATATCTGCATCTTTAATTCAGATGGAAAATTTCAACCTATATCCCATGTGTGGGTATAATTTTTAGGCATCGATATTGCAATTGAATGAAGTTATCAAGTCACCTTAACGATTATGTTAAGAATATACATGTCCGCGTAAAATGCGTAGTACTATCAATCTATTGAAGAATTAGGTTAAAATAACTTTACATAAAAAACGCACCTATACACTAGTGAAACGGTACAAAGTATTATATACTATACACAATATTAAGATTCAAGAATCAATATTTATTTTGTATTTTGCTCAACTCGCAAAAAAATAAAATATTTTTTAAATAATTATAATTTTTATACATAACAATCATAATTTTTGTGTATAACAATAATAATTTTTATGTATAATAGTAATATTGAAAAATAAAATTCGGTTCACACAAGTTTTTTGTCCAACTTATTACAAAGTGGATAGAGTATTATTTAAAAAGAATGTTAAAATGAATCAAAAAATTCCGTTAATTTTTGCCTCGAAAAGCTGATGAATATAGCTTAAAGATCTGTTGATTTCAGAGCGAGGTAATGTTGTTATTAATTAAAATCATATGTTAATTGAAGTACTTTTCATTTTTATGTATTAAATGACCACCTTATTTAAAATTATAAATTAATATTAATTTCATTGAGAAGAGTCAAAGATTTATGAATATTTTGAGTAATTTTTTGAATTGGAGCTAAACTTCATGTCAAAGGAAAAATATACAGCTTTATTCCTCCCACAAAGTTAAAAAGAATTCCATACGCAAAATGCAAAATTTAATTAATTTAATAAATTGTTTTTTTAACCGCCTGCTTTTATCTTGAGCCAAAGGACAAAAACCGAGATCTACGTGGCAGCGAGTTACGGGAAACATACGGTGGGGGCCCACCGCAGACCCAATTGGAAAGCGAAACGTTGGATGCGCTTGGATGATGCAATAAGAGCAAATCGAGACCGTCAAATCTGAGTGGAGAATGATTGACGGCTGCAATGGGACATGTGTCGTGTGTGCGCGTCACACGCTGGCGGAGCCCTCCTCTGCGTTTCCGACTCCCACTTTCAATTTCCGATGTATTGTCAGTTAAATTGTTGCTTGCTCTATACTACTGCATTCTTGACGCGAAATTACGCCTCTGACCTTATGAAAGACTTTCATCAGGCAAAGTCATCCTATTTTAATTAATAATTCATCAGAATTTAGATTGCACATTTATAAACATTATGAATTTTAATAAAAGTAATATTTATTAATATTAAATAATGTAAAACTAATTTAGTAGTGGGGGTATAAACGTTCTTTATACCCTATATAAGAAAGATGTTTTATGTGTAAATAAAAAAGATATTTGTAAAAAGTATTTTTAAGTGTATAAAATTGTTTTATTTTTATTTTAAAAAATAGTAAAATAAAATAAAGACGTTCAATTAAAAAAAATGCAATTTAAATTAGAACGGGAGGTATCAATTTTAAACGTTGAAATACTTGTGATTTTTATCTTATATAATTAATGTCCAAAGAATACTGCATTTTATTTTGTATGCAAATCTTTTGAAGTCGTGATTTTTTTTTTTTAAATTGACCTACTTTCTGCATTTCGAACAAATAAAACCGTCGTCTTGGTTTTCCAATATAGTAGTTATTTAAAAGGAATTTTTCGACGACGAGTCTAATAAAATATACGATGGAAAAGGAATAAATGCACTTTGTTAAGCAATCAAGAAAAATTAAAAAACATCAACCCGTTTGGTATAGGATGATTGAAAATTGAAATGGACCTAGTGTTATAGAACAAGTCAAATATTTATGAAATGATAAAATGACTTTTAAGAAAGTATATAATAGATGAAAGATAGGAATATCGTACATTATCTTAAAAATATTTTTTATCATTTCAAAAAATAATTTTTTTAAAATTTTAAATAGTTTATAAACAATCTAAAAAACTCGAGGGAGTTAAAAACGTAAAAAAAAGTTGAAAATTTAATTCTTAAAATATGAGTCAAATAGTAAATGAACAATCTAAAACATGATCGAGGGAGTGATACAACAACGTGAAAGTTCAGCATCCGCCTTATAAAAGTTGAAAATTTAATTCTTAAAATACAATGAGTGAAAATGATAAGTTTTATTTCTATAATTTATCAGATAAAAATGAATAGTATGCATCATTAAATTTTGTTTCTATAATTTATCAGATAAAAATGAATAGTATGCATCATTAAATGTAAATTTCACCACATACCAAAATACATACTATCAAAAGATTTAAACAGGTTTTACGAAAACATAAATTAAATCCATTTATATATAAAATAATTGATTATGAATAAAGTATAATGATAACTAATTGAGTAATTAAGTTATTGTTGGACGATGAAGATAAAAAAAATTGTTATCCATATACGTACTTAATTTATCTTTTTGTTTTAGTTCTCTGAGCATATATTTAGAGGACGGAGGGAGTAATATTTTTATTTTTGTTTTTTCTACCAATTTTTCTCGTACAAATTCCCAATCTCGATTTATGAACAAGAATTTAAAGTTGTTTTTTCAAATCTAAGAATCCAAATACAACCAAACAATAAAATAGAAAGTCATGTCACAACGTAGCTAAACATGAATGATACATCACAGGAAAACATGAGTAACTTTCAGTTTGACAAAAGACACCTATTTGCACCTTTAATATGCAAAGGGGAAAAAGGGGCAGGTACTTCCTTCACAAAAAACAAGTCCTACTAATTTATTAACTTAATGTGTAAAATGCTCCAAAAAGGTTTATTCATCTCTCATTAGGGTTACAAAATTTTTCGAGTGGGCCCAATTTTTTTGAAGAAAATCTCAGTGACACTTTCTATGATCTTCCAAAAAAATAAAAATTGCTAAAATATTTGCTGGTCATTTTATAATATGAAACTATCACTATCTCACTTTGTTCCACTACAAAGTCTCGAGCATATCATCTTTCAAAGTTGTTCTCATATTATTATTAAGTACAATATGACCTTGAAGTCATTTCTCACTTTGTTTTGAGTTTTCAACTTTTCAGCTATAAACAAAATTTAGTTTTTATTAATATAGAAAAATGATTCTAGTGAGTTATCGGATTCGAATAGATCGCTTCCAATAATAAATAAAATAATATTGCAACTAATTAATTATAATGTGCACTATGTATTTAGTTAAGATATGATTGATTATACTATAGTTGATTTAAGTTCATTGAATGTAGCAAGAATCCACCTATAGACGAATCATTTGGAAAGTGAGTAGTCAAATCTTGAGCTACTTCAATTTCTATTTTACCTCTTTTATAGTACATCTTTTTTGTATGTAAAAGCAAAATCTAATAAATCGGGTCCGCAATAAGCATAATTGTGGATTAGGCAGCATAAATATTTGCATTTGTGAAATAATCGCACTTGATTGCTGTTTTTACTTTGCTCTAAACAGATCATCATAATACATAAAAATAAATAAATAAACATATAAATAAATGTTCATTTTGTGCCTAGAGAAAAAGAATCTACAAGTATAAAAAGCGAATGTCATGTTCACATGTAAGAGAGAGAAAATGATAGTAACATTCAGACCAAAATCATGATAACTTTAGGTCATCAAATTCGTCCCCGCATATATTTAACTAAAATAGAATGTAAGTGCTTTGACAACCCTAAAGCTACCGCAAAAAAAAAAAAAAAAAAAAAAAAAATAAAAAAATATATATATAACACCTTAAACCAATAATTATGGAATTAAACCGTACATTACGGGCTCATGAGGTGGGCCCATGTCGAAAAAATTAGTACTAAGACCCTGTTTTCAAACTCTAGAAATGGGATAGAAGCGCTTTTTTATTTAAAAAGCTGAGCTCAACTGCTCAAACATCGGATGTGATAGCCCATGTCCGAACCCAACTTTATTTGTGGGCCGCACTCGCTGAATATTGTAGTATTTGGTTTATTAAAAATATATATTGAATTATATTCAAACCATAATTATAACAAAGAGTATGATAAAACATAATTTTAATTTCATTTGATTAAAAAAAAATAAATATATCAATTAAATATTCGTGAATAATTGAATATATATGCTCCAATTTGAGTTCAAATACTTATTCAATAAAAAAATAAGTGTATATTAGAACTCGCATACAAATAAAAAAATTATTTGATTTTTTTTACATTCCTAAATGTGAGTGATTAATGTACTTTCAATTACGGTGTCGTATGATTTGGGATGGAAGTGAAATTTCTCGCGACACAATGTTGTAACATTTGCATACTTCCTACATGAATGACTATTGACACGCAGATTGCTTTCTTTTAAAAGAGCGACTATTGACACGCGAGTTTTTGCTAAATACAATCATATGTACAACATTTTGTAGCACAATGTACAATCACATACAGGCATAAAGTGGGTGTATTCGGTAAAAATCCGGCGTCAATAGCACTGCCTTCCTTTTAATCAATTTGTGGACAAGAAAGAACAAAAACTCCATCAAGATTGCATTTGTGAATACATACCTATTATAACATGCTGCATGAATGTGAAAGTCAACATAAAGCATGGCCAACAAAATTATTATTTGAGAAAGACCATGATTATAAATTTTCACTCGCAAGAACCACCATCATAATCACTTTTCTTAGCTTTTGGGTATGTAATCACCTTAAAGTTGCTCATTTAGCTTGCACACATCGATGAACTTCTGGACAGCATTATGATACTGTGTACCCTGCAAACCATAGTACATGGAAAAGGAACATGTTAGAACTACTCTCCGACAATTCTTGCTACAATGCATAATGATGTAATAGAGGACCAGGGGACAACGCCTTCACACTCTTTGTCTTGATAAGCATTGTTAATTTCTACGACAACACAATGACCTCTATCTTGGATATCAATGGTTAATCAGAGTTTTACAACGAATATGCATAATCGATAGTATTTAGGATACTTTATGGTCAATGGTCATCCTCTAATACCAGGCAAGAGTTAATATAAAAAATAGTCGTGTAACTTAACCCGTGACCAATTTTAGTCTCGTATGTTTTTACTTTTTTCAAATTTTGCCCTTTCGGTGTTTAGAACCTAAATTGTAAAAGAGTTAAAACATATACGACAGTATGAAAATTGGGAAAGAGTTAAAACATATACGACAGTATGAAGAAGTGTGCGATGAGGGCTACCTCCCAATAAAGTTGATTGCAGTCCATGCACTGCCAGAACTCTAAATTTTTGTTGAACAAACAGTTTGGAATTACTTGAAATCCCTTGGCAGCTTCAACAGCTTCTTCAGTTGATAGAGGCTTCTGGATGAACCTCCCGTTACATTTAGTACACCTAGACATTAGTTGATCTTCAGAAATCTTGAGCTTAAACGTATCAATTACCTGTACCATATAAATTTCAGTGATAAATAGATGAACTCTGTCTCTACTAATTTAGGTAGTATTCAGCAATGGACGGACTTGGAAGCATTTTCAGAAATGACTAAAGGGCGCGGCTATTGACACCCGGATATTTGTTAAACACCCACTTTACAATTGTATTTGACGGTACAATGTGCTAAAAATGTGTAATATGGGTGTACTAGCGAAAATTCGGGTGTGAATAGCCCTGCCCATGAAAAATGTGTCAGACCTGGTTAAATCCCAGTTAAAGAAATAAGCAAATGGATGTAATTAAGAGTTACCTCAAGTAGCTGGTCATTTTTAAGGAGCCTATTAAGCCTGTATATTTGATCGTTTATCAAATAATCATGTCTCAAAAGCTTGGTATCCCTTGTTAAGAGCACTCTCTTCTCTTTCAAGGCTTGATCTATTAACTCCCTGAAGAAATTTTTTGAAGATTCAACCTTTTGATTTTAGATAACATGCATAATTAGATGTTCATTATAACCAACATTTAACACTAACTAACACATGAAGCTATTAATTAGAATTGCACCTGGATTCAGGCTTCCTTGAATTTGGAATTGCAGCATCTATCCCAACACAACGTAAATGTTTTGCTAGGCCTTCAACCTGAAAGATTGTCACATCAGACTCATACTTCCCAAGAGAGGGGAGGTATCATACATCCACGATAACTAGAAGACAAACTTTTATGAACTTGGTAATACTGTTTAGTATGCAAAGTAATCCTGTTTAGCATACGAAGTATCATGGTTTAGACCTACTCAACTAGGGATGTTCACAGTACGGACCAAAACGGATATTTAAAATTATCCGTGTCCGTACCCAAGTTCGGTTATTTTAAAATTGGAGTGTCCGTGTCCGTACCAAAACTTCGGTTCGGAACGGTACGGATTTTTTATTTTTTGGTACGGTTCGGAACGGATTTTCGGTTATAACGGAATCGGATCGGATCGGAACGGATCAGATCGGACCAAAGAAACGGTTTTTTTAAACCTTTTTCTCCTTTTTTTTCTATCACCCCTCATTTTTCTTTTTAATCACAATTTTCTTAAAAATATTTATGCAATCTACACAAAATGTACATGAATTCAATATCTCTTCAACCATATTCATGTATCTACCCTTCAAATTCAAACATATTTCATGACAGGATAATAGTTAATTAAAAATAATAAAATAACTCAAGACATCATCAATGGTGTATTTAAAACATGGCTAATAAAGTACACATTTAAAAATTTATTGTGAATTTTTGTCGATTCAAATTGACGAGAGGTACAGACTACAGAGCGATGAGTTGGTGCGAGAGAGTAAGGAAGCGTAATTGCAAATTAAGAATTTTATAGAATTCTCGATAATTATAAATCACAAATAAATAAGTAAATATTCTAATATCTCGCCAAAATATTCATGTGATATATTCAATATTAAATTACATGGATATCAATAATCTATAATACAATTTAATGAATACAAAATAAATTAATAATTAAATTTATTATATATTTAAATCGGTTATTCGGTTCAGTTCGGTTCGGTTCGGTTCGGTGCGGTTTCAATCGGTTTTTCGGTACGGTTAATTCAGTTATATCCATGTCCATATCCAAAAAAAAATCGGTTCGGTTCAGTTCGGAAAAAGTCAAAAAGTCAACGGTTATTTTCGATTCGGTTCTTTTTTGGTTCGGCTTTCGGTTCGGACTCGGTAATCTCCAAACTCCATGAACAGCCCTATACTCAACTAATAATAACGAATTAATAGACATAAAGAGAACGGTTTTGCAATATAATTGCCGAGGATATCTAATAGTAAGTTGAGCAGATATAAACTAATAGTGAAAAAACATACCATCACATCGCACAAAAACTTGGGGCATCCATCACCTCCTATGGATGGATCCCAAGGAGGGGGGCCTTGCCAATTTTGTAAAATTTCAACGATCTTTTGTTTACCCTCTGATCCAGTAGAGGACATTTTAGCTTTCTTCTTGGAAGATTTTGGCTTTCTGTCAGAATCCTTTAACAAGATTTTGTCACCATATTTCCTGACAATCCACGAGAGGCTTTTATCTACTTGTTTACTATTATCGCACTCTTCCATGAGAACAACCTCCTCAGCGATCTGTATGCTACTGTGTAATTCGCGCATAGTTGTTCGGATCATAATAGAAGCTTCAATAAACTTGGTTTTTGTTATCATGTTATGCCCATTCGGTATCTCAAACATCTGCTTTAATCCAGGATCAAAACCGTATGGTCCACGCTTATTCAAAGAATTTCCTGATTTAAAAATCCAAGACAAGTAGCAGAATTAGTTAGATAGACCAGAATGGAGAACAATGCAATGTAGTCAAATTTCAATTGATTTTACTTTAAAACAAATGGAAACTTTTTGCTATGCCAACCAGCTTTTAGGCATTTAGGTGATTTTTTATGTGGGATTTAGGGATTCGGAAATCCAACAATGGTTCTATTTCTGGATTTTGAAAACCGAAACCGATTTTAAAATGCCACCACTACAGCACCTGTAAACCTACTATTACGCTTTCCAATACAATCAATTCTATCTTATTTCTTACACTTTAATATATATAAATCATAACTCACATCATCCGATCATTACAGTCACACCCAACAACAATCTAATAAAACAGCATTTAAGTGGGAGATTTAGCATCATGTCAAATAAATGTTAAGAGTGAAGGCACTCTTAACATTTATTTGACATGATGTTAAATCTCCCACTTAAAATTTCAAAACAAACCCTCACCAATACTA
This sequence comes from Stenogyne calaminthoides, assembly GCA_037126765.1. Classification (NCBI taxonomy): domain Eukaryota; kingdom Viridiplantae; phylum Streptophyta; class Magnoliopsida; order Lamiales; family Lamiaceae; genus Stenogyne; species Stenogyne calaminthoides. Next base: position 1,081,575 of record JBBCBC010000011.1, on the reverse strand, counting down.
CATACAGTATTTCAAAATCCACTACAAATATCATCACCTTAGGATTTCTCTGATAGGGAAATTCATGGTGTAAACCCAAGAAGCTGTGAGATGAAGAATATCTAGTAGTGCACTATGGAGGCAAACTTTAAAACCAAATATCTAGTGGCAATGCAAAGTATCACATTCATTATTTCACTGGAATTAAAGAAAGTCAACCTTCTCTAACAAACTTGGCATGGAACACCTTAAATATTTCGATCAAACAGTGAGCATCTGTGGCAGCATATGCCTTCTGCTCTTCTGACAATGGACGTAGAGACCAGTCACTGCACTGAAGTTCCTGAACAAAATACAACCGAAATATGTTAAAAGGCACTACAGAAATCTGAATTGGAACATATTCAATGCTATCAAGAAGTTACATTGTACCCAATCTTACAAAATTGATGGATAAGTACCTTGGAGAGGGAAATTTCTAAAATTTCTTTGCAGATTGTTGCCAAGCTCTTTGTTTGTTTTGGTACCCTTCGTCCCAGTTGTTTGGGTTGTAAATATTGGTATATGGCACTAATGTCTATAAATGGCTCCACCTTCAGATGAAAATTTGATCAACTTTTAAATAAATAATTACAGAATCCCACGAATACGGTAATCAGCATACTCGAGAGCCTTATCCCGGTGATTATAAATTGCCACAGCAATAATTATAGCACTACTAAAATCTTAAATGTTCAAGTATTTTGGTACATATCTCCTCAATAAAGCTTATAGTTGTAACTGACGATCCTTAATAACACATAAACTTTTTAATGCAGCTCAAACAATTCGAGAACTTAGCATAACCTGCATACTACAGCTCAAGGTATATACGTTATCCTAATTAACATATTATATTCTAAACCAGACATATTTGAATACTATCAAATGCAATCTCCAAAAACGGCCAGAAACAGGGTGAATTTCAGCAATATTTCCCAAGAAAATCAAGCATGAAGAAAGTTCAATCTACGAAACAGCTAGAAATAGGACCAATTTAGCGAAATTCTCTTGTAGCCGCTCATGTTATTCAATTATATCAAACAGCATTAACATTCGAGCTTGATACACACAAATCGAAATGCAATATCTAAGGATGAATGAATGAAATACCTAAAAAGAAAACAACAGAAGAAACACTCACCCTGTCAAATCCAGCATCGCAGCCTTGCTCACGAAACGTCGAGGACAAATAAACCAAATCCTGCTTAAATCTAAACCCTAACTTAATAACATCAGGTGACACGAACATTTCCCTCAACAGCTCGTACACCGACAGCAACTGAATCGCTTGGAGGTCGAGCAGGAAAACTGGCGACTCGCCTGAGTCGGCGAGTTCGCAGGCGATTTGGAGGAGGGAAACGGTGGGGAAGGTGGAGGAATGGCGATTGGGCTTCCATTCCGCGTCGAGACCGATCAACGATGAGTGAGTCAACGCGTGGGTCAGGTGAGTGAACTCGGGTGAGTTATTGGAGGTAACGAGTTGGATTCGGAGCGCAGCTTTTTGGACCGTGGGTTCCATTATTGTAACTGGAACTTGGATGAGTTACCCTTGCTATTTATGTGGGCTTATGGGCCTTGAATTGTTACACACTTATTATTATGTATTTTTAGGTTTTATTTAATATTTAGATCAAATAATTGTAATTAATACAATAATAAATATATCTATTATAGTATACGTTCTTTTATTCTTTTTCATTTTTAATTTAAAACTTTTAAATATAACTATATTATAAAATGTCTAAAATTTTAGTTCAACAATCATTGCAATTTTAATTTAATAATATAATATAAAATAATTAATTTAAAATTAATATATTTTTTAAAATTTCGCGTACGGGATTACATACTAGTATACCGGTCAGGATCTCCTGTTATACAATGGTGTTACATCTCCTGTTACACCCTTTAGATTTGCGTCATATGTTGATTTCAAAATATCTACAAATACAAAAATAACATCTTAACATAACTTTTTTTATTTAGAAAATTATATTTATTTTTAGCAAAAAATTAATTCCTTCCAATTCTCATTTCAAAAAAAATTATAAACATATTTATAATTAATTAATTTAAGCAACACATATATAAATTAATCAATAATTAAACTTGTTAATTATTTAATTGGAGTACGCGTACTATAATTTTAATCTATCATATAAATTTAAAATTCAATGTAAAAATAAAAACTTATTAGAAGAAAAAAGATTGACAACATATATTATAAAAAAATCAAAAATATTATAAAATCTTATAAGTAAACTCGATAATTAATATATATAAAATTTCTACATATTAATATAAAATTTGTATGTACTTATAATTAAATTTTATATAATTAATATAATTAACATTCATATGTAATTCATAACTCTAAAAAATTATAAATTTTGTAAAAATAAAATATTTTAATTAATAGGAGTAATAAATTTGTAAGAAATTACAAATTTTTACAAAAAAATTCTTGCAAAACACACATATAAAACGTAATAATAACATAAAAATATATTAAACAACATTCAAATAGAATTAATTATTTTTTCCCATTCTTTTTTAATCTTTTTTTTCTCAAACGTAAGTTTATTAATCAATAATTCCTTCAAAAATATCATCATAAAATTAATTATAAAATAATGTTCATAAGATATTTTGGAATGAGATATGAAATGAATTATTTTTTTGCTAAAAGTTAATATAATTTCCTAAATAGAAAAGAGGATTATGTTAAGATATTATTCTTGTATTTATAGATATTCTAAGATCAGCTCATGACGTAAATCTAAAAGGTGTAACAAGAGATGTAATATCATTGTGTAACAGGAGATCCCGACCGCTAATATACATCTATTATACCCAGGGGCGGACGTACATAGGGGTCAATGGGGTCCTTGGGCCCCTCTCTGGCCCCACTTAAACTTTTTATGTATTTTTTAATAATTAAGATACACTTGCGTAAGACGGTTTCACAGTAAGACGGAGTATAAATTGTGTATTAATGCTTTAATATTTTGGAAGGATGAGTGTTATTTGTGTTAGGTTGTACCCTATTTCATGTGTGAAACCATTTCATACGAGTTTTTGTCTTTATTAGTTATTTATTGTTAGCTTGATGAGATTAGAGTTTTTGGTTAATTTCAAAGTATACCTTATTTTTCCGTATAAATTTTCTTATTATCCTTTAAGTAGGGAAGGGCGTAGCGAAGTAGAAAAAAAAATGTATAATTCACATTTTATATATATATATATATATATATATATATATATATAAATATATTTGACTCCGTTAATATAAATATATTTAGTTCAAATAATTTTTAAAAATATATAAAAAAAATCGAAAGTACATTTAGCTACGCTATATTATAAATTGGTCCCCCTTGATAAAATTCCTAGGTCCGTCTATGATTATACTACATGTAGTTACGTACAATTAAGTCGACGGAGATGATTTAAATAAAACATTTTTTTATGAAGGGATACCACGAGATCGTTCAACTTGTAACGTGTTGCAATTGCCCAATTATGTTTTGTACATTTATTTGTTGTTTTAAGATTTTCTGTATGCTATAAATACATTTGTTTACAATACTTAAGCAACAATTATCATAATTTTCCACATTTGCCATCGTATTAAATGGAATTTGCGTTTTCAAAAGATATTTTATCTTCTTTTTCATCTCTTTTTTCCATATTGTAGCTTCTTCTTTTTTTAAACACACAAACCAACCTTTTAAAAAAAAAAAACTAGCAAGAGCAAGACGTATCGAGAAGGTTATTCACAAAGTTTTGAAGCTCGACTCAATAACAATTATCCTCGTTAAACGGCATGCCACAATATTGACATCACGATTTATCCAAAACACTACAACGGGGATTAGAGTAGTATACTCCATTCACCGCATCGACCACTAACTTGGCGTCAATTTCTATAATGATCCTTTTTATCAATTTGTAGTAAGAACAATTTTTTCATTACAATATATTTTTTTATCATATTATAATCAAATTAAAAAATTATATAGGTTTCAAATTGACAGAGGGGCATAATACGTGCTACAAATTGATAAACATACCATAAACATATGCATATCGTAAATATCGATTTGCAACCCATACAAGTTTTTTAAAATTAATTGCAATTTATATTATGTGAAATTGACCAATTGCAACCTAAATTTTATTTTAGATTACAACCGCATAAAAAAGCATATAGTATTTAATTACAATCAAATATATATAATTATACAAATTACAAATTTATTAAAAAAAACCTGAATTCAAATTGCAAATAAATATAATTACACAGATTACGAATTATTAAAGAGAAACACCCATTATATTTACTTACTTAAAAGAATTACGCGTTGAATAAAATATAAGGAAGGTAATTTAAATTAAAGACAAAGTCTAGTATGGAAATTTGTATACATGAAAAAAAAAATATTTACAAAAAATTTTGTATATGGTGAAGGTAAGACAAAGTCGAGTGGTTCATGGTTCACTTGGTCCGACCACCCGAGTGGTTCATGGTTCACCCGACCCGAATATGCCATAATTTAAGGTTTATTATTTAGTGTTTAATGTGTAGATGATTCACCCGATCAAAATAGATCATAATTTATGACGATTTTATAATTTTTCATACATGAAATTTTTTACATAGACCTATTCTAAATTAAATTCTATATTTGTGGAAAAGTATTATAATGACAAATTGCCAAAAATTTGACATTAGTCAAATTAGCAATGAAGCTGGTGACACGTGGAATTGGCGCTAAAATCCGGCCATCTGCCGCGGAAATCTGAAACCCGCGCCCCGTTTTTTCCCGTTTCCCGGGTTTTCCATTTTACTCTCCTTTTATTAAGCCGTTCTCAAAACCCTCATTTTCCTTCTCTCTCTAGCTTTCTCTCTCTAACACACACGCGCGCACACACACTGTGTGAGGTTCGTCTCGCCGAAAATGGCGTCGCTGAGAAGGAGAACGCAAGCTCCGAAACCAGATGGTGCTAAAAAGGCCGAATCGCGAAAGAGGTCCAGATCGAGTGAGGAGGAAGAGGATTACAGCGATCTGTGCTGCGAGAAATGCGGGTCGGGTCGGCATTCGGCGAAGCTTTTGCTGTGCGATAAATGTGACCGGGGGTTCCACCTTTTCTGCCTCCGTCCTGTGCTTGTTGCTGTGCCTAAAGGCGATTGGTTCTGTCCGTCTTGCGTTAAGGATAAAAATCTCACAAGTATGGTATTTGGTTTATTTTGGCATTTGCTTTTTTCGTTTCTGTTATTTGGGGTTTTTTTTTCTAGGAATTTGCTGTGGATGTGTGAGATCTTGTAGATTAGATTCGTTTTTATTCACGGATTAAGAATCAGAAGCATCTCAATAGAATTGGGCGTATTTGTTAGCTTTCATTTGTGTAATTTTCTATAAATTGGGATTTTGTTCGATTAATATGTATATTTGGATGTAGCTTTTAATTATATTTGATTCTGGAGTGATAAGATGTTTCTTTTTATGATTATATGGGGTTTTTGGATGGAGGATATTTGTTTATTGAACAATGCTGTGCATATAGTTGAATGATACTGCACATTTGATAGAATATTTCCTGTGGGAAATGCATTATCATAAAGTTCTAATCCCAAATGTTGTAATAAAGGTAAAAACTTACTTCACTCCTGTGCAATGTCCCTAGTAATAATGCAAGAAGTATGTCAGAATATTGTATCAATGTGGTTGATTGCTTTGTAATTCACTGGTTTTTGTTTATGTTTTGTATGACTTCCTGTGTTAAGTTTAAAATCCGCTCCTTCTTTATGTCTTTTAGCAACTATCGAATATTTAGCCACATTACTGCTCCAGAAATGCTAAGTTAACTACACATTTTTCACTTTATGCGATCAGCATTTGACTCGGGCAGTATTCCTGCCACGTGGCTCATGAGATTTACTTATGGCCTTGAGCTGTATATAGATTGCTCTAATTTGCTTTAATTGAATTGTTGACCAAACGATTTAACAGGATCTTTTTTTCGATAAATGTTAAGTATTTAAATTTTTCACAAGCAAGCCAGCTGCATCCGAGGTTTTGTGCTTTCTTGGGTAGCTAATTTATGAGCTCCACATCTTATCTTGTTGCGGGTTTTATAGCTATATATTTGTGTGTGTGTGTGTGTCTCAAAAGAAAAAATTAACATCAACTATATTGACTTGATAAAAAAGATAAGAAAAGCGTCTATCAACTAGGCGGGTTATTTTAATTATTGAGGATCATCATTTATTATTTTCGCTACTATACATAGGAAAGAATCGTCATACTAAGGCTAGTGATTTCCCTTTGCAGGATTCCCTCTCACACAAACCAAAATAGTAGACTTTTTCCGCATTCAAAGATGTTCACAATCCACCAAAAAAGCCAGTCCAGGTAAAAAAGCATCTCTTGGTTGCATTTTTTTGTATTATTATCAACAATGCAGGGTCCTCATAGTGCGCTTACTCTTTGTTCTCATCTTAGATTGTAAAAAGAAACGCAAGCGAACTAGTGGCCTTGCGATGTCAAAAAAGAGTAGGAAATTGTTGTCCTTCAGTCCAACTGAGGATCCTGATAGGAAATTGGAACAAATGGCATCTTTAGCAACAGCATTAACAGCAACTGGAGCAGAATTTAGCAATGAGCTAACCTACATTTTAGGCATGGCTCCAAGATCAGCCAATTGTGCTGCACTTGAAAGAGATGGAATGCAGGTAATTTCAAATACTCTGGAATGAATAGTTTAGATTGGGATTATCCATTGTTGATAAGGCAAAGTCTTATATAAACCATTACCGTACAACTGATTTGCATTTTGTGTGTAATTTTTAAACAGTATTAGTTGTTTCATTAAAAGGCATTAGTCGTTTCATTAAAAAGTCATAGTTGTGAATCAGTTGCAGGGTAAAACTGTTTTGAATAAGACCAACTCATGTGATAAAGCATGTGATGTCTCCTTCTGCACCTCATTTTTTCATAGGACATGTATTACACATTAATATATGCTTTTAATAGATTATTTGTAGTTCTATTGATAGTGGTCTTTTAATTACTAAACATTTCATGTGCAACTTAGGTTCTGTCAAAAGATGACACCGAAACGTTGAATCTCTGTAAGAATATGATGGAACGAGGAGAATGGCCGCCACTTATGGTTGTCTCAGATCCACTCGAAGGGTATGTATTTATTTAAATTCTTCATTCTTAAATTGATGTTATTTTTAAAGATGGACAGGGAACCTTAGTTTTCTTTTTTGATACGAAACAGATTCACTGTGGAAGCAGATAAACACATTCGAGATTTGACTATAATCACAGAGTATGTTGGAAATGTTGACTATTTAAAAAACCGTGAAAATGATCATGGGGATAGCATGATGACTCTTTTGACTGCTGCTAACCCTTTTAAAAGTCTCGTCATCTGTCCAGATAAGAGCAGTAACATCGCTCGGTTTATTAATGGCATCAACAACCACATACCGTATGTTAATACTCCTATGTTCTTGCTACTTTTTACCGTTTAGTAACATCTCTTTTAGTCTGTATGCTTGGATCTTGATTGTATGCATCACCTGTTACTAGATATATTCTGAATAATTTAACAATCTAATTATCACAACACATGTCTGCACGCCCGTTTTGCTTTGCAACCTAAAGTAGCCAGTAGCCACTCAGCTTTATCAGGGACAAAAGCTGCCAATATACCAAATCTTTTTCTAGAGTACTTTATCAAGAAATCTTATTTGATTCCTTTGAATTCCATATTCAAGTTGCAGTTGAATCTATTCTTTAAAAGGAATTGATTCAGTACTTTTTTTTAATACATGGTTACTGTACTGGATTTGAATTAGATTTTGGATTAAGAAGTATATTGATTGGTTGCCTCCATTGTATTAGTAGCAAATACCACTACTTTTGGTTTCTGTAGGAGGTACAACCAGTATATGTTAGTATTTGTTGTTTTCTATTCAATCGATAGTAGCCAATCAAAATTGCATATGGTAGTATTTGTTGTTTTCAATGAAAAGTATCAGTTGTGTACAGTTGCACCCGTACAACCGGTGTACAAGACAGTTACTCACCCCCTAATTGATAGAGTCGATATATATTTCCCATTTATTGAAATCTCTCAATTTCTCAGTTTGCATGTCTTTTTGTTTCTGTGTCCTTTTCCTTTTTCCTTGAACAAGCATGCAATGAATGGCTTATATCGTCGTCAAATGCCATTTGATGCAGGGGTGGGAAGAAGAAACAAAATGTGAAATGTGTGAGGTTCGATGTGAATGGTGAATGCCGAGTTCTTTTGATTGCGAGTAGGGACATCAGAAAGGGGGAGAGACTGTACTACGACTACAACGGGTATGAAAACGAGTACCCTACCGAGCACTTTGTCTGATATCGCAGAAGCGATCATACAGGACTTCTAACTCAGTTGTTGTCTGTGTATTCTCTGATCTAATTTATTTATATGTTTTGAGAGATAGCAGCTACAATTGTGGAGAAATAGGGGCACTTACTCTCAGAACACTCTCTTTTGTATAAGCTGGTGCCAGAATATAGGTTTTTGACCCACATTTTTTTTTAAAAATTTTGGTTGGTACCATCACATATATAATATTTTGGCTATTTAAAGAAGGTATATGGCATATGCACATACAGAGATTTTTTTTTTTTTCTATTTCATGTTCTGTTTTAAACTTTTAATATCGATCACCTTATTTTCTGAATATAAATGATGATTTTGTTTTATGACATAAACTCATATGAGAAGGGGTTTAAATTAGTTCAAATCAACACTCATCCTTTTTAAAGCGTTAAACTGTCCTTTCCAATTGTCTCACCATGAGATCGTTTCATGCAAATGTGTTTCTTGTTTTATATGTATGGTGATGTGCATTGACTAAATGGAAATATAAAATCATCAAGTTCAATTGTGACATTGAGCATGTGGGAATTAGTTATAGAAGCTTGCAATAAAATGTCTTCAAAATTTCCAAACAATGAGAGGAAAAATATAGGAAGGATATTTGTAATAACTATGGGGCCCATAAGGGAAACAAAAAATAAGGCCCACTGAGTTTTTTGACTAAAGGCCCAATCTCTCTTTAAAAGCAATAGGTTCAATTTTCCTCGAAATCAAAAAATAACGGCCCAATATCCTTCCAAAAAAATGTTAGTTGGACAGTGTTGGACGGTGGGTAGGGCGGAGGCGGCGCTGCAGATCCGGCTGTGGCACAGGGAGGAAAAGAGACAAGGGACGGGAAGAAGAAAAGAGAATAAAGAAAGGGTAAAATTGAGAGTTTAATTTTAATGTGTGTGTATCTTCCAATTATGGGGGTGTGAATAACCGGACCCAATAAAAAATGAAGTACCAAATATTCCTTAAAATAAAATATATAAATGCCCAATTTCCTTCAAAAATAAAATACCAAGCCCCGATTGAGTAATTTATTGGCCCAATAGGTCAATCATTTGATCCCAATACCAAATTCATCTCCAAATATTAGCCCAAATAACATTTATTTATATGTTAAATTTTGTTCTCTTCACTTCATTATCCATTTTCTTTGATTTTTCATCTTCTAAGTTATGACCCATAATAAATTAAAAGATGAACCTACCACTAGATTGAGTTTGCAGGTCGATTCTTTCCTTTTTATTTTGCAGACATCAACTGAGAAAATTCATGACAATCATAATTATTTTCCAGTTTGTGTGTAAAAAAAAAAAAAAAATGGACTAAAGTTATTGTCCACTTTTTATTTCTTATGACTTGTAAATGTACACAAGAGGGCAGATGACAGGGATTTATTGTCAGGGCAAAGAAGTAAAAACCAAAACACTTTATTTGAACTTATGATTATTATTTATTATGATCCAATTATAGGACCACCCTATTTCAAACCCCCACCCTGCAAAATCTTCAATTATATTAGAGTGGTCCATATTACCCTTATTTAACTTAATCACTAGCTGGAACACACACATACACCATCTGGTTTTTATTTTTATTATTTTTATTATTATATCAGATATGAAGTATCCCCACAAGCACAATTGGCCCATCTTGCTATGAAATCCCCAGAAATATTATGGTTTTTCCCTACTGTAGATTGTACAACCCTTTTCTTTATTTGGGTGAATTTATACAAAAATGTGTATGAAACGAAACGGTGTATGTATTAAACGTGACACTTTTGCATATTTATGTGATACTTAAAGTCACAAAAATATGTAAAAAAGTGTCACGGTATATGAGGGTGTTGCACACAAGACTTTCTCGTTGATTTGTATATCTATTTGATTCCCTTCAATTTCAAAATTATTTTTTAATTTGTGATCTTATTATGTGATTTGAATCTTGAAATGAAGTTGCGAGAAATATTTTCTTGATGGCAACTCTCGTCCACTTTTGTTTAACAAAAACTCATATGAGACGTGGTATAACCTATCACAAATCAACATTCATCATTCTAAAGTGTTAAAGAGACAATGCTTAAATTATGTTCCGTCTTATCGAGAGAGCGTCTCATGCAAGTGCGTCTCTCCTCTGTTTGACTTATTTAGTGATAATTAATTCTCCTTCCGTCCCGGAAGACTTTGCGCCAACTTTTCGGTGCAGAGATTAAGAAAAGTTGCTTTATTGAGGTAATAAGTGTGTATAGGGGGTAATAAGTGTGTATTGTAAGGATAATATGTGTCCATTTTTTTTTGGTGTCTTAAAATCTTATGGAATGGAAAAAAAAAAAAAAAAGTGTTAAATTCCTTACAGGGGAGTACTTACTAGTATGAGGCTAGATAGTAAATTTTGTGTAGAATTCAATTTCCATACAATTGTTTTTGTACTATTATACTATATCGATTAATGAATAGTGGTTATATGGAAATAAAAAAAAAAATAGTGGTTATATGAAAAATTGACACTTTATAGTCTATCCCAATACAAGCTTTTCATCTTTTTTATTTTGGACATCTCAATACAAGCCTCTCCGTGCTATTTTGGAAATCTATTGACACGAGTACGTCAAATAATTAACCATATATTTCATTTTATTTACATCAATTAACACTCTTTTTACTATTATTTATAACTACATTTCATTTTTATTATCTCTCTTCAATCACATTCATTATACTACAACACATTTTATATTAATACTCCTTAAACTCTGCGAATTATTCTCACGAGAAGTTTGTATTAAAGGACTTAAGAGTATGCTCCCCACTATTAGTCTCAAGTTCAAAACCCCTTTAATTGTGATCATCTTTTGAGATACTTCGCTCTGATTTGAAGTGGGGCACCAGCTAATGGACGGTGGGTTTTAGTCCATCAATTTTATCGATTTTTTAGCCGGATATCGAGTTACTAAAAAAAATTAAAGCAGATGGAAAATTAGTTGCATATGTAAATCAATTAAGTAAGTATTATTTTTAATCATCTTTTTTTTTTTGACAAGAATCATCATCTTCATTACTACTACTATTTTCTCTAGCAACTAGCTAGTTTTTTTTATCTTTTTATTTATTATTATTAAAGAAGAGTGGTCCTTGTGGTTGGAAAATTGATGTAGCTGTTATATTTGGGTTTATAAGGTGTGATCCCAAAATGGCAGCCGTGGGCACAGATTTTAGGTCAGAACTCAAATCCCCAGAATCTCATCCAAACAGTAATTTCTTATATATTTTTTTTTTTTTTTGTACGGGAAATTTCTTATGTTTTTCAGCTTAACTATTTTTGTCATTTTCATTATAATTAAGGGTATGTTTGTTTCGGGATTTAGGTGTGCGGGGGAAGTCATGACTTCGAAATTCTGTGGATTTGAAAATCTTGGTGAATAGTAAAAAATATATGTTTGTTTTAAAATTTTGATAGAGTGAGATTTTACTTTATGTCAAATCAATATTTAATAATGATTGATATCCTATTATTATATTGTGTTGAGAGTGGAAAAATTAGTGATGTGATTGTATTGAATTTTTTGAAAAATATGAGTGTAGGTGTACTTTGTAGGAGGGGATTTTGAAGTCTAATTTTAAATCTCAAACTATAATGGAACGTAGTTTTCAAAGTTCTAAGTCCATCCGGGTGAGTCCCAAAACAAACATACCCTAAATGATAATACTATATAAAACGTTGAACAAATAAAAATATTATATCATCAAAGAAATATATTTCATTTTGTATATGTTAAGAAAAGATTATATGTAAAAAGATGAACATAACAAACATGCAATGCAAAATCATGTAAATAGAAACAAATGATACAATTGTAAAGCAATCATTTGGCAATTTTACAGTTTTTCAGAAAAGAAAATTGAACTATTTATAGGTTCCAAATTTCTATTTTGTATGAATAGATAGAAAATGAACCCAATTCTAGTAAAGAATATTAGGTCCGAAGTACATTTTTTTTATCTATGATCATTTTAAAATAAAAGAACAGACATGCATCCCACAAATGATAAATACAGAAAAATTCGAACCAATAGCTACATTTTATTTGATTTGCATGCAAATTTAATTTAATTTTTTAGTCTAAAACCCAAATTTTCAAGTCTCTTCTGCCTTGTTGGACTCTACAGTAAATTTGTAAAACACTTTCAATTCTTTTAAAGTTAGCATTTACTGTTTAGGCCCATTAGTATAGAGCTTAAATTTCTTTATTAATTTATATATGGATTTAATTTTTATTTCTGACCTTTTTATAAGGTGAAATATTCTACATAAACTTGCATCAGAGAAATTAAGTACCAACTTACGTAACGTAAGTCAATGTAATTTATTTATAAGTGATCGAGTTTATTTTTCACTGGTATGATGGTGTACGTTTGTAAATTTCAAGAATGACTTTTAAAGACCAATATTTTTTTATTTTGAATATTTTTAATGCTTAATGTTTTCGAATAATTGAGTTGCGTGTTTTATTTTTCATTCATTGTTTTTTATAATATTAAAATTTCTTAATTCTAAATGTCGAATATGTCGAATATGTCCCCAGGCTCTCCACTAATTCAAATACCCAAAAAATGTTATTTATTTATTTATTTGAAACTTTGTTCTTTTGTTCCAGCTGTTATCAGCAAATGTGAAATTACCTTTTCTTAACGATTCGAATTAATGACTTACAATTAATTTATGAGACGCAATTGCATGAGGCAATGTTACGATGCAATTGCATGAGGCAATGTTACGATGAGACGGAATATAATTTAAGCGTCGAAACTTTAACACGTGAGACTTGAGAGAGGCGTGTTAATTTATGTTAAGTTGTATTCCGTCATATTTATGAGACCGTCTCATATAAATTTTTGCCTTAATTTATTGTTGCGTTTTCATATTAAAAAATTGAAACTTTGGTTAGCTACTTATGATCATAATGTATTTAGTGACAACACAAGATAACTCATTTTAAAAGACTTATGGAGCTTTTTAATTACATTGTGTAAATTATTTAAAAATACATTTAGTATACAATTTATTATTCTAAAAGTTAAATTATGTGAAATGTTAAAGCTAAAAATTAATTATAAATATATATAATATTAAATAGTATATGAATTAATATATAAAATTTACACGGAATGACAACTCAATAATAGTATGAATCCTTGGATCTAAAAAAAATAGTATAAATCCAACCAAAAGTTTCTTTAATAGTAATCCATAATATTAATAAAGGTATATCCTCCAACTAAAAGTATGTCCATCTTTAAAAGCTTTGAAAAGTAATGACAATGCCTAGACTACTAGTCTAGTATTCTGTCTATACAAGTATTTTATATTTATATTTATACTTATGTATATTATACTAATTTTCTATTGCAAAAATCTGTTATCCTTTATTATACTAATAATTACTAACTATTTCGACATGTATAGAACTATATTATCAAATTGATTAAGTTGGACTTAAACCTAAAAAACTGTTTAATCTTTCTTAAATTTCTAACGTAATCAATACTTTTCACGTTCATAATGAATTATTACCAATATAATCCCATCAATTAATGCATTGATGATGTTGAGTTAATTATATAAGAAAATTGCAACCTAAACTATTGCCTATTTTACAAAATTACAACCCGTATTATTTTTTAAAATAAAATATAATTTATATTAATAAAAATTGACAAATTTGAACTCTTACTCACTTTTTTTGAAGTATTTTAATCAAATTTTTTTAATTTAATGTTTGCTAAAATACTTTTTGGCATTGTGATATGTACAATATATCATTTGATGGTTATATCTAGCCGAAAAGTTTCACAAAAAAATGAATTGAGATTGAAATCAATCACTTTTTAATTAATACATATTGTATTTTATTTCAAAAAATAGTACTAATTGTAATTTGTAAAAGTTACAATAATACATGTTGCAATTTGTAATTAATCCATTATATAAATATAATAGTGATAATTAATGGAAATATCAATAAAAAAATGTGTGTTTACAAAGAGAAGAAGTTGAAAATGGGCCAGCCCAAGCTTAAAGACAAAGTGGTTAGTGGGTACCCATCCTAATTAATCCCATTTCAGAGAAATGCAACTATCAAAAGGCCCACCCCACCTTGTTTGGTGCTCAATGTCCATATTATCATATTATGCTACACTTTTTTTTATTTCCCAAACAAATAAAGTTAATTCAAATATTGTCATAAATCAATCCACTCGTGCTGCATTAAATCCATCCACAAAAATATAAAATAGAAAACTCTAGCAAGATATTATTTTAAAAACTGTTCAATTTTTTTTATACACTTAAGTGAAAAGATTATTGCCTTATTTGGGCAATTTTTCTTTCAAATTAGAAACTCCCATTTTTCCTTTTTCCAAATATTACGTAAGTTAAAATTGACATATTTTCTTTTAATTATTGGGTCACGTTCCTTCAATAGTGATTTAGGTATCGTTTCATCTTTTATAGGTTTGTGGATCCAAAGTAGCACCATTTTGCTTCTCCCCAAATAGATATTGCTAGATTTTTTATTACTATATTCCAATTCATACCTATTAAAACTATAACAAAGTCAAATAGAAAAAGGTCGCCACTTGTTTATTAAAATATCATCTAATATTTCTCACCTTTTCTCAATCACCTCAATCGTTCTTAATAATATCAATTAATATATAATTGTAACTAATTGAATTGTGATCGAAACTAAATTGGTGACTAGTATTGGAGTTGTCATCGTGAAATTGATTATTTTTTTACAGGCAAGACCTTTTAGTTTTCATGATTAATATTATTTTATATAAATCACATCCTTAGTTATTATTACTAATCCTCTGTTGTAATATAAGTTACACCCTTTAATGTTATGAGTAATACTCTTTATAGTAAAAAGTCACATTCTTTCATTATCATAATTAATATTCTTTAATAATATAAGCCACACTTTTTAACAAGTTTTACAGATTCTTGTGTGAAATTTATTCACCGTATACTTTGCCTTATTAAAATATCAACTAATATAACTCACCTTTCTTAATCACCTCAATCGTTCTTAAAAATATCAATTAATTAATATTATCTCTTAAAAAAAGATCTTGTAACCAATTGAATTGTGATCGAAACTAGATTGGTGACTAGAATTGAAATTCAAACTAAGTTTTTTGTAACCAGTTTGTGACCACATATTCCATGCATCTCTCTGTATTTTCATCGAATATTTTATCAAACAATTATTGTTAGCAAATAATGTGGTTCAAATAATGTGATTATATTTGAAGGAATTAAAAATAAGCAAGTTTATCCCCCCACAATTGAGGGGTTGTAATATCGAGGAGTTGGTGAATATGAATGATTAAAAACATACATTCTTTCCACCTGTTTTCTGCGGCAATTATTTGATCAATAATTCTCTATAGTTAATTTTTATTTATTTGGAGTTTCATATATAAAATGTTATGGGATGTTAGTCAAAGGTGTTGAACAAATATGCTACTATCAAATGATCATTTTCTTGTTGTTGGTACTTGTTTCTTTAAAATTACTATCAAATTACACGAATGGCTTGAAAATAGCTTATTTCACAATTAGTTTTTCACTTTTTGTACCATAATATAAATAACACGTAAAATAATAATAATAAAAAAAAATTAATAAACCATCACATTCGGAGTTCATGTATTAAAAATTCACCAGGGTGAAATACTAAATGGAATACTAAGAGTGGAATGAAGAAATCGAACTGTAAAACTAGGAGCATGTCTACAAGGTAGCTAGCTGCCTTATTTAGAAGTTCGAAATTGTAGAAAAATATGAAATAATTTATATGATTAAAATTGCTTTTATCGGTCCACCCTCGGTCAAAACCGATGTGCCACGTGCTAGCTGTTGGGAAATAAGGGGTGCCCGAATCTATTCGACATAATAATTAATAAGCAAATAAACAACATGCGTACACATAATTCACGTAAATCATAAGCATGCGGAATCTAGGAGTTACGAGATTACATACCTCTTGTAGAGACAACCGTTGAGACGATGGATCTACCCAAAGTGCCTTCTCAAATATGTCCCAAGTCCACGAACGTAATCCGGTGGGAGGATTGTCAACGAACGATTTTAATTTAAAGGAGAAAATAAAATTATTTGTCACCACCTTTGTGGATTTCTAATTTTTCCAACACATGGAATTGTATTGGGGATGAAAAATTCATCCCCTATTTATAGGACTAGGGGGGACGAAAATTTGGGCATTATTGGGTATTGGGAAATTTTCTTGCTTCTTCCTCAAGACACAATCTATAATATATCCAATATATTATATTTCCCAAAATATCTCCTAACAAAATTTCCTCCTCCTTTCTTGTCCATTATTTTCGAAAATATCATATAAAATAGGAAGAAATAAGATTTTTTTTCCTTTCTTGAATTTATGGGATAAACTTGTATCTCAAGAATACTTATTCCATAAGATCTTTCCAAGAAAATCAAGAAAAAATCTCTTATCTCTCCTACTCATATTTTTAAAAAATAATTAGGAAAAATAGGCAAAATATTTTCTTCTCCTTTTCATTAATTGGACTTTAATTTTGGCTATTTGAGGGACCTTTAAGAGAATTAAGATTGGACCTCCAATGGGCTATGAAGCTTTAATATTTAGCCAAAATATTATTCAAGCCCCCGTTAATATTAATTTACTCCTTTATAAAATTAATATTGAACTATCCATCTTAACCCATTCACGACTTCACAATAATATGGCTCCGGTCATTATTTCCGTTTAAGATTATCTTAGTCCATTAATTAATTAATTAAGCGGCTGAGCAGACTTTATATTAATTAATATCTTTTGTCATGAAGTAAAACAACTCAACATTATTGGTCCATCTGGGAAATAAATTTCCCTTGCAAGATTTGGTATGATAAAGATTAAGCCCCACGAGGGACAAATCAAAACAATAGTGCTTTGCGCGATTCTCCGTATTAAATCTTAGCAATTGTCATGTAATTAATAATATTGCCCAAGATCAAAGTGTCGAATCGCGTTGATTCTCTTCCCGTCATAAGTCGAGCAATAGTTATTAATTTCACGATCTATTTAAGGGGCGAAGATTAATAAATAACGAACCAACCGAGGTCTAATTCTTGTATATTGATCTAGAAGAATTTATCCTCACCATGGAGGTCCTTTTTGGTAGCGTTATAATGCACCAGTGTAATCTCTTGGTCAAGACAAGTCAATCTGAGTCTTACACTTCAACCTTTCATGATGGATTGTTCATTTCCATCTGGGTTGTGAATTTGTACATAGTCACGAGGAACTGTTAATTTGATATTATGTGATCTGATATCACCAAATTAACTACAAAGTAACACGTACTGCCTAATCGAACGGGTATGCAGTAAATATATATAACATGCATTCATATTTAATGCAACATGTGATAAATAATTTATTTCAGTAAAATAAATAAGAAATTCAGTTTGGTTATACAAAGTAAAAAGCATACTTTTCAGTATAACCCCAACAGTATGCTCCCATTCGTGGGTAGTGGATATGAAAACCACTAATCATGTTTATTTCAAGGATTCTAGATAATCCAGCAATTTAGTGGGAGTGAGAACTGTTAGGGTTATACGTGAAAGTATGCTTTTACGTAATAACGAACTAATGTAACTCTTATTTACTGAATATAAATATTTCATCATTGTTGCTTTAAATATAAATGAATGTTAATTATTTATTGCAAACCGTTCAAATAATAGTACAACATTACAGTGTAGTTAATGTGGTGATACCCGATCACAGAAGATCACATTAACAGTTCATTGTAAATAAAAGTACAACTTCACTACCTATATGGAATTGAACACTCCATTGGTAGAGGTTGAAGTGCAAAGCTCAGATTTATTTGTCTTGACCAAGAGATTGCACTAGCACATTATGATGTGCTGAAGAGGACCTACATAGAGGATAAATTCTCCAGTACTGACTTAAGGGATGAAGAATTAGAACTCAGTTGTTATTGATTTCTTAACCTCTGTCACTTAAATAGGATTGCATGTAATTAATATTTATTGTTTTGATCTGTGTTGGGTTTAGAGTCAGAAAACGATTCTATACTTTGCATTTTGGACAATATTATTAATTATATGGCAATTGCTAAGATTTAATACAGAGCAACGTGTGCAAGCGAGTCTTGTGTGGTTTGTCCACTTGGTGGGATCAGAAGTTTTATCATACCAAATCTTGCAAGTGAAAATTTATTTCCGGTAAGGATAATAATGTTAAGTTGTCTTTACTCCAAGGACAAAAGATATTAATTAATATAAAGCTTTTCAGTGGCTTAATTTATTAATAGACTAAATAATCTTAAACACGGGAAATAATAACTAGGAGCCATATTATCGTAATATGGATTAAGATGAATATTTCAATATTAATTTTATAGTGGAGTAAATTAATATTAATGGGCTTGAATAATATTTTGGCTTAATATTAAAGTTTCATAGCCCATTGGAGGTCCAATTTTAATTCTCCTAAAGGCCCCTCAAAAAGCCCAATATAAGTCCAATTAATGAAAATGAGAAGAAAATATTATTGTCTTATTTTTCTTGGTTTTTTCGAAAATTATGGGACAAGAAAGGGAAAAGATTTTCTTGATTTTATTGAAAAGATTTTTATGGAAAAAGATAAGTATTCTTGCAATACAAGATTATCCTATAAATTCAAGAAATAAAATCTTGCCTTCTTGTGCATTAGATTTTTCGAAAATCACTATTTATAAGGGAGGAGATTTTTGTGGAAAATTTATTTATGGGAAAGAGAATATATTTGATATATTCAAGATTACTTCTTACACAAGAATTAAAGATCTTCCCATATCCAAATTATGCCAAATTTTCGACCACTCCTAGCATTATAAATAGGGGATGATTTTTTCATCCCCAACACAATTCCACGTGTTGGAAAAATTAGAAATCCACAAATGTGGTGCAATAATTTTTTATTTTCTCCTTTATTAAAATTATTTGTGAGAATCCTCCCACCTGTTTACGTTCGTGGACGTGGGACATATTTGAGAAGACACTTTGGGTTGATCCATCGTCTCAACGGTTGTCACTCCAAGAGGTATGTAATTTCGTAACTCCTAGATTCCACATGCTTAGGATTTACGTGAATTACGTGTACGCATGTTGTTGTTGTTTATTTAATTATTATGTTGAATTAATTTAGGATTGATTCATGCTAGTAATTAATTGATTAATTTAAATATGTATTTAAATATACCTCGAATAGATCCGGACACTCCGAATTTCCCAACAAGAACATCATCACCATGGATAATGTTACGAGAGTAGCGGTTATTGCAATGCTACGTAAGTAGCAGTTATTGCAATACTGCGTAAGTAACGATTATTGCAATGCTACGTGAGTAGCAGTTATTGTAATTCTACGTGAGTGGCGGCTATTGTAATACTACGTGAGTAGTGGATGAAGCAGTGGGAGAAGTGCACCAATTTTTTAGTGATAGAATTTTAGTTTTGAGAGATGTTCTTTACGTTCCAAGTTTTAGAAAGAAATTGATTTCAGTTTCTAAACTCTTTAATGATGGATATTCGGTTACTTTTAATAAAGTTGTTACCATTGCTCTAAATAATGAGTTTATCTGTCATGGAACGTTGTCGAACAATCTTTATACCATTAACTGTGCACACTACTCGCAAAATGCATTCTATAACACATCGACTATTTCAAGTAATAAAAGGAAATGTTCAGCAGACGTGAACGAAACACTTCCATAGTATCTAAGACTAGGTCATATTAATCCAAAGAGAATCCAAAGGTTGGTTCAAGATGGTTCATTGGAATCTCTTCGGGTTGAACCATTTCCAAATTACGAATCATGTTTGGAGGGTAAAATGACCAAGAGGGGCATTTGGAGCCATGGAGAATAGAGCCAAAGAAGTGTTAGAGATCGTTCACACTGACGTATGTGGTCCAATGAAAATCAAAGCAAGAGGAAGTTATGAGTATTTTGTTACTTTTATCGATGATTACTCAAGATATGAGTACATTTTTCTTATGAAGTATAAATCTGAGACCCTTTGATAAATTCAAAGAATTTAAGGCTCAAGCAGAGAATCACAGGAAAAAAGAGTATCAAGTTTCTACGATCCGATCGTGGAGGCGAATACCTCAGCGATGAATTTTTGAACTATTTGTCAGACAAAGAGATTGTATCCTAGTTAACTGCACCTGGAACCCCTCAACAAAATAGGGTTGCAGAACGAAGAAACTGAACACTTTTAGAAATGGTCAGATCAATGATGAGTTATGCGGATCTACCCAAATCTTTTTGGGGTCACGCCTTGGAAACAATGGCTTATATTCTAAATTTGGTATCATCCAAATCGGTTCCCAAAACCCCTAAAGAATTGTGGACCGGGTGCAAGCCTAGTTTGAGACACATGAGAATCTGGGGGTGTCTGACATACGTGTTGGATCAGGAAACCGGTAAATTGGATCCACGTTCAGAATTAAGGTTATTTATAGGGTACCCCGAGAGAACAAAAGGGTGCATGTTCTACGGTCCCGAAGATCAAAAGGTGGTAATTAGTTCGCACTTTAAATTTTTGGAAGAAGACTATATGAACGATAGAAAGCCCAGAAGTGATATTACCTTAGATAAGCTAAGAGGGCCAACTCCAATGCCAACTGTACAAGTTGACATACCAAGTAAAATACTTACACAACCGGAACCTCGTCATAGTGGGAGGTTGTTAGACAACCTGAGCAATTCATGGGGATGGGAGAGTCCTCGGACTTGGTCCCCGGTGATAATGAATCAGACCCTGGTCTTACAACGAGGCGATCCAAGACAAGGATGCAGATTATTGGCAAACAACAATGAAAGCTAAGATGGGTTTTGTGGATCATAATAAAGTGTGGGAGCTAGTCGAACCACTTAATGGGGTAAAACCCATTGGATACAAGTGGGTATACAAGAGAAAAAGAGGATCGGACGGGAAGGTTGAAAGCTTCAAGGCTACACTTGTGGCAAAGTGATATACTCAGAAAGAAGGGGATCGATTATGAGGATACCTTTTCGCCTGTAGCTATGCTTAAGTCTATCGGTATTCTCTTGTTGATAGTTGCACATCTATATTTTGAGATCGGGCAAATGGTGTTGGGATTATACTGAAAAGTATGTTTTTTACTTTGTATAATCGAAACTGAATTTCCAGACTTATTTACTGAAATAAATTGTTTATCACTGATGCTTTAAATATGATTGAATGTTACATATATTTCTTTGCATAAGCTGTTCAATAATTAAATCGTGTTACATTGTAGTTAATTTAGTGATACCAGATCACAGAAGACTAAATTAACAGTCCCTTGTAACTATAAGTACGCCATTCACGACCTAGATGAAAATGAACAACCATCGCGAAAGGTTGAGGTGTAAGGCTCAGATTGGTTTGTCTTGACCAAGAGATTACACTAGTGCATAAGCGATCTTGTTGAATAGGACCTACAAGAGGATAAATTCTTGAGACGAAACAAGGAAGAATTAGACCTCGATGGTTCGTTGTTTCTTAACCTTCGTCCCTTAAATAGGATCATGTGGGATTGGTAACTATTGCTTTGACTTATCATGGGTAGCGAATCGGAGATTTCAATACTTTTTATCTTGGTCAATATTATTGGTCACATGTGATTGCTAAGATTTAATCTGAAGAATCGTGTGTAAGTCACGCTTTGCTTGATTTGCCCCCTTGGGAGGTTCATAAGTTTTATCATACCAAATCTTGCAAGTGGAATTAGTTTCCGGTATGGATAATAATGTTGAACCGCTCCTCGACCAAGGACAAAAGATATTAATTAACTAAAAGCTATTTCAGTGGCTTGAATTAATTAATGGGCTAGATAATCTTAAACACGGGAAATAATGACCGGGAGCCATATTGACTGTAATATGGGTTAAGATGGATAGTCTATATAATTAATTATGTAGTGGGATTAATTAATATTTATGGGCTTGAATTATATTGTGGCTCAATATTAGATATTCAAGATCCATTAGAAGGTCCAATCTTAATTCTCCTAAAGGCCCCCTGAGTAGCCCAACAAATAGTCCAATAACTGAAAAAGGTGATTAAAATAAAATAAATATTGTTGCTTAATTTTCCAACCAAAATTTCGAAATTTATAGATATGTTGGGAGAAAGATTTTCTTTGAATTTTGTTATGGAATGAAGATATGTATTCTTGGAATACAAGATTATCTCATTAAATTCAATAAATCTCCCACTAGCTTATCTATATAGTAATTTTCGAAAAAATAGAAAATATGATGAGCAAGAAAGATTTTCTTGATTTTCTTGAAAAGATATTATGGAAGATATGTATTTCTTGAAATACAAGAATATCTCATAAATTCAAGAAGATCCAAATCTTGGATTCTTGCACATTAATTTTCGAAAAAAATCCATATTAGAGGACATGGGATTTTTGTGGAATATTTTAATTATGGGAAAAAGAATATAGAAGATATATTCAAGATTTCTTGGTGACCAAGAAAAGTCTTTTCCCACATTGATTTTTCACTAGAAATTTCGACCACCTCCCTCTTATAAATAGGGGATGATTAGTTCATTCCCAAGTACAATTCCATGTGCTGGAAAAATTAGCAAATCCACGAAAGTTGTGCAACAAAGTTTATTTTTTCCTTTTGTTAATTGTTCGCGAGTATCCTTCCACCGGATTGTCGAGCAAGGGCTAAGGGAATACTTGGGAAGTCCTTTTGGTTAGTCCGTCCGACCGAAGTCACTGCCATCCCGAGAGGTACGTTCACGTAAACCCGTAGATTCCGCATGCGTAGGTTTTACGTGGCTTTTTATATGCATGATATGTTGTTGCAATTATTATTTGAATTAATATAGGATTAATTCATGCTAGTAATAATTAAATAATTAAATTTGTATTTAAATATTCACCCCGAATAGATCTGTGTAAATCATTCCCCAACAAATGGATGTCAAGACAGCTTTCCTTAACTGAAGTCTTGAAAAGGAATCTATATGCGTCAACCCGAAGGCTTCATTACGAAAGGTCAAGAGCATCCAGTTTGCAAGCTCAAGAAGTCCATTTATGGACTGAAGAAAGCATTCCATGCTTGGAATCAATATTTTGATCAGGTTATAAAGTCTTACGGTTTTGATCAAAATGAGTTTTAGAGTTGTGTGTATAGAAAGTGTGTTGGAACTGCCTTGGTGTTCTTAGTACTATACGTGGATGACATTCTGCTCATCGAGAACGATGTAAATGTGTTGTCAAAAGTAAGTTCATGGTTATCAAAACAGTTTAATATGAATGACTTAGGGGAAGTCGGTCACATCCTTGGGATCAAGATCACTCGAGATCGTAAGAAAATGATGATAGGTTTATCGCAAGCTTCATACATAGATACTGTCTTGAAGCGTTTCAGCTGCAAGATTCCAAGGAAGATTTTGTACCTTTCAGATATGGAATCCATCTATCCAAAGATGTGTGCCCTAAGACACAAAAGAAGATAGATGACATGAAATACATTCCTTATGCTTCGGCTGTCAGAAGCCTTATGTATGCAATGCTGTGCACGAGACTGGATATCTGCTTTGTCGTAGATATGTTAGCGATATATCAGAGTAACCCAGGGAAAGAACATTGAAACTGCAGTTAAAAATATTTTGAAGTATCTGAAAAGAACTCGGGATAGAATATTGGTTTATCAATCAGACAGTCTAATTTTCGTTGGTTACACGGACTCAGATTTCCAATTAGACTTAGATTCCAGACTATCTGCCTCAGTTAGTGTGTTTTTATTTGGGAAGTGTAGCCATGAAATGGATGAGTGTGAAGCAGAAATGCATCACTGACTCAACCATGTAAGTCGGGTAAGTAGCTGCTTGTGAAGCAGTGGAGGAACCAATTTGGCTTTAGATCTTCTTAGTGGACTTGGAGAGGAGATGTAGAGGTGGAGAAATCGTTAAGAAAGGAGATGTAGAGGTGGCGAAGATCGCATCGGAGAATATCCTAGTTAATCCTTTTATAAAGTGTCTGCCTCTCAGAATACATTCGAGAGACGTATGGAATGAATGGTTATCAAGTGCGTTGTCAATCTGCTCTGAGTATAAGTGGGAGATATTATTATTAGGTTCATGTTGGTGACATTAGACGCCACGCACAACATGAGACATGTAGTAGTATACTTAAAAGCAGACTTTGAGTATAAGTGGGAGATTGTTGGAGTTATACTAGAAAGTATGTTTTTACTTTGTATAACCAAACTGAATTTCTGTATTATTTACTGAAATAAATTATCTATCACTGTTGCTTTAAATATGAATGAATGTTATATATATTTACTACATACCTGTTCAATAAATAGTACGTGTTACATTGTAGTTAATGTGGTGATGCCAGATCACAGAAGATCACATTAACAGTTCCTTGTAAATAAGTACGAATTCACAACATAGATGGAAATGAACAATCTATCGTGAAAGGTTGAAGTGTAAGGCTCAGATTGGCTTGTCTTGACCAAGAGATGCTCAGATTGGCTTGTCTTGACCAAGAGATTACACTAGTGCATTATGATGCGCTGAATAGAACCTACAACGAGGATAAATTCTCCAGTACTGAATATAGAAGAATTAGACCTCAGTGGTTCATTATTTCTTAATCTTCGTTCCTTAAATAGGATTGTATGTAATTAATGATTATTGTTTTGATTCATGTTGGGTAAAGAATCAATGGGAGTCAATACTTTGTGCTTTGGGCAATATTATTATTTACATGACGATTGCTAAGATTTAATACAGAGAATTGTGTGCAAGTATGTATTGCGTGATTTGTCCCCTTGGTTAGCTCAGAAGTTTTATCATATCAAATCTTGCAAGTAGAATTAGTTTCCGGTATGGATAATAATGTTGAGCTGACCTTACTGCAAGGAAAAATATATTAATTAATATAAAGCTTTTCAGTGGCTTAAATTAATTAATGGACTGGATAATCTTAAACACGGGAAATAATAATTGAGAGCCATATTACAGTAATATGGGTTAAGATGGATAGTGATATATTAATTTTATAGTGGAATAAATTAATATTAATGGACTGAATAATATTGTGGCTCAATATTGATAATTCAGAGCCCATTGGAAGGTTCAATCTTAATTCTCCTAAAGGTCCCTCAAGTAGCCCAATATATCTCATAAATTCAAGAAATCCAAATCTTGGTTCTTTTTCTTGTTTTTTTTCGAAAATTCCATTATAATAAAGAGGAGGAGATTTTGTTGGGAGTTATTTATAGAAAATAGAATATATGAGATATATTCAAGATTGTATCTTGGAGAAGATACAAGGAAATTTCCCATGAGCCAATAACACAAAAAAAATTCATCCCTCATGAGTATTATAAATAGGGGATGATTTCTTCATCCCCAACACAACCTGAAAATATTTTTTTTCAAAAAATTTGAAACGTCGACATGTGCAAAAAATTTATTTTTATTTTTCTTTTCCTTTGTCAATTGTTCGTGGGAATCTTCCACCAGATTATCGAGCAAGGACTTGAGAATACTTGAGAAGGCTCTTTGGGTTTGTTTGTTGAAACAGTTACTCATATTCTCAACGGTTATCTCGTCAAAAGGTACGTTCGCGTAAATTCCTAGAAATTCCGCATGCGTAGGATTTACGTGAATTGTTTATATGCATGATTGTTGTTGGATTTATTATTTGAATTAATAGATGATTAATTCATGCCAGTAATAACTGTAGAATTAAATTTGTATTTAAATTTCATCCCGAATAGATCCAGGCAATTAATTTCCCAACAGGATTCGCACTAGGTGCGAAACACGTGCTCACCACAATAGACGAGCAAGACAAAGGACCACGTCTAGGACCCAGGGACGAGCAGAAAGCCACTGAACAAGAGATGAACACAGTAGCAATAAGGTGTTGTCCGAACTGAACTTGCTCCAGTCATCTGAAGAGCCCTTGACGAACACAGCACTTTCTCTCCATCATAAGCAAATTCTTTGCCTCCTAATCCACTGTCATGAGGTTGTGATTAGCTAGATTTGGAAGTCCACTTGGTCTGTTCATCTTTCTCCTCCTAATCTCCTCCATAATCTGCATTTCC
Organism: Stenogyne calaminthoides; assembly: GCA_037126765.1. Taxonomy (NCBI): domain Eukaryota; kingdom Viridiplantae; phylum Streptophyta; class Magnoliopsida; order Lamiales; family Lamiaceae; genus Stenogyne; species Stenogyne calaminthoides. Next base: position 1,054,885 of record JBBCBC010000011.1, on the reverse strand, counting down.
CTCCAAAGACGAACAAATCGGAGAACACTCGTGCCCACCCTCTAGGCAAGCACGGGACTAGGGACCGGTCCATCCATCCCGGGCAAGCACGAGGCAAAGCCCAATGGGGTAGGATTATGGTCTCCCCTCTAGGATGAGCACCTGATCCCTCGAAGCCAATCACTCATCATCAAACACAAGGACGAGTCACCTGCAAAGCAAATACCATCTGGATGACAAGTCGAAGTCTTCACAAGCAAGCAAAGACAAATGTCGACCAAGGGAGCTCAATGAGATACTTGTCAGTTCCACATGTATTCTTGTTAAGACAAGAATAGGCCAGGTCGTGCTTGCCAAGGCATCACATGCTTGCCAAACTTGTATAAATAGACCCTCTGAGGTCAAATAAGAGATTAAGAAATTTCTCACTCATCACTCTTATATTTGCTCTCCAATTCAGTACCAACTTGTGCTCACACATACACACTGTGTCCGACACATCATATTTTTGTTTGTTTAGTTGTAATAACACAAGCCACATCATATTTTACACGTAAGACGACTAACAACACTGAGTTCGAACCTAAGATTTGTGCGATTACGATTATATTAATCTCAAATGTGAATTAATTTTTAATTTTTTAAACTTTATTTTATTAATTTATTGTTGGAGTGGTATAATTTTGGTATTAACTTCTTTTCCTATGAAATTTATATTTGGAATCTATTAAGTATATATTTTATTATCTATATATAATTTTTGTTATATTTTTTAATCCATTTCTTTATCGATTTATAAAATTCACACTTGGTGTGAGGGATAACCTTGCATAAGATTAGGATGGAAAATTCTCCGGAGTCATAGTCGAGTGGTAAGGCTTATAATGATGCGGGGAGAGGCGAAGCTATGCTCCAAGACGACACCAAGCTTTGGTATGAAAATTTGCTCCGGGGTAGACTTGCGACAAAAGACAACTTGATCAAACGTGGTATGTCCCATATTATTCATGATCCGAAATGCTGTTTCTATTTAAAGGAATATGAGGATTTTCATTACACCTTTTTCAACTGTGATTTCGCCCGCGAAATTTGGTGCCGATACTTTCAGTGGCTGCAATCTCCAATGGTCCTCCATAACGAACCATTGCGAAAATTTCTAGCGAATGGTTCAGTCTCGGATGGTAAAAAAAACTCTCGTGTGGCGGATACCATTTGGATTGCTGCTATTTCAATGATCTGGAGAGCAAGAAATGACCAGATTTTTAATGGCATCAGTCCGATTGCTACTAAAATTTGGGAGGAGATTAAAGCACGAGCGTGGTAATGGTTATCTGCGAAAGGCGATAAGGTATGGATTGACTCTTTTTTTCAATGATCCAAATGCCCAAGAACCTCAGGAAAGACTGCAATTACCTATTTGATTCTCTTTTGTATGTACACTAGAAGGTTAGGAGTCTGATTGTATATTACTACTTGTGAACTTGTTTTGGGATTAGTCTGGAATACAATCTTATATTCCAGCTATCTCACTGTTGATTGGAGTGAAATATAACTTTTTTCTGATTTAAAAAAAAATGATGTGGGGAGGATCACCCGACAATATATATTCGAATTTTGTGTGTAATAAATTTAAAATTCCGAATGAGATAAATTTCTATTAATATATTATAAAAGTTTGTCATGAGAATTGAATCCTGAGCTTCCATCCGACTAAGGGGCCAACAATATAGGTAAAAAAATTTCTCGTCTCTCCCTTATTATAAAAACAAAAAAAATAACATAATAGATTTTGACAATGACAATGTGGTGCTTGACTCAACCAATCAAATGAAGATGTTCAAAAGGTATATAGTTCAACAGGATTATATATATATATTGTACGTCCCGAACTGGTTTTGTGAGGACAGAAGTCTAGAGGGGAGGGGTGAATAGACTTCTGAAAACTTTTTGTCTTGCAGATCGGTGTGTAAAGCGATTAGCTTTGATCGAGTGCAAATGAATCGATTTGGGTGATATCTAACTTACTAATCGCCTGAAGGCAGATCAGTTCGGTATCTATCAGTTTAACTGATTGTGCGGAAGCTAAGTTTTACCCGTGTGAAAAACCAATTTTAATAAATCAGATTCCAAAGTCAGTCTTTCAACCAGTTGACTAAAGTGTCAAACTTGATCAGATCAGAAGCTTGGTGCTAGCTGATCTTAACTTAGAATATTTATGCGGCTTTAAATAAGTTGAGTGCTATTGTGTAAAGCAGTTAATCAAAGCAGGTAAAAGCACATAAGATTTATAGTGGTTCGGACAAACCAGTCCTACGTCCACTATTCCCTATCACAAGGGGCACCAACTAAACCAACTGGACTTAGATTTTTGTGTTAGTCCAACACAGTACACCAACAGATATTTAAAGAGTTCTCACTCAACCGATCCCAGAAATCAGAACTAGAAACCCTAGTCTGAAATCAGTTATTGTGTTGCTAAGTTGATTAGCCAACACTCCCTCAACTTCTTCTTTCAGGAGATCTTTGAACCATGATCTGATCTCCTGAAGTTGATCAGCGGTGATGTGAGTTGTAGGAATGTTTTTCGTCACCGATCTCTTTCGATTGTTTTGCGCCTCCGTGGTTGGTCATGAACTACACCACCAGCCCACTATCATCCAGCGATTCCGCGTCCCCTTCATAGAACATCCGCTTCAGAGCTTCTTGTGGCTCCAGTTCACCTTTTGTTCATCAACCCCAGCTTCCCCGTGGATCGAGCTTTGATTGATTCGGCGGATTATCGGCTCATTGGTGATCCTACTTGAGCAGATTTCTTCATATCGAAATCAAAATTTGCGAATTCATCAAGACCTCCCATCCGTTCTATAATCATCATAAAATCGAGAAGCTCTTTAACCCGGAGATCTTTCGGTGAGGATCTCCATAACTTCCTCTCCCAATAACGGGATGGGCTACCCGGCTCCGGATACATCTCATCAATATCTCGTTCAATTTGCATTACGACCATTTTCCGGTGATGGTCTTGGATGATCTGGACTCGAGAATTATTTGTTCGGATCGACCAGATTCTGTTGATGAGATGTAGGGGTTCTGGTGGTCTTTGGAGTAGGCGGAAGTTGGTGATTGGTGAACCTCCGCAGAGGTTACATTGTCTAAGCAATTACGTCCGAGCTCTGCGGCGGTGATCTTTACGGTTCGCGAACCGATGAACTGAGGTTAGGCAGGTGGAAGAAGAAGGAGAAATATGTTGAAGCGAGAAGTCGGCGGTGAATCGGCTTCGAGATTTAGGAGAAGGAGATCGTTCGTCTCTTGCTCTTCCCTCCGAGAATATTACAGCGAGCTCTCAACTTGAGAAGCTTTGCTGTCGATTTTTGGTGATTTACGTGGCTCATCGGAGTTGCTCTGGTACTCCTTCTTCATCGACTCGTCTTCGGAAAGCGTCATGGAGGTCTGTTTTGCCTTCTTGACCTCTTCTCTGAGCCTTCACGGTTTTCTTTTTCTTTTTTTGGGGAGCATCCCGGTGTAAACGTGGTATTCTGCTCCTTAGTCTTTCCTTTCTTCACCTTTGGAGGAGTGGGCGCATATCATCATCGGTTGGCCCGTATATAAATTTGAAAGTGGTTGTGAGGAAGGCCTTGTAGGACTTCGATCCATTCCGATCCCATTCGGCATTTGGCGGTTTGTCCTTGAATAAGCGCAACCTTGTTGAGATTCTTGATTCTCTTCTTGAATAGACACCGCCTTCGTTCATTAACTCCAAATTTTTCATGTTCTTGGAGCGAGAATGGCCTTGAGGAAGCCATGCCAATTGATATTCTTGGCTTCATCAATTATCGCAGACCATCTTTGTACAATTTTCACGGATGTTAGAGCATCTGGGGTGAGCAGAAATACCCATGATTGTTTTTTACGGTATGTCAAACAACGATCGGTATTTCCTTTTTAGCATTGATCGACAAAACTCTGCGGTCGATGTTTGTCGACCTCTCTCAAGAGTTTCGTTTACGATCGACTCATCTTCATTCTCCCTTGTAGTGGCGGTAGATTCTTCCTTTTGGCAAAATTTGAATAGACGTGTTATGTCCTCATTCGACAGTCTGATCTCCTCTCCGTTAACTGAAGAAATTAGTTCATCTCAAGGAGTGTCCGTATCCACCTTCAAATTCCTTAAGAATTCGAGTGCTTCATCTTGCATCCTTTGGATTGCGGAGGCGACCTGAAATTTTCAAGACCTCCTTTCTTCAGAATTTGTTCAACTTCCATGGATTCTGGATCCCGCGTAACACCAAACTGTACAAATTTGTCATCGACAATTTTTGTTGCCAGTTCCGCATAGTTGCACATAATATTTCCCATTCCGTGAGTGGCCATCTACAACAAGATAGACTTGATTAAAATTGTGCATAAACATAAAAATGTCATATATTGATTATCAGACCTATCCTCAGGCCTAGTAATCGATAAACACATACGGATATCAAGAAAAGATAAAGCATATCGCAGGATAACATATATAGACATAATCTATGTGATCAATGGATTTTGAAAAAGAAAATCATCAAATAACCAGAAATTACCAGATTCTGTTTTAAGGAAGATAAGTTTGAATCGCAAGAAAACACTTTGAATCACAGAAAGGTAATTTTGAGTTTTCAGAGAATAAATCGCAAATTTTTTAGAATAAGAAAACTCTGGTAGGGTTTTGATGAAACTTATAAGGAGGAGGAGGGAGAAACGAGATTGGAAGATCAACCGTTTGAAAAGGTTAAACGATCCAGATTGAGCGGTTTTGATCGTGTGGTCAGGAAAAAACGCGTCACGATTGCCTTTTGGATTTAAAAGCACATTTTACGGCAATTAATACAAGTACCCCACGTCCGCATTAAATATTTTTGCGAAATACGTCACAAAAGCGATTAATGTCTGATAAAGGCAAATATTATCGATAAAATCGGATAAATAAGCAATAAACAAGAAAACAGAATGTGTATCGGTTGGTGATATTATGTCGGTCAATACCACTTGTAATTGTTGATTCCACTTGTTGATCTTAGTTTTTACGCCTAATCCTTATAATTTCCCAACCGTTCTTTTCAACCGATCCGCTTCACTTTAAGCGTCGATTTTCCTTTTCGATCCTCGCCGATTGGTTGAAGTTCCCCCTTCAACTGTTATTTCTGATTTCTTATTGACTGATATATCTGATTTGTTGAGGTATCAAGCTCAACTGATCTTCCTCATTTGATCAGTCTCTTATTTAATCAGATTTCAGTTGACCTAATCTGATTCTACTCAGACCAAGCCAATTCTTGGGATAAGTGTTACCGCCAAAACTTAGTTCTAGAATAGTAGTCTTGATTCCCTAAGTTGGCACGATTTGACATTTGTAATTATAGTCTGGATATTTCGAGATGTCAATTCGCCGTAAATTTATCCAATTATCAGTCGCGTGATTCCTACAAGCTGTCCTTGCTGTGCCAATTTCTCTAAGAGGCTTTGAGAAATCAAATTTGCATTTTCACCCTTGCTTGGCCTCTATAAATTGGACCAATGGTTTACACAACATAACCCATTCACCATACTTATCTTCTTTGTAAATCATGTGTTCTGGTGAACCCTTATTTCCGGTGAAACTTCCGGCAAAAACCTTTACCCCTTTTCCAATGAATTCAGCTTCTCAAATCAACCCTGTGTGTCCCTTTATTCTTTGCTTTTCGTGCGTCATCAAAGATTACACATACAATTGTTGCAAAACCTCTCCACCGAGGGTGGCGGATCTGTATCGCATGGCGAGAAGACTACTTCTCCTAACCGTATATGCACCTTGTGTGTCTATCGAGATAATGAAATTAGCATCAACCAGACTTCGATCGATATAAAACATGAGTTTGGTACCGCGATTGTAGATCGGACAATAAAATGATCTTCGTATATCAAAGTCAATTTTTTCATCGACACATGTGCCCATATGATCTTAAGTATCACTTTCTTGGCACTTGTGTCCCATTTTAACAATGTTGGAGAGCCCGTTGATTTGGTCTAGGGCTCGCGGCTTAAAATCCTTTCAAAGCCTCTCTAGCTCCTAACTCCGAAGCTCTGAGCGTGGCTTTAGGATTATTTCAAAGCCTTCACACACCTGTTAAGTGGGGGGAATGGGAGCATCAGATCTTAAAATCTCTCTCTCTCCCCCTCTTCTCGGGTTTGGCTTAGGGTTTAGGGTTTAGGGTTTATGTACTGACCTCCGGGTCCTTTTGTACTTATAACTTGTAATGTAAATCTGACCTTCGGGTCTTTATCAATGAAAATTTCTATTATTCCATTGTTGTGTAAATTTCCTGTTTTCTTATGCGATGTAAGCTTTAATCTTGTGAATCTTGCTTGTTGAATATTAGCTTAATCGACTTACAAAGTGTGAAATAACCAAACTGATTTAATCAAATAATCCTTTAATCTGATCAGTTCCTTTAATCTGATAATCTGTAAATCTGATCGCCTTCCATGCTCGGTTCCTTGGTGATCTTACGATCGATTGAGATACAAAACTCAACTGATTCCTCTTAACCTGGTTAGTCTCTTAACCAGCTGGTTATGGAGATCAATCCATCAAGCATTTTAGGTGATTTTTCTCCAAGATCCAGAAGCCCTAGCTCATTGCATAATTCTCTGAATCTGATCTCAGCTAGTGGCTTGGTTAGAATATCAGCTTTCTGTATATCAGTATGAATCTTTTCCATTCTGATATTCTTCTTTTCAACATGATCTCTTATAAAATGGTGTCTGACATCCACATGTTTGCATCTTGTATGTAGAACATGATTCCGAGTGATTGCAATAGCACTATTACTGTCACAGAATATAGGTACATTCTTAGCTACAATGTTATAATCCCCAAATTCTTGACTAAGCTAAGCGGGCGGTTAAGAGCAACAACTTCCGCGGACCATATATTACGCTTCAAAGTAGATGTCGCAATCGATGTTAACCTTTTTGAAAACCACGAGATCGGTTTTTTACCTAAATCGACATGTTCCTGAGGTTGACTTCCTGTCAATTTTGCAACCTCCATAATCAGAATCAGAATACCCACTAAGCTCTAGATTATCATCTGATGGGTAAAATACACCAAGGTTTACTATCCCTTCAGATACTTAAGAACCCGCTTAGCTGCTTCTAGGTGGCTTTGCATTGGATTTTCCTGAAATCTGGCACATACACCTACTGCAAAAGTGATATCTAGTCTGCTGGCAGTCAGGTATAGTAAAGATCCAATGAGAGCCCTATACTCTTTCTGATTGGTTTTCTGACCATCCTCATCTGGATCCATCTTGAATCTAGCTAACATAGGAATTCTGGCTTCCTTACAGTTTTGAACTCCAAACTTAGCCAGTAAACTCCTAGTGTACTTTGCCTGGTAGATGAATATCCCTTATGTACTTTGTTTAACTTGTAGACCCAGTAACTCATCCCGACCCATCATGGACATCTCGAATTTCCGCTTGCATCGAACTGGCAATCTTTCACATAGACTCTTGTTGGGAGATCCAGAAGATGATGTCGCCCACGTAAATCGAACCATCGAGAATATCTTCTCCATCTTCTATTGCGAATAAGGTTACGTCCCATTGTTCCTTTAGTGAACCCATTGTCTATCAAGAACGAGGGAGTGTATCATACCAAGCTCGAGGAGCTTGTTTTCAAACCGTAAAGAGCTTTTCTTAAACGGTACACTTGGTTGCCCTTTTCAAAGCTTGGAGGTTGTTAGACATAAACCTCCTCTGCTAGTACCCCGGCTTAAAAATGCACTCTTTCGTCCATCGATACCACGATGAACCCTCTCACGGAAGCGTATGCGAAAAACACCGAATGGCTTCTAAAGCGGCGGCGGTGCGCAAAGGTCTCATCATAATCAATTCCTTCGATTGTGAATACCCCTTAGCAACAAGTCTTGCCTTATTCACAGTTATGACATTTTTCTCATCTCTCTTGTTCTTGAATACCCACTTTGTGTCAATTCGTCTTGATGAGTTGGTCTATCCACCCGTTCCCAAACTTGATTTCTCTCGAACTGTTCCATTTTCTTCTGCATGGCTAGAATCCGACTTGCGTCTTGTAGAGCTTCATCTCTTTGTTGTTGGTTCCTTCATGGCGGATAACAACAATACATACATACTTTCACCAATCGATGTCTAGTTTTAACTCTATCGGATGGGTCTCCGATGATCGATCGGTTGGATGGTGGTTATCCGAGTTCTTCTTACGATTTGATTTGGTTTTTGGAGAACATCATCTATTTACGATAAAGGTTCATTATTAGCGATTGGGAGTGGTGCGGTTTATGATCCACTTGATAAGAACATGTCTCGGTGATGTTGGACTCATCGTGTCTTGATGTCGTTACGTAGGAACTTGTTGTTCCCCGAACGGATGATTTTTTAGTTGATCTTGTCTCAAATTGCACGAACTTCTTCATCGGCGGTTGTTCGTACCTTAGGATCTGTTTGACTGGTGAATCGGCTAGATCTGGAATGTATCTTTATTACGATTTATCATCATTTTTCCTTGATCGTTAAGTGATCCATTTTACGAGCATCAGTCTTGGTTGATCGGTACATCTTGTTACGGCGATTTCTCTTGTTGAAGATGTTTCATCAAAAGACTACATGGGGTGTTTCTTCCACAACTAGGGTTAACGCTGTAAACCACCGAAAGCCTTGCTAGATGAGGAATATCCTAAGAATATACCCTCATCGACTTGTCTCAAAGGTCTTCAACCCGACTTTTTCCCATTGTTGTGTATGAAACACTTACACCCAAAAACATGGAAGTAAAAAACACGAGGTTTTACGCCTTCCACGCAGTTCATAGGGTGTTTTGTAGTGAGCCTTAGTCGGAAGACATCTGCTTACGAGTGTGGCATCAAAGGTTTATAAACCGCCCGAAACGGCTTGGTATTGCATGTTCATTTAACATCGTGCGGCGAACTTCTTTGAGTGTTCTGTTTCTGCGTTACGCTACTTCATTACTGTTGTGGCGTTCTTGCGGTGATGTTTCATGTTGTATACCAAACTTAGAGCAAAAATCGATAATAAAAGAGTTCAAAAATTACGTACCTTTATCGTCGATTTTTTACTCTGGCGACACCACTTTTCATTTTGTAATCTCTTTAGCGACTCGGGTATCTTCGTTTATCGTCTCATTCTTCTTATGTAAGAATATAACCCGAATAAACTTGGAATAGTCATCCACGATTACGAGTATATTCGTCGTTGAGTCGACTTGGTGTAATCTTGGTCCAAATAGGTCCATATAGGCAATTTGCAATACTCTGCTGGATCTTGGTCGAGGATTTCCTGAATGAAGCTTTGACTGTTTTTTTCCGACGACGTCGACCATGTATGCGATCCTTTGAAAATACTTCATTCGGAAGTCCTTCTACTAAAGACATCCTTGCTATCTTATTAAGAGTTTTAAAGTTCGGATGACTCATTCTTTTGTGCGAGCCAATTCTACTTTTGGAACTCTTAACAATCGACATCATTTCTTGGGCAAGCTGTTCCAATCTGGCTGTGTAGATCGTCCCTTTCCTTGAACCATTTAGCAAGATCCGTTGAGTAGCTCGATTTTTGATAGTGCATTGATCGATCGAGAACTCAACATTTGAATTCGTTGTCCTGCAAATTGTGAAACCGATAATAGGTTATGCTTTAGACCTTTGACATACTGAGACTCCAAACACTTGTACATCACCATTCTCTAAGGTTAAATCCTTTGGTAAAACCAAAGTTATCATCACCAAAAGAGTACCGCGCGGGCCCTTTTTGTTCTATGTAGGAGCTAAGGAGATGTTTGCTTCCAATCATGTGCCTTGAGCATCCACTATCGATGTACCGAGATAGTTGCTTGTACACCTCGCTTTGTTGGCGGACCCACGCATGACACACCAACCAAATCGGGCTTTAGGTACCCTTTTTGGATTGGGTCCTGAGGGGTTAGGGTTGGTTTTGGGGATCCATACAAACAGGGCACTTCTATTGAGATCAGTTAGATCAGAAGGCCTGATTTGTCTCCCATACCTATCAACATAATCATACGTCTCTTTATACGCTTTCTGATTAGTATGATTATTAGTGTGAACCTTGGGTGACTTAGAAGACTTGGGATTTATCTTAGCTGTTTGTCTTCTTTTCATCGATTAATGGCTCGGTCTTTGGTGACCCTAGGTTTCTAATTATAGGGGTAGGGACGACTGCTACCATCAAAAGATTCATATCTTTTTGGTATAGGTGGTTTTTGCAGTTTACCTATAGCTTGCTTATTCGGCAGCTGACCTTGATTGAGTCTCAGATTAGACTCCCCTTTTACAGGTTGTCTTTTCTGATACCTAATCTGTTGATCAGGTTGAGATCTCTTCAGAAGAACTGGGTTCTTCTGTTGATTCCTCGGCTGATGCTTTACCAGTTGGGGTCCATTTACATTCCCCTTTCGATTAGGCTGCTTTACCTTCAATGAGTCTTTTTTCCTTACCGGATACAAGTTTAGCTTTTAGTGTATCTTTGTGAAACTTCGTTTGATTACACCTTTTTTGAAGTGAATCAAACGGGGCTTTTGAGGATGTGGAAGGGTTCTCATACCCAAGTCCCTTCTTGTTAGTCGTTGTTCGAAAATAGGTGTTCATATCTTGAACAGTTTTTAGATGATTTTGTAAAACCTCTATTTTCTTTGCAACTATCCTCGAAGATTTTTAGACTCTCGGTAGTCGGAATAGCTCATCAAATTTAGCTTGAAGGATTTTGAAGTCATCGAACTTTGTTTTTTGTTAATTATCAAGGCGATCTTTGATCTGCTTCTCTGATCGGAAGATTTAACTTTCGAATGTTAAGTTCCTCGATTACCTTCCGGCGGTTTCAACAATTCCGATTCAAGAGCTTTCTTGAGATTGTTCTCTTTAACAAAATTTGATTATTTACGATCCTTGGCTTGTCATTCTCGGCTTCCACTATAGCATAAGTGTCTCTGCATTGGAGAGATCATCAAGCAATTGCTTTCGGTAGAGTAAGCATGTCAATCTCTCCGGCCGGTGTCTTAATAATAGCGGTGTGAAAGCGAACAAAAGCGAGAAGGTTTGGAGGTTACCTCCAGTTGGTCCTCCTTGGCCATCGAGGCGAGATCTCATCGTCATCCTTCGAAGAGAATATCGAGATCTTCATTCTCATAGAAGTCAACAACACTTTGCTTATCGAGGAAATCTTCTCTGAGATGAGTACCCGGAATCCTCGGAGGGCGGATAGGAATCATCAATTCTGATGTGTCGGCGACCATGACTTTTATCCTATAACGTTGCTCTCTTACGTTCCACTTTTTTCTTCCCTTTCTTTTGGCATCAGTGCAGGCGATCTGAAGTGACCCGGTTTCTCCACAGTTGAAACCGCGCTCCATGATCCACGGAACCTTTTCTTCCCAAAAATCATTTAAATGCATATGATCTGTCGGGTGACTTCCTTTCGATAATGTCCCGAACTCATTCATCCGAGATCTGTTATCTCTTCTCTCATCCGGTCAGTTATCTCTTTTCTTTTCTTCTTTTGTGATCTCTTGATCATCGAGATCTGGTTCTTCTACGGAGATCTGTTAAATGATCTCCTATCTCTTCCTCCGGTATGTTGATAATCTTTATAGAATCTTCGATACTTACCAAGTTGAATATTTGATTTTTCAAGTTTCGCAGTAGCGAGCGTCTATTACTGCCTTTTACTTATTATGTTTCCAACGGTTCGGTGGCCTTCGATCTGCTGTTTGGTTCTTTAAACATAATCCCGATTTAGGCGTTGAGGCTTGGCGGGTGCCTCGTCTTCATCTGCTTGTCCTCTTTTCGATTAATCGAACTTCGTGAGCTTTAAGACTTAGGAACAAGCTACTCGGCTTCATCTTTGAAATGTCTTGGCAATCCTTGATTCTGCAAGTGACTTTCATGTCCCATTCTTGGTGAGAGATCTTAAGATCTTGTAGTTGATATCTTTGTCGACATCTCTCTGCCAAGTTCTCGTAGCTTATTCATCGACATAGTAATCCTTCCATCGAGCTCGTTGATGGTCTCGTTGGGCAAAGCATCTTGATTTTTCAAAGTTCACCGGTTAAACTTGTAGTCGGTTTGTCTTTTGATCTGATCATTTCCTTCGCGTATCTCAATTTAGAGTATCCCACATTGCTTTTCGCGATTTTGAGATATTTAATCTTCTCCTTGGTGACTTTATCCATTGTCTTCATGATTATATTCTGGCGATTGTATCTAGAGTATCTGACTTTTCTTTCCTCTCTGCGTCCATCAAAATTTGGGCTTTTTTAGCACAAGACTTCCGTGGCAAAGTCTGGATCTCCTCCAACTGCGGGGTTGTCTTGATATATGATGATGAGTCCTCTCAATGACTTCCATCATTCTCGCCGCTTATCGAACCTAGATGGTTGCACATATATATATGGCCCAATCGCATACTCATCAATTGAGAACTTCGGCAGATCATGATACATACCCGGAGGTATTATCCATCTTTGAAAGTGATTTTGGAAAAAGCGAATGAGTTTTAAAAACGGTTTTTCAAGATCTGTTCAAATGACCACAAAGATTCTTCCTCAAGAATCGATGATACTCAAAGCCGATTAGTCCAGCAGAACCAATTTGCTCGATACCACTTGTAGGTCTCGAATCGGGTTTTGTGAGGGGCGTAAGTCTAGAGGGAGGGTGAATAGACTTAAAAAAACTTTTTGTCAGATCGGTGTAAAGCGAAGCTTTGTCGGGATCTGATGCAAGTGAATCCATTTGGGTGATATCTAACTTACTAATCGCTGAAGGCGCATCAATTCGGTATCTATCGGTTTAATTGATTGTCGCGGAAGCTAAGTTTTACCCGTGTGAAAAACCGGTTTTAATAAATCGATTCCAAAGTCGGTCTTTCAACCAAATTGACTAAAGTGTCAAACTTGATCGGATCGAAAGCTTGGTGCTTTAGGTGATCTTAACTTAGAATATGTATGCGGCTTTAAATAAGTTGAGTTCGATTGTGTAAAGCGATTAATCAAAGCGGTAAAAGCACACAAGATTTATAGTGGTTCGAATAAACCGGTCCCTACGTCCCACTCTTCCCTATCACAAGGGGGCACCAACTAAACCAAATGGACTTAGATTTTTTGTGTTAGTCCAACACAAGACACCAACAGATATTTAAAGAGTTCTCACTCAACCGATCCTGAAATCGAACTAGAAACCCTAGTCGAAATCTTGCTAAACAACTTAACCTAACTTTGGGTTTGGGTAAGATTGTTTTAGTTCCAACTTTGAAATCTTTTCTAGTTTTTAAGTAGCCTTTCGGTAGATGAAAAGATTTACGTGCTAAGAACTTATGGGATGAACACTTAGAAAATAATCTTCAAGTTCGTGTTCTTCGTGCGGAAATCGATTATAAGCAGGCTTCTTGATAGTTTTCATGTCTTCACTCTGAAGTGTAATCCCATATTTATAGACCTCGAAATCAAAGAGCCGTTGGAGAGCAATTTGAATTCGAGGCTATATTTGGTAGACTTGCGGGATTGATGTGGCGTCTTGAGAATCGGCATGCCCGGCGTGAATAGTGTCTTTTATAGCCCGTTAGAGAAAGCGGCACCAAATCCTCAGATTGCGGCTCCGATCATCGTGTCTCGTTCTTATTGGTTAATGAAGAACTTTTTCGGTGTTGTTCTACCAACTAAGGTTGACATTCTTCTTGTTCGGATCATCGGCGTATGATTTGGTGAAACATCGATTTTCACGGTGGTGACTTTGTCGATCAAAACCGATCATCTACCTTATAAGTCTTCTGGTGCCGATTGTCTTAGCTTCAACTAGCGAGACTTCGGTGATGTAGGTCTTCCGGTTGCGATCTTCATGACTTCAAATTTGAGATATCTGACTTTATCAGATCGATCTGATCTTCTGTTCTTCTCTTGCCTTCTGGCCTGTCGGATATCAGATGTTCTTCATATCTTCAGAACTGACCTATACATATTGAGGTTTCCCCTCAATATGTGACCTATCTACTACATCAGTTGTTCTATACAATAATTATCAACCCCAGTATCTTATAACCGGTAATAAAAACATCATCGGTCAATGCGTCTCGACCTGGTCTATTATATGTGTTTTAGAACTTTCATCAAAACTCTAAATTTCCCAACATATATATATATATGTACTAATGAACGATTATTATGTTTCGGAATGATTTTCACCCCCAAATATGCACACGCATAAAGAAATTTGTAGTCATTTTTAAAATGTAAAGTGAACGAATCTCGTTTTTATGTAATATTTTGCAATTTAATTAGATGAAAATGAACTCCACGAAGAGCTGCAAGAGAACAATTATTATATTAGTAAATTTTTTAAAAAAAATTATTGATTTTTGAATGAATTTTTTTTTTATCAAAAATTATTCAACATATTTTGGTCTCTAAAACGGAAATCGTTGAGCCATATACCAAGTTATCAAAAGAAATGGTGGTGGGCTTTTGAGTTTTGACGTTTGAGTGACACAAATGAAAAATCATTGCAATAGTATGACATTGATTTGCATGAACGGACAAGTCTTTATGCCCAAATTTTCTTGTGGTTGCAATTAAAATTGGCGTCCATCTTTTTAAATTTCTATATTAATTCAATTCTGAATTCTCTCTCTCCCTAAATTTTAATATAAAAAAATTTTTATAAATTCTCTCTTTTATTTTTCTTTTTTCAGTCAAATCCAATTTAGAACAAAACGGTTTGTGTCCCATCGCATGCCGTACAGTGTATATTAATTCTTGTCCCCAAAATTTATTTTCCTGTAATCAGAAGACGAAACATACCAGGTGATTTTCACATTATCATTTTTTTGAGGGGTTTACAAAAGTCTTTTTGATGGCGACCAAAAAATCAAATCTCACCTCCTCTTTAATTATCCATATCATTTTTTTCTTATCCAGAGGCTAGTACCAGGGGCCAGAGGCTAGTACCAGGGGCGTAGCCAAGAATTAATAGTGGGTTGAGCTGAAAAATAAACGCTTCGACACAGTAAAATTTATACATATTAATATTTTAATGTTCATTTAAGTTATACCCTATCACGGTCTCATTTCTAAAAGAAAAATGACCAAGTCTTTGTATCGTCGCAGTGATCACAAGACTTCATCATATTGCATTTTAGAATAAATGCAACATGTTATCTTGAAAGATACAACTTATTTTACAATTGAATCGTAACTATTAATATGAAAATAAAGTTGCGGTTTTAGTGTAAAACAAGTTGCATCAATCGGTATAACAAGTTGCATGGTTCTAAACTGTAATATAAATGCACGGTTATAAAACAATTTGAGTTTTTATGTGGTTAGATGTAAAATAATATATTTTGGCTAGGCTAATGCTTGTAATTTAAAATATGTAACATATATATATATATATATATATATATATATATATATATATATATATATATAAGAGATTATATGGAAGATGTGCCCATGGCTAGAGCCAAATATAATCAAGGGAAGATCCGCCCATGGCTAGTACCAAATATAATCTAGAAGTATATTTACGTGAGACCGTCTCACGTGAAACACGGAATATAATTGAGTATTAACATTTTAAATATAATTGAGTATTAACACTTTAACACTTTGAGAGGAATGAGTATT
Organism: Stenogyne calaminthoides; assembly: GCA_037126765.1. Taxonomy (NCBI): domain Eukaryota; kingdom Viridiplantae; phylum Streptophyta; class Magnoliopsida; order Lamiales; family Lamiaceae; genus Stenogyne; species Stenogyne calaminthoides. The sequence goes on along the minus strand of JBBCBC010000011.1, from coordinate 1,039,204 downwards.
GATTTGTGCTAAATTATATCTCGTCTCATGCATGAGATCGTCTCATACGAGTTTTTGTCAATAATTTTAATTTGTACCGCAGTTGTAATGTTTAATATATTATTGTCTAAACTTTCTAAATTAGGATTTAAAAATTTTGAAATATATATATATATATATATATATATATATATATTGAAAGGAACAATTTAATATATTGAATGAATTAAAATTGTTAATGCAACACATGAACTTAATCAAGGACTTGCATACCTAGGTTTTTCAAAAAAAAAAATATATACTCGCTCGTTCTGTCCCTTAATAACATTCTCTTTTTTTTTATAGTATTTTAATTAAAAAAATGAAGTTAATTTAGCGTATTGAAAGGGAGAAAAAATATATGTGGAGTAATGAGTGAAGTAATAAGTGTCATTTTTTTTATAATATTGTATGAAAAATAAGATAAAAATTATGAATAGTCAAATTATTTTTTTATTTATAAGAAAAGAAATTTATTATGAAATTGATTAAAAAGGAAAACGAGAAATTTATAGCGAAACTTTATTATACCCTATGGTCAGCAAAGCTAAAGAGTGGTTTCTCTAGTGTTGATTTTTTGATGCCAATTGCCAAGTTCATGAGCCAATACATTAATTTTGACTTTACATATTTTATTATGTATGGTTATTGGTAAATGGACCATATATTATATATACCTGCACTCGCGCAGACGTATTTAACATTTAAAGTTTAAAGCGTAAAAGTAATAATTCAAAATTAAATTTTAGGATGTATAATTTTATAAGGGTGTGGCATGTATTCTATCAAAATAAATAAAAAAATCAAGAAAAGGAAAGGAACATGTAAGCCATGACGTTAATGTTATACTCATAAATCAAAAGCCAAAATCAAATTAATGTTTCCTAGTAGCAAAAACCCATAACTAAAAACAATCATTTTCAAAGTACCAAAAACATGAACCAATCGACATCAGCAAATCCAAGGCCATGATCATGCAATTTTGACTAATTTTTTCATTAAATAATGCAGGAAAATGTAATTAAATGAAATAGGTCAACAGTTAACATAATCTGGCTATGTTTGAGATTGAAGACCAAAGCCTCGTGTAACTAACTTAATTAATACTAGGAAATGTAGGGGATGGATGATATATTTGATCTATCCATAAAAGATAGGATGCTTAACAAATAGTCAAAGCCATGCATGATATATAGTTAATTAATTATTTCTTCGAGACAAATAAACAAATTAAATATCGTCGGGAATTTTAGAGTGGTTATTATGAAAAATACTTGAAATAAATGTCGATTATGCCGGATTCACATTTTTTGTGTACAATTAATGTATATAATTGCTATGATCAATATTGATTATTTCAAAAAAAAAATCTAACAAAAAATAAAGATAGTATTAGACAGTCGGAAAATTGGCTTCCACAATAGTAACAATGTGATTCGGAACATGAATCGAGGAAAAAACATGAGTAATAGAAGTAAAACCATGAAAAACAACTAATTAAATGTGCCATAGAGTTTTCAGCTCTCCTAATCCAAGTAAAAGTAACTCTATCAAAATCAGCAACCAAATCCCGAATATCACGAACAATAACTGAGACTCCGCCTCAGATAAAGTAAGACATAAATCACAGTTTGAGTATCACACTCAACAAACAAATTGCGTACCCCATTCTCTCTAGCGAACTCCATCCCACGTCTAATCGTCAAAGCTTCCGCAACATTCACAATGACCTTATCACATGCACCTCGAAACACAGTCTCACACAACTCCCTTCATTTCGAAGAACTCCAACAATCCTCGAATCATAACCTGGTCGAACTGAAGCATCTATATTAAGCTTCTACTGTCCCTGCCTCGGAGGTCTCCACACCGTGACACGGCCGTTCATTTGAAGACTTGTGATTTTTTAAGCGATACAAGATAAGTTAAATGCAAAATGTAAAAAAAGAAAATAGAAAAAAATAAAAATCACAAGTAAAAATCTCCCTATAATTTAACGTGTGACTAGTAGCTTATTGTATTAACTATTAAATCAAACTCGAATTGCAACGTGATATGTCTGCACACCTAGCTGAATGTCACATGTAGCCAAATTAAAATGCAAAAAACAAACATAATAAAATATCGCCCTAAAAATATCTCCCATTTTACCAAACTATAGCTGAATGTATATTGCCAACTCGGCCACATTGAAAAAGCTTATATATAAGCATAAGAACATTCTTCAAAAATAATTATTTTAATGATTGGCTTTAATGATGGATTTCTTTATTTTCAAAATCATTTATTTTTTTATTTTGTGTTTTGACATAAATCTAAGGAATCTGTATACAAGTTCAGAGGTAAAATCATAGATGAATGACACTAACATAGGATAAGCAAAAACACATGGTTTGTCTCTTAATCCCATCATTACTTTGGGACATTTTTTCCCCTAGTAATTACCAAATTACTTTTTGGTATATATGTAATTTGTTTAGAGATAATTTAAGAAATGAAAATACATATATAATTAAAAAAAGATCTTTTTTTTTTTAGAATCATAAACGATCATCACTATTTATGAAAAAAAAAATTCTTAGAAATTTTGTAAATATAATGGAAAATTTCGCAGGTAATTCTTTATTTTCTTGTAATGTTTTAACCCTAATCCGCATATAAAATATTTCAAAACTAATTTATTAAAATTATTAAATTTTCTTGTGGTCATAATATATTAATGGTATTCACATATTACAATCATTAATTCATCATAACAAATCAATATATTATATATATGTCAAAAAAATAAGGGAGGTGTTAAATGGGCAGATTCGGCCCAGTACAGAATCATTAAAAAAATTTTGCCCTCACACTCAAGAATATGTCCTCAATCAAACCATCAAATTTAAAATAGTATTTTCTGTCCACCAACAATTACCCAAAAATAATATTGTAGTAAGTACATGCATGTTGCGTTAATACACATCACGTGTAAGTATGTGATTAATAATCATACACGTAACATGATCATGATATAACATACACGATAACACGAATTGAACCATGAAGAGTGATTATAATAGTAAACTTTAAATTTGAAAGATAATTAATTTAAGAGTGGGTCATATGTACATCCTGGTGCACCATGCACTCATAATGCATTTTAGAATCATGCAATTTGTTATATTGAAAGATACAATTTATTCACACTGAATCGTATAATTATTTTTCCATATTAATAGTTACTTTATTTAGTGTAAACAAGTTGTATATTTCAGTATAACAAGGTGTATGATTTTAAAATACACTATGAATACATGGTGCATCTATATGTATACAAAAATTTGCCTTAATCCAAACAAGAAAATAAATTAAAATATGTACACTGCATTATGTTTAATTAATTACTCTGTTAGAATAATTATTAATTCACTCCCCTAGGAATATTGATACTAGTATAAGACAAAGAAAAGTTAATTAACAATAGGATCACATGAGTTTTATCAACTTTCTTCAACATGATGCTATGTTTGGTTCTCTTTGAAAAGGTAATATTGCTTCTTCAATTTGGATTGGTGTAGTTTGGACCATTTGGACAAAAAGAAATGAATGGGTGTTCGAAAGGAAAGAGTTGGATGCAACAAGAATATCAAATGAAATCATTGCAAGAACTTGGTCATGGGTCACGGCAAAAAAGTTACAAGCTAGGGCGATCTCTTTTGTGAATTGTCGAACTAATCCTAATTGTTGTTAGGTGTGATTTTTGCATATTTATAGCCTGGAATTGTGGTCCTAAGGCCTGATTTTTCTTCATTTGTAAGGGAAGATGTACCCCTTGTACCCCACTTTATTTAATGAAGTATTCTTTTCCGATAAAAAAAAAAAAAGATCACATGACCTTGATTGCCTATTATTGAGAGATTGTTAGGACATTGTCTGTACTAAACACTTTTATGAAATTATTTGGTCGGAGAATATGAGGAATAACGAATAAAATATAATGTTACAGTATGATTATGATGTTTAATTAATTGGAAACAAGTGCAATAATCACTTTTGACTTTAGTTAACTCTCTATCAACATTAAGTTAAACAAACATGTCCAACTTAATTAAAGTTACCGTATATCCACACTTAATTAGCCATCAAATGCATGATTATGTTTTAAATGCATTTGAGAATAATTTTATGATCTTATATATCCTAAGCCTGAGGTGAAATAAATCAAATAGTATATATTTCATCTTAAATTTATATATATCCAAAAGGTATATATACATATATGTACATATGAAATGTATCAGATATTATTTGTAAGAGTGGGTCTCATATGTATCCAGTGCACCGTGTATTCATAGTGCATTTTAGAATTATATAACTTGTCATTAATTTTGAAGGATACAATTTGTTGAGACCGAATCTTGCAACTATTTTTTCATGTTAATAATTTCACGATTCAATATAACAAATTACATTTTTCAATATAACAAGTTATATAAATTTAAAATATATTATAAATGCACGATGCATCTGGATGCATACCATACTTAAATTTTTTTGTAAAAAAACAATGCAAGTTTAGTGTATTTCATTAATGTAGACAAAATCTGAACAATTTGGAGGGGTGGCCATTGGGATTTTATGACAACCCATACTCTTTACATAGGAGAATTTGTCAGGAAGAAGTTTGACCTTCTTTTGACAATTTCAATGTATTCAGCAATTTCTTGAAATTCGTGGAGTTGTATATAATTTGTTTTCATTTTAATACTCAACATATTTCTCATCCTATAATAATCTATGAATAGATAAATAGTTTGTGTTGTAATATTGTGAAAATTGTTCATCGTGAAATTAATTTATTTTTTATAGATACGATCTTTTATTTATTATGATTAATTCCATTTAATAATATAAGTCACACACTTCAATTATTACTATTAATATTTCTATTAAAATATTTTTATTAAAATATAAGTCACTCCTTAACCAATTTTATAGATTTTTATCAAATTTGTTAATATCTTTTAGTAATTAATATAACACAATAATTGCATCTTTACGTACAATATTTATAAGGCCATGTTCCGTCTAAAAAAAATAAAAAATTATAAGGCCATGTTTGGATTGATAAGTTTAGTTTGAAATAAAAGATTTCAAATTCTAACATAACGAATTTTACTATAAATTTGTCTGAATAGATTAGTTTGTTGTAAATTTAACTTTGTTACTATATTTTTTATTATATAATAAAGTCGTTTAATTTTTTTTTCTTCAATTCTCTTCACATTGCAAAACTCTCGATCTGAAAGACTGAAACTCCAAACACTTCCTCACTGAATTTGATTTTCTGGCAAGTAAAACACAATGCGAGTTCATATTTAACTACTCCTTCCCTCCCATGAAAACTTAAACACTTAAAATAGCACACAAATTAACCAAATAAAGTGGATTTTAGTGAGTTTGAGTGGAATAAAATAATAGTATTGTGAGTGTATTAACTACTCCTCTAAATAATGTTGAGACGTCCAAATAAGACAAATGTTCAAGTAATGTTGGGACAGAATGAGTAACAAAGTTTAATATGATTGATTACATTGATTTCCAAATCATTTTCTCAAATATTATCCAACTCAACATTCATCCACACATCTTTTTAAAATTACATAAAATTGTACTGGATTAAGAGAGATTACTATATACTCCAATTAAGTTAATTTTTAAAATCTAGCAAAATTACTCAATATACTTAAAAGAAAATTTGTGGGGAAGATTCAAAACTTCAAATTTATTAGAGATAAGTCAAATAGTAATTAATTTATTTGAAATTCAAATAGTTCTCAATTACACACTAAATACAATTATCGGTATTATAAAAAATAAAGTTATATTTCTGTGGATCCTGTTAGTTGTTAAGATGTTCAATCCTATTTGCAAGTGTTTTTTGACTTCTTTTGTGTAAAGTGGATGTTAGGAATTAAAGCAAGCAAATTATGGGAGAAAATAATGGAATTTAGAAATTAAGAGAACAAAATAATTTGGTTACCCAGTTCGTCAAACTAACTACATCTGGGGGCACTACCAAGCCAGGAGAGATCTACTATATCGTATAAGATAGTCTGAAGAGTCATACATACAATAGTAGTCGGGGTATTTATAATAGAAACCTAGGTTTGACCCGTCCTGGCGAAACCCTAAAGATGGCCCGGGCCTCTCGTCTGAGGCCTCGGAACCCGCTCGACCTCGGTCCTTGGTCGATTTATTACCTTTTCGTCGACAACCTTGCTCGGCGCCTTCTCACCCGCTGCAAAAGGGGCCCTCGACCGAGCACACTTTCGACCTCGAAACCTTCGATCGGCGTCTCCGCGCCCTGCATCCCGTTTCACTCGGCTCCATCCACTTGACAATCTCCCACTGGGCGAACACGGAGGCCCGACCTTTGGAGGCGGAAGTGCCTCAACGACCGTCTTGTCCTCTAGGAATCATTGAAGCGTCTTGTCCTCACTGGACTCATTCGAACGTCTTGTCCTCCACTGGACTCATTCCGAACGTCTTGTCCTCCTGGACTCATTCCGCCTTTCGGACTCCAACAATCCCAACAATCTCCCACGCAGGCCGACTCCAAAAGCGTAACTTCGTCTTCCCCGTCTCACATTGACATCCCCTCTCCAACTCAAGCATAACCCAAGCACGCCCCATACCGCACCCCGGATTCAATGCTCTTCATCCACTTCCCCATAATATCTCGGCACGCTTTCAACGACCTTCTTGATCTTGCAAGAACTAGAATTCAAAATCCATTCAAATCAAGCTTCTCAACAGACGATTTCTCTTCAGCCACCATAATTGCTCTCCACAGATCCCTTTAACCCGATACTCTGATACCAGTTGTTAGGAATTAAACAAGCAATTATGGGAGAAAATAATGGAATTACGAATTTAGAGACAAATAATTTGGTTACCCAGTTCGTCAGGAATGACTACGTTTGGGGGCACTACCAAGCCAGGATAGATCTACTATATCTTATAAGATAGTGCAAGTAGTGCAAGATACAATGGGGGAGTTAGGGGGTTATTTATACAAAAAACCTAGGTTTGGCCCATCCTGGCCGAAACCCTAAAAGATGGCCCCTCCCTCACGTCAGCCTCGGAACCGCTTCGACCTCGGCCCCAGGTCGAGTGGTTCTCGATCGACAACCTTGTTCGAGCGCCTTCTCACCGCTGCAAAGGGGAGCGCTCGACCGAGCACACCTGCTCGACCTCGAGCACTAGTCGAGCGCCTCCCGCCCTGCATTCCCGTTTCACTCAGGCTCCATAACCCAACAGTGGACACCTTATCACGAGAAGCGCATGATACATAAGTATATATTTCTATTTTCACTTTGTCTATATGTATATTTTGTTTCAATTTTGATGAGAATTCACTAATTACAATTATGTGTGTAATTAATGTTTCTTTATAATCTCCTTTCAAAAACTATTTCCTTTCAAAAGGCAACACATTTTCCTATTTGTTTTAGACAAAGTATAGTGTGAACAAGTTTTACGGTAAAATTGGTTAAGGAGTGTGACTTTTATTATAAAGGAGTGTGACTTTTTACTGTAAATGGTGTGACGTTTTACTATAAAGAGTTACTCATAAAAGTGAAGGGTGTGACTTATATTATAACAAAGAGTGTCGTAGTGATAACTGAAGGGTGTGACTTATATTACTAAAGGGTGTAACTTATATTACTAAAGAGTATGTATATAAAAAAAAATCGGTTTACAAGAAAGCAAGTTTTCATGAGATACCAACTCTTATTTTTAAAAATAAAACTCGATGTATTACATTATATAAATTACAAAAAGGTGCATGGCCAACAGTCCCTGATTCCTCCATGCTTTACACGATATACATGTACCAGATGTTTTTCATTCAAAAATTTATATACTCATTTATGTGTGTATATGCGTGATAAAAGGAAACATGTTTCCAAAATTTATACACTCATTTATGTGATACATAGGTATGCTGTATGTGTGAGAAAAAGAAAACATGCTATGTAATATGGGCTGGGCTATGTAAAACAATTAACATTTTTTTAATGAAATGAGCGAATTAATACATTAATACTAACTACCCCTTTTCGGAAGACTTTACGCCACTTTTATGGCACAAAAATTAAGAAAAATATATAATGAGTGAATATTGAAAAATAATTTTATAATTTTTTATGCATAAAATAAATAAAGTACTTTAATTGAGTGTGTGTATGTCTCAAATTAATAAAATTTTGTGTAAATATGTGAATATTGTGGGGATGAATTTAGTAAAGGGTTCCTTTTTTCAGGTGTGTAAAGTGCTGTGTGACGTCCCAATAAAAAAAATGTACAAAGTCTTATGGGATGGAGGGAGTAGTATAAAATTAATATATTTTAATAAAATAATTAGTACTATTAAAAATGTATACAAAATACAAATCTTTGTACAGTTAAATTTTATTATAAAATTTGTCTTCCAATATCTATTAATTTAAAAATAAATTAGGCTTCTTATGTCACATAATTGTCAAAGTGTCCAACAATAGTACATGATATTTCGTCAAAAAGTTATACTGTACAATATACATAGTCATAGGCGGAAGTATATGGATGGGTGAATTTGTGAATAATTTTTTTTATGTATACCAACATGTATTTCAAAAAATTGCAATGCTTAATTTTTCCTACTGCCTACAAAAAAATATTGTTTTTCTAAATTAAAAATAATTATCAAATATCAACTTCATAAAAGTCTTATTCCTCGTTTGGCTAGCCTTCAATTTGGACCAAGAAAGACGTCCCATTTTTATTCTTTGAATAGATATTGCCACTTATGGTCGTATCATCAAGTCACTTATTATTTGAATAGTACACTTATTTGATGCTTTAATTTGATAATAAATTTCGGGTCAACATGTCACTTTCGTTTTTTCTAATTGGTTTATCAATTTATATTAATATATTCTGTTTAATTCAGTGGTGAATAAATGTACATAATTATTATTTTTTATCAAAATATGTTAATTAATTGCATAATTAAAGTCAAATAAAGGAGGCCGAGTAAATCATAATATTCTTTGCGAGTATTTACATAATTCAATTCAATTTAATTTAAAACCGTAATTTCATTCAAACATTTTGTTTTGAACTTTAATTTCTTTCAAACATTCAAAAGGAAGACTATTGAGTCAAACATCACGATTTTGACTTCAAAAATGAGGAGCGTTACACCAAATCATTTCGTTAATTTATTTTTTAAATCTTTGAAAATCAAGCATAATATTCAATAAAAATGTACTCCACCTGTTAAAATTGGTCCACGTTTTTAAGTAGTGTATGAGAGTGTACTTACTGTAGATATGTTTTAATTAGCATAAATATGTCTAAATAAAATTTACTTAATTTCAAAAGTGATCTTATGATCTAAATATATTTTATTAAATGCAGCATTAAACGTCTTTAAACAAACACATGTTAAGAAAAAAAGTTTCACTAAATAATGTTGATTAGCACGTGGGTTATGTTTATTTGTGGATTATCAAAATAATATTTTGTTTTCTAAATTCAAATGCATATTTATATGTAAAACTATGCAAGTTAGATTTCAAAATTAACAAAAAATCTAACATATAAAATCTACAAAATTCACAAAAAATAAACCTAACATATAATATCTACATTTTTTTATATTGTTTTTCTTATTTTTACTTTTTATCAATAATACAAATTAATTTTTACAATATAATTAACTTTTTTTTTTGATAATGAAAAGATGAAAAAATCTCCAACCCGGGGAAAACTATGTCGAATACATATGAAAATAATTAATAATAACTAACTAATATTTTTTATAATAATAACTAATTATAATAATTAACTAATACTCACCAAAATCATTAAATTTTAATAAATACATGTGTCATATGACTTTTAGGCATACTATCACAAATAACATGTACAAGGATAAAATTGAAATATAATATTTAATTCTTTTAAATTGATTTAAAATAATATTACCCTTGTCTCATTCTTTAATGAACTCTTACGATTCATAAGGATTTATAAGAATAATAATAAAGTGATAAAATGTTAAGAGTAGAAAGAATTGTTTATTAATATTTTATGTGATAAAGTGAGTATTTCCTAAAATTCCATTTTAAGAAATGTTCTTTAAAGATTAAGACAAAAAAAATGGAAATAGTTTGTTAAAAATTGAGACGGAATGAGTAATCACTTTCAGAAAAAATAAATTCTCAAAAAAGATAAATAAAATAAACGGAAGGAGATATCATCTAAAACAAACCTTAAATTGTACAGTTCAATTGGTATATTTCCTTTCCTATTTTATAAGGTGTATTGGTAAATATATTTTCCTATTTTAAAAGGTGTAAAAAAAGGTAATTGTTTAATATAAGTAGGGATTGTGTAGGATCTTTATTATCCTTATATATTTTACAAAAATCTTTGTAAAAATTGTCGGATGTTAAAACTTCAAACAAACTTGAATCAATGCCATTTAATATAATTATATAATTTAATAATTAACCAAGCCAACTACCCTTGTTATACCTTTTTAAGATTTAAATTTTACAACCCACTGTTCTCTTTCCCTATTTTACCAACTTTTTAATTCGATACATTTAAAACACAGCATGTGTCGATGAAACATTAAAGGAAATTAAATATCAAATTAAAATAAAAAGATACGATACCTATCCAACCCACTTAATAAAATATTTTATTTCCATATACATCATATTAGATAATATTATTTCCAATTAATAATATATACTCCTTGGAAAATCTTTTGCAAATTTTCTGATAAAGAAAAAATCTTTTCTAAATTTTCCTTATATATTTTGGGTTAGTAAAAATTGGGAATAATTGCAGAGAGTACTGTTAAGTACACACACTGTTACACACGAAAAAACACACACAAACGGAGCTCGAAATCTCGGTTCACGGGCCATCCGTTCACGGATATCAAGGAATTTCTTCTTCTTTTTTTTTGGTAATTTTTTTTCCTTTTTCCATATATAGTTTTATTTATTTATTTATTTTCAACGGTTGAACCCTTTTTATCATTCCATGAGCTATTATTTCTCTCAAAATTTTCCCCAATTTTACTTATAATTTATTGCGATTGCCAGTTCTCTTCTTTGCTGCCTTTTTAGTTTCTAGACAGCCAAAAAAGCGAACCCCCTCCTCGATCTCTCTGCTTCAATTCGATCTCATAAAACTGAATCAAACCCATGTGTGCAAATCTCCAATTTCCCATAGTTTCAATCCTTTATTTAATCGGTGGCTTTTTTTTATAATGGTAACAATTTGCTATTTTGTTCTTCTGTTGCTTGGAATGTGATAATTTGGGGCGTGTGTGTGTGTTTTTTTGGGTAAAAGTCGTTATCTTGGTAATGGGTTTTCAATTTCTGGGTTAAATGTATCCGGGTTTTTTGGTGTGGAAAAAGTTTGATTTTGTTTCCAATTTTTTTAAAATTGAGGTGAGTTATTCATGTGGGAGGACTAGGTTCAATGGGCGTGGATTGGGATCCATGTTAGATCTATTTGTTTATCTTTTTCTTATAGTTGTAATCAGTGCTAGTAATTTATTTGTTTTATGTTCTTGCTTGTCTGGTAATTTTAATTGTTTATTATTTATGGTTTTTTGCTGAAACCTTGGTTATGGTGCTGGTTGTTTTGTTTAGTCAGTTTAATTTCATATATCACTTTAATTGTGTTCTCTTTCTTGCTTACAGGTTTTATATTGGAAGGTAATAAGCACATTGCCTAGGGTTTAAAAAACTTGCAGAGGGGTTTCTGTTTTTCTTTTTTATTCATGGATTGAAATCAAGGAATCATGAATAGCTTCAGTGAGGAAGACGAAGAATCTCGATTTTTCGATGCTTTGGAGCACATTGTGCAGGAGCCTGATCTGGGGTCAGAATCCCCTGCTCCCAAGTGTAGGGAATATGATGTGTGGACTAGTGTTCCTCAAAGTGTTGGCGAGCGCCGAAGGGAGTTTATTCAATGGATGGGATTGAGTCCAGATGGTGGGAGTGAAGGACGAAATTCGGTTGATTCTTGTGATTCTAGTGATAGAGATGTTAATTGTGTGGAACGAAATTCGGTGGATTCGTATGATAGAATTATGGAGAATAGTGGGGCTGTGTTGAGAAATTCTGAAGATGATTTCTTTTCTAGCCGTTCTTCTTCGGTATCAGGTTACAATACTGACGATTTGCCAAACGAGAGGGCGAGGCTACCACGAGTTCGAGTTGTTGGGGGGTTCAATGAATCAGTGGGGGAATTGGAGAATTATTGTCATTCCTCCCGGTCTGCTCGCCATTCTAAGCAGAGGGAAATTGAGTTTAATTCTAATAATAACGGTACGCCTAAGATTCTGAATAGAATGAAGGAGAGGTGGCTGAATAAATGGCGCTCTATATCTTGTATAAATAATAGGAATGTGAAAGATGAAGATAATGTGGGATTGTATAATTTCAGTCAAGCTCAGAGCAAGAAGATTCGTAGAGTTGGGGTTCGTCATCATCGGAGAAAATTGAAGGAACTTTCTGCCCTTTTCTTGGGGCAAGATATTCAAGCTCATGAGGGCCCGATTGTGACGATGAAATTTAGCCCAGATGGGCAGTATTTAGCTAGCGCTGGGGTCGATAGGATTGTGAGAATATGGCAAGTGGTGGAAGCTGAGCATGGGGGTACAAGGGACATTTCGGAAGTTGATCCTTCGTGTGTGTACTTTTCGGTCAGTCATCTTTCCGAATTGGCCCCTCTCAAGGTGGAGAAAGATAAGCTTAAGGGTCTGAAAAGGACACCGGATTCTGCTTGTGTTATTTTCCCTCCAAAGATTTTCCGAATTATAGAGACACCATTACATGTATTCGAAGGACATAGTGAGGAAATCTTGGATCTTTCATGGTCAAAAAACAATGTATGTTTAAAATGAGTGATTGTATCATAATTTTATAATATCTTTGATTTTGGTTTAACTGATTCTTTTTTAAAATTTGTTTCCTTGCAGTGTTTGATTTCATCCTCAGTCGATTCAACCGTTCGTTTGTGGAAGGTCGGGGTTGATCAATGCCTCAAGGTCTTCCGTCACACTGATTATGGTAGGTACAGATTATTAGCTAATTTGGGGATGAAAATAAAATTTAAAAACTAAATATTGTGTTTTGTTGCTGATTTTATTGTCTAAAGTCACATGTAATGCTGTGCAGTGACATGCATACAATTTAATCCAGTGAATGATGATTGCTTCATCAGTGGTTCAATAGACGGGAAGGTTCGAATGTGGAGTATCAATGACTGTCGTGTTGTCGATTGGACTGAAACGAAGGATATAGTCACTGCTGTTTCTTATCGCCCTGATGGGCAGGTCCGTTTTCTTATTACCTTTTATTTGTTTCTGTTTCAGCTTCTAAATGTTTGATGAATAATTATTAATAATGAAGTTCTTAACTTCTTGTTGAACAGGGAGGGATTATTGGTTCTATTACAGGCACCTGTAGCTTTTTCGATATATCAGGTAATTTTTTATTATTTTTTTGGACAATTCTCTGAGAATTTGAATCTCAATATTTATTTCTGAAAGACTGGATCTTTTGATGAAAAGTCGTGATACTTTTTGGGACTATCTTAATACATACCATTTTTTCTTTTTAATAATATTTGAAAGTTATGGATTAAGTCATCAAATTTTCGGTATATTAATTTATGCCTTCTTTAAGCTGGTTATATGAATTCTTCCGTATGATATTCAAGCATAATTATGAGAGGAAAGTCAAAGGATCAATTTTGAAGCCCTGTACATTCCATATTTATGAACAGGATAATTATTTTACAACAAAATTGATGAATTGTTTATGTTGCTTGTATCAGATAATCACTTCCAGATAGAGAGTCAGATGTGCTTAGCTAATAAGAAGAAGTCACCCTGCAAAAGGATAACCGGCTTTCAGGTTACTTTTTAGCTCACTTATTATATTTCCTCATTCAGAAATTGCTCAATGCAGAATTTCCTAAATTTTTTGTTATCTAAATGCAGTTTTTGCCACAAAACCCAACAAAAGTCTTGGTCTCTTGTGCTGATTCACATGTCAAAATTATAGACGGGATAAATGTGGTCGGGAAGTACAAAGGTATGTACTTAAAGCATTTTATATTTTAGATAATTACAAAAGGTCATGGGTTCGAGTCACCAATTTGACTGATTAATTTCTTTTTATAAAAACTACCCTTGGAAGTGTAGCCTACATATGTTACTCAAGACATTGCCCTTCGATAGTATTCACTAGTTTTGGTAGTTATCCGTGGCATTTGATGTGGCAATTTGTTCGAACAACTATATTTCTTCGATAATATCACTAATTTGTATCTCTGCACGTGGCCAGGCCCTTGGAACGCAGGAAATAACATTTCCGCCTCGTTTACATCAGATGGAAAGCACATAGTTTCTGCATCCGACGATTCAAATATTTACGTTTGGAACTACACGAGTAATGGAAACACGTCGCCGAAAGTCGTGCGTTCATCGGAGTGTTTCTCGTGTGATGCCTCGGTTGCCCTAACATGGTCTGGCTTAAAATCTCCCTCCCTGAGTTCAATTAAATCGTTGCCATTCTCACCGTCGTCCACTTGTTTTTCGTTAAGCCAAGAATTTCCTTTGGACTCCAACTCCAAAGGATCGGCAACTTGGCCTGAGGAAAAGCTTCCCAAGTCGAGCCCGCGGTCCTTAACATCTTCGTTGGGCAAGTCTCAGTTCAAACTGTTCAAGACTTCTTGCCAAAGCTCATTGAACTCTAGTGCGTGGGGCCTAGTTATCGTGACCGCTGGGTGGGATGGACGGATTAGATCGTTTCATAACTATGGTTTACCAGTACCCATTTGAAATCAAGATTTTGAAATTGGGATATGATCTCAAATGAAAGGCCTCCTTAGCTGTGGTACCTAAATCCTGCAAATTCATTGCATGATAGGCTGGCAAATAAAAGCTAGTTTTGGCAGTACTGAAGGTGCTATCAAGAACCCAATCCATTAAATTGCCCTATATTTCGAGAATCGTGGGCCCGCCAAATGGCAGCATATTCATTCAAGAGGGGATGGGCAGGGACAGCTGTGTCTGAAGTCAAATGTGAGTTTTTAAGACATCCCATGATTGAGAATGCCTGAGGCACCTAAATCTTGTTACTCTGGTTAATTATATCGATGATTCTTTCATTTGTTACGTCTCGGAGCTTCTTTTTACTGGGAAAAATATCGGGCTGCATTTTGAGGAAGATCTCTGCTTTAAGATATTGATGTGCATTATAGTGGGACTTTGTTGCTATCACTTCCATTCATTTATCGAGGTGGGACTTTCTATTAGCAGAGCGGTTGGACGGGAATTTCTTATAGAAAAAGATGTGGACAATGATATCTACACATGGCTGAATGATTGAGCTGTTTGTCTGCCATTTGGATCCTTGTGGAAACTTGATTAAGGCGATCTTAATGTGATTTTCTGTCCCGCTCTCCTTAACCCGCTCATAAAACTACGTATTTCTGAGAATGAGAAACGAGTGGGACGAAGAATGTGGGGCAGAGGGTCTCATCTGGGGGCGGAGTGGGACGTGTCTACTTGGTGGATTATAAAACTTTTGCTGAATTTGGCCGGTGGATGTTCGAAAGGGTGCTGTTGATCGGTTAATGGGTCGGGGATCAAGATCCGGGTTTTAGATTATTTTGTTGCACTGAGATGATTTATAGTAGTGTAGAATCAAGAAAATTTAATTAAATTTTTTTGTTTTGTTTTTGGTGACATCTTTGTAAATAGATTTAGGTGTGCAGACTAACTATTTCTATGGTGTAGAATTTTGCACCTTGAAACCATATATATTACTGAACTTGCACGAGTGAGCTACAGTCTTTATTATAAATTTTTAAATAAAAAAATGAATTCATACTAAAGTTGGTTCAGATTGAAATTTTGATCAATTGAAAGTCTTATCAGTTATCAGTTGTCATTTTTCATTTTAGACTGATTACATGATTTACCAAGTTTTACTTAAAATGTAATGAAGTTACTGATTTAATTTATATAAGTGCAATTATATCTTCTACTACATAATACGTTTTAAAATTTTGAGTGGAAACAATACAAAAATAAATGTGGTTTGCAATATATTTATGCACATAGGTTAAAATACTTAAATTATAGAAATGTGTAGTAAGAGAATTGAACAATGTATGTGGCAATAAAATATCTTGTTCAAGCTTGGAAAGTCTCAAGCTGCTCAAGAAAGATACCTATACAGAAAGACTCTATGAACTATGGAGCTGTTAATTTTAAAGAAACAAGTAAACTGAACCGAAAAGACGAAATTAATGCTTTAAAGTCTCACATTTATATATCAAATTCGAAATTATACAACGAAATCAAGGGAAATCTGAATGCCACGAGGCATTTAACATGTTCATCCTCAAATCCTTGTTGCAGAAGACACCACTAAGGTTGTTGAACTCTCATTACAGGAAGTGAGAAAACGAAAAGAAATAAGGAGAATTGAAAATACTTAAACACATGCTACTTTGTGTTCAACCATGGAGTAAATAGTTTCCAAGTGCAACTGTAAGAACATGAAAAACACAAAAATAAAGAATACACACATAAGCTGTATTGGGCTTCTCATATGCCCCCGCCTCCAGATTTTGGACTCCGTAAATATACAATCTAACCAAGAAGCCCTGAAAATAAAATTCAAAGATGATTTCAGCAACTTATCCTCCAAATAAGAGAATATATTCACAAATGTTTACTACATATCTTAATATTAATTAAGATACTGAACTCATGTAGATGAATAAGAAAGGCTCGATTACGTGATACTGCTAAAGCGGCCACATTTCTCATGAATAAATTCGGCATAAAATCCATAATTTGGTTCTATCTTCCTGAAGCAAACAATTACACATGCATTTACGGCAGTATATCAGGTACAGACACACTTGGGTTGATCTAAATTTAATTTGTGGCAGGTTTACTCGCAGTAAAATGTGATTTTCCGCTAGAATCATTTGCAAGAAGTTTATGGCAAAATTCTTTAAGGAGTACTAAATATCCTAATTCTAGCTTTCCTTGTTGCTTCCCTTGCAATCTCTTTATAAAGTCTAAAGAAATCACGAGAAGTGAATAAAGCAAGCAGAAAGTTGTTTTTGTTCTATAAGATTTGAACCTCTCTACAGTGAGTCCTAAGATCCGAGCTCCCAAAGGCATGCTTGATTAATTCATTAACACCATAGATAGTAGCTCAAGGAATCGCAACATATATTGTCTGGTAAATTGCCCTATTACAATCCTGGACATGTCATAATACAAACTTTAATTTTTGAATATTTTTTTATTTGTACTTAGAATATAGTCATGGTAACCTGAGTAACCTGGGAGCAGGAAGCTGCACTTTCAAGTTTAAACTCAATTAAAATATTAACTCCCACTAATGTCAATGTAGTTTTAAAATTCATGCGGCATGACATATCAACTGTGTTCATTCAAAAGTTGACACAATACTTTTCATCCAAGAGATGAGCACTTTTCAACTACAGAAATCAAGAATCCCCAACTATGAAAAAAATCTTCTAGCAGCTCCTGGCCTCTTCTTATCATACAATCCACTTTCTTGGAACTTAGGATTGACTTTCATTTATACAATGAGGAAGTACCAAACTGAAACGTTCCCCCCAAGAGTACAGTAACTATCTAGTAATCCCAGGATATATAAATATAATTCCATTAAAACGACAAAAAAAATACTGCTAAGGTAGCTGGTCGGTATATCTAATTCTAGTGTTGAAGCCAGAAAATTTCACTGAATTTCCATTAAATATTGAGAGGCTCGACTCAATTAAAGAATAAAGAGTATTGGGTTGCATGACATGTCCCTACATCAGTACAAGGCATTGCAATTGTAAGCTTGCAACATTAGCAAGTTATTGCACGACAAATTGTAATGTTAACATTTCATTTCCTTAAATTCAAGACACATTATAGCACCCATCATTCTTTCTTCTCCTTTATTGCCAACTTTATCAGTGCCCAATATACAGAAAGATATATAGATAAAGTAGACATTAGACAATGTGCAAAACGAAAAAAGCATCAGAGACACAACACCAGAAAAGCATAACTTACAACACCTAAGGCCAAACAAATACAAAAACTCAGAAACCCCCCAATCTCAATAACCTTTATTGCTTATAATCTACAATAACTCTAAATCAGTAAAAACTAGCTATTTTCAGGATTATGAGATTATAATATTCAACCACTCAACCAAAGAACTACCAAGATATAAACCTTACCAATATTTAGAGTAAACAGATAGATGAACAGAAAGCAGCAAAAAAGAAATAAGCTTCACACGCAAAAATGTTCTAAACTAGGAAACAATCCACAACTTCAATACCAAATGACCATAACAAATTTTCTTTCGGCAATGCTATGATTTCCACGCGAAGCTTCAAAATCAATTTACACTATGAATACCAAAATGATCAGAAAAAAGAATTAGATCGAGAATTAATCTAATGATAGATAATCATACCAATCATCTGGAGATGAATAACCTCAACGCGATCAGACAGGCAGATTCTCAACAGCAGGGGGAGGATTGGCGAGATTCACGTTATTGTGATTAGCTCCGACGGAAGATGTGGTGGAGGCGAAGGAGGACGTGGTGGAAACGAAAGAGGGGAAAGTTGTGAGCATGAGAGGACGATCCTTGGCCTCCTCATCCATGTCGTCATCGTCGGTATCGAAGGTGGTTAGATTGACGCAAGAGCAGCGCTCGAGGGAGGCGAAGAACGCCGCCACGACGTTCATGCCGAACCACCGCGCGAGGCCGTCGACTTTCTCGTAGTACGATGCCCCGTTCGTGTTATCCATTGCTGCGATTTTTCCTTCGGATTGATTGATTTCGTGATCAATTCGAAATGGATTTACAGAGGTGGATTTGAATTTAGGGATTGAAGAATTGCCGAAATTAGGTTCCGAGAATTTCTAATTTTTCGTAATAATAATCTAAATAATATTTGGATAAAAAATATTAATAGTTGCAGGAATTTTCCTTCTACAAAGTCAAAACCCAAAGTACAAATGATGATCGATTTAAATGGGCTCGGCCCAATAAGGCAGTGTCTTTGAAAGTGTCTTAGGTGGTGTTTGCATTCTCAACGTAAAGGTGTAGAATCACTTATTTGAGAAGTTGGTGTGACTTAACTTTTTTTAAAAAAAAAATGCTTTCACACCTAGAGTAGTAGTTGCAAACACCACCTAATCTCATCCATCAATTTTTTTTTTTTTACATATCTAACTAAATTTTCTCATTCTCCTAATTTTGTTTTGGACAAATCTAGAGTTTTTTATTTTTTATTTTGGGAAAGGTAATCAATTACGATAGTTTCTAAAAATAATCAATTACAATAATTTCTTCTACCACTAGATACATGACAACATTATTTCTTCTCGTTGTAGATCGGAATCGCAACCACTACAAGAGGGGACCACCTAAAACTTCAACTCGAAACCACAACCGCACCGCAACCGGAGCCACAACCCCACACGAGGGGGACTACCACAAGAAAAAATAAATATTTCCTCTCCGTGTCTCGAACCCAAGATCTCGGGTAGTGGAACTCTAACCACTTTAGATATCCACACTTAATCTGAAGCTCTTAGAGAAAACAACTCAAAATTTAATTCAATTTTCTCATTAGTTAATGAGTGAATCTCACGTGGATCCAGGTGCACCGTGCACTCATAATGCATTTTATAAACATGCAAGTTGTTATGCTGAAAAATGCAATTTATTTATATTGAAGTAACTATTTTTTTCATATTAATTGTTACACGGTTCAGTGTAAACAAGTTACATCTTTTAGTATAACAAACTGTATGATTTCTAAAATGCACTTATAAATGGACCGTGCACATGTATGCATACATGACTTAACCTTAATTAATGGATCACATTTTGAATATTATTTAAAGAAAATCATTTTCAACATTGATTAAAAGGCAAATTTCCCAAAAAGACTATACTTTTACACGTTCAACTTCTGTGATTATCATTGATTTAATATGTCTAATATGAAGTCATTTATTAAAATTGTTTATTAGAAACATTTCCGTCCATCCAATTATTATGGGCCGGAAGGAATACTATTGACATCAGCCCAATAACTAATCTTGGGCCTGAACTTATATACATCCCCACTATTATAACAATTCCACTTGTATTTTCAGAACACTCGTTTGTCACATTATAATTTGAAGACAAAATCGGATTTAAATATTTGGGATGAACAAGGAAATCAACAACCAATATACAATTCCTCAAAAAAAAAAGAAAAAAAAAAAAAAAAAAGAAAAACCCCAAAAGATTATTTGAAATTTGCAATTTTCTAAAACACCTTCAATAAATACTAAATGGACACAAAAAACAAGAGATGATAAAAATAATACTTTAGTGCTCATCTATCCATCCGTCCAACCCTTAAATGACAAATAGAAAAAATGGAATATAAAAAAGAGATAAAGAAATTATTGATGAATGTATAATTATTAGATTTCAATTCTTACCCAAAACTTCTGACTAATCAAATTCTAATATGCACCACATACACATATATCAATAAAATTAATATAATTTAATTTTAGGTGTTTTTTTTTAACTTTTTTTTTAATTTTAGTATTTTTTTTTATTTCAGTTTTTTTTTTTAATTTTAATTTTAATTTTAAGATTTTTTTTTTTCCAGACCCAAACCCAGCCAGAATAATTGAAGGTTGACTTGCCAAATCAATGTGAAATTAAAACTCAGTGAAATTAAACTGCAATTCTAGGGTTTAGTTCTTGCCAATTCCAATAGTAATTTCAGTTCCTCGATTGAGATATATATCATACATATACACATTTATTGCTTCTGCGTTTTGATTTCTGTTGTTATCGTTCAATCGTTAGGGTTTCATTTCATTTCGTCGCATTTGGCGTTCACATCTTCGTTGTGAAGCGATGGCTGATTGGCAGCAACTCCTGCAATCGGTTATCTTGGGGCTTATATTCTCGTACTTACTCGCGAAGCTGTTTTCTGTAATCTTCGCTTTCCGAGACGAAAATCTCCGAATCACGCGTTCTGAATCTCCCGAACGCGAAGTGGAACAAGGATCTGGAGATTCTTCGTCGGAGATTTCGGAGGAAATTGAGCCGCTGATTGGTGGAGATGCGAAATCGGGCGTTGAAAGTGATGTGGTTAGTGATCATAATGACAGTGATGATGACTGGGAGGGCGTTGAGAGCACTGAGTTGGATGAAATATTTAGCGCTGCTACTGCATTCGTTGCGACCAAAGCTGCTGATCGGACTGCGACGATGGTGTCGAATGAGAAGCAGTTGCAGCTTTACGGGTTGTATAAAATCGCGACGGAGGGTCCGTGTTCTGCTCCTCAGCCTTCGGCTTTGAAAATGACTGCTCGTGCCAAATGGTAATTTTTGAGTTAATGAAATGCGATTTCTGTATAATATTTAAGTTTTTCGATTCTCATTTAACCTCTTTTTCGGTTAATTATTGACGTTCTGGAAATTGGGATGTGTTTGATTTAGTTTCCAGTTGTGGGGAAGTTATCTGATATGGATTTGATCATCATAGCAAAGATGTGTATTATGCTTTTGTTAGTTGAAAATTATTAAACTTGGCAGTGGTTATATTTCTTATGAAAACTCGGCAAGTAACTCTTTTCAGGCATCAGGTCTTTGCTTGCATCTTGATATTAAATTTCACAATTTGTTAAATTCGTTTGCTAAAGCAGCTAAATGCAATGAAAAGGACTGTAATTACTCGGCTAGAAGTGTTGAAAGATCCTGTTTTCAATTATCAGGTGATTTTAAGGCAGAGTTAGTATCTGTTCTTAGGTAGAATGAACTGTAGTTATATGGATCTTCTTTGTCAATATATTTTTTCGCGAGTACCGCCACGTTGCTTAATTAAATACTTTAATCACCCATTTTTGGAAAACCTTTTTGAGGGGCTTCTGTCTTACACAAGTAAGATCGGATTGCTTGAATCACAATGCATTGTCTTCTTATATGATATGGAATTTAGAGATTGTTCCGCTACCCCCCATGTGTGAAAGATCATAAACTCATGACATTGATTGCTTGTTTCTTTACTCTTTGTGACTGAAGATCTCTTGAAAGATCATAAACTCATGACATTGATTGTTTGTTTCTTTACTCTTTGTGACTGAAGATCTCTTGGCTAACCCGTTGAAAGATTTGTCCTGTTTGTCTGGCAGGCAAGCATGGCATAAACTGGGTGCCATGCCACCTGAAGAAGCAATGGAGAAGTACATTGACATTGTTACGGAGTTATATCCCTCTTGGCTTGCTGGTTCTACTATTGTGAGTTCAAAATCATTTACTTATTCAATTGTTATCAATTTTTTATTGGTTGCACATATCTTAACCATTCACTTTGTTTGCCCTGTTGTTGGCATTCATATATATCATATAGGAGAAAAGGAGAGATGAAAGTAGTGGTGATGCATTTTCTGGAGGCTCTAAAGGACCTATGGGACCCGTTTTTAGCAGCTTTGCATACGATGAGGAGCCTGGATCTGATTTGTAAGTCTTTATAGTTGCTTACATGGTTCCTGACCCCATTATTGAATTCTTTTGTATCTTACCTTGTTATAGACAAGGAAAAAAAAAGGTCATAGATGAAGGTTATATGATGTGCTTGTCAGTTTGAATGTGTGTATTAATATAGAATTACCATTATGATGTTTCTGAAATTACTGATCTTATTTTTATTCCTTTCTTCAAGTTCCACTCTCCAACCATGTGTCCTCCCTGCATATCGTTCTTACAGTCTCTTCTGACTTTCCGTATTAGATTTAACTGGAAAAGGCATTGTTCTTACAGTTTATGATGATAGGACTGGGTTGCATCTGTACATGGAGTCTTACAATTGAACTTAATTTGTTTCCTTTATTTCATCACTGTGATTTAGAGAGGAGAATTTGAGTTTTGTTTCTTCTATTTCCTTTGAAGGAAATTGGATGCTATCCATGCTTTTGCACGGGAAGGAGATGAAGAGAACCTGCTAAAGTGCATCGAGACTGGTGTCCCCCTAAATCTGAAGGGTTTGTAGATTACAAATTCCTTAAATCCCTTTCTCTCTCTGGCCTGCATTTTGATTTGGTTTATGACAAATTTCGGTATTTAGTGGGATAAAATTCTTACCCGAACATATTTTTCTCGAAATATTGCAGATAGTGAGGGCCGTGCTCCTCTACACTGGGCTGTAGATCGAGGCCATCTGAATATTACAGCATTGCTTCTGAACAAGGATGCTGATGTTAACGCTAAGGTAAATGCAAATTTTAATTGTTGTGGTTGGTTTTTCTCAATCATCTTCTTGACGTGTGATGAACAAATATGGCATATCATCATAATTAGACTTGGTATAATCTTCTCTACTGATTTCACATTCTCTAAGTCGAAACTGGTTTCTTTAGTTTATTTACATCTGCAAGAAAAATATATCCATTTTGTTATGGTTAGTTTTTCTCAGTCGTCTGCTTGATATGTGATTAAAAAATGTGGCATATGTTAATATAATCACAATAGGGTTTGCTATAGTCTATTATATTTGATTCCACATTCTTTAGCATGGTTTCTTCGTCAATTAATATCTGCAAGTAGCGTATATCCATTGCTTATGTTTATTTCTGGATTAGCAAAGCAGGATTTTACTTTCATAAACCTAATGCATACTTGTTTTTAGGATTATACAAACTGGATTTCAAAATCCACCAAAATCCTAACCTATAATACCTTTACTCATTTACATTCTCTCTCATACTTTCATTTTCCCAATAACACACACCTTTATTTTTCACAATATAATAATCCCACTATCATAGACTTTGGTCGCTATCTTTTCTCAATTCTAACCTACTACTACTTCCATTTAACTTTAACTGTTGCTTTAGAGAAAGAAATTGTTCCAAAATATCTCTCGCTTTTGATTTTCCAAGAGATATTTAAGGAAATTCCAACATTGCTCTTTCCTTAATTTTTGTAATAAGTAGGGTAAATCGTCATAAATGGTTCATTAATAACATGTAAAATGGTATATTAGTCGTTTATACAAATAGTCATAGTATTAAATGACTTTCTTAATCTATGTGAAAAAACAAAAGTGACAAAGTGCAACCGAGGGAGTACATATTATCAAACAAACATACACAAAAGTCAAATTCAATTTTTAGTATTCCAAACTTTCTCAATCAAGACTTAAATTTATTAGTATACTATTCCAAAATTTCCCAATCCCCCCTACAGCCTGAAGCAAACTTTCTATTTGATTTATTAGTATACGAAAATAACAAAACAATAATTTTCTTAGAATGAAGCTGCGTTTCTGGTTGTCATATCTCTTCATGTCTATTATTGCAGGATGGTGAAGGTCAAACAGCGTTACATTATGCTGCTGTATGCGAGAGAACTGCCATTACCGAGTTACTTGTGAAACATGGTGCTGACGTAGAACTAAAGGACAATGACGGAAATGCCCCTAGGGATCTTTGTGAGACGAGGTGGCCTGGGTTGGAGCTTCTAGCTAAAGTAACTGACTAAGTGTCGATTTCATCGATTTACCTATTTTGGAGAGTATTAATCCTCTTTACTCATTTGTGTACATTCTATCCTTACGAGAGAGTTTCATTGGTCTCTTTCTGTTTAGGGTTTTGCAAGTTTTTAAGACCCGGGGGGATTCATTCATCTAGATTGTGGTGGCTTCTTACATACACACTCTGGTTGAATTTGTCATATGATGAAGCGTTGACAGTGAAAGTTTTTTGAGGAAAAAGAAAGGAAATGATATCCAATTCCTTATTCTTTTTATGTACATTGTCAATCAAGGGGAACTTTTTTTTGTGAAATGGATGTTTTAATTCATGTTTCATTTTTAAATGTTATTTGTCATCTTTTGTTTTTCTTTCTTCTTTTCTTTGTTGTTGGTGAAATATAAGTTCAACTGCTGTTTTATTTCAAGTATTCAATTTTTTCGGTTGGTTGGTTAACTTGGTTTTGGTATTATTGTTTTTTGCTGGTTTTTACGAGAATCTTATATAGTACGTTGAGTGGATACATTTAAAAACGTGTTTAAATGTTTTTAATAGAAACAATGTACAGGTAATTCTACTGCCTTTAGTTTTTCTTTTTTTGGATATATACGTATTTTGCAGGTTAAAAATGCATTCTTGTTTGTTTCGGTGTTTGCATCTCTTTTGACTACTGTGTTATAACTGATTTAGTTTCTGACTTAATTTTTTTACTGTTGTGAAATTTTAACTTGGATACCGCAACTTTTCAGTTCAATTAGTGAGCCTATAGTACTAATAGATTCAAACATTTATATTAAATACCACTAGGTTCAAAATCTCTAATAGAAAGATTAATATACCCTTCACTTAACCTCCACTTCCACCGGTCAAAATCAAACCTCGCATCTGTCATTTTCTTCTTCATCTCTTCTTTACCTTAGTTCTTTTCTTCTTCTTTCCCTCCTCCTTTCTTTCTTTTATTACTTCCATAAAATTAAACATTCATAAAATCCAATCAAAAAGAAAAATATTATATGGTCTGATTTACAGAAAAATTGTATCAAAATTGAAAAAATATTACACATTCATATAAAAAATTGAAAAATTACAGAAATTACAGAAAAATTTGTATCAAAATTACATATTTTCGAACTTATTCCGACATGCACATATTCATCAATTAATGAACATATGCACGAAAACGTGAACGTGTTCATCAATTGATGAACCTATGCATCAAAAAATTAACAGATCTGCTTCCACTTCGCTTCGTTTGCTTCCATCATTCACAAACTCTGCTTCCACTTTGCTTCGTTTGCTTCCATCATTCACATCACTAAACCCCAACAAAATAAAAAAAAACGAAAAAAATAATTTAGAATAAACACATAAATAATTTCTACCACCAACAATCAAAATAAATCCAGAAAATAACCTCATGAAGAAAATAAAATCACCACAAATCTCTAACCTGATGAAGAAAACAAAATCACCACAGATCCCTCTTTAATTTTCGGTTGAAATTCTTGCAAATATGTTCTATCTCCACTGCAGCTCATTCAGATCGGCAGACCAGCGTCGTCGTTTGGAAGAGAGTTCGAATTCGGCAGACCAGAGGCGGCTCTGCGTCGTCGATTTCTTCCCCTTCTTCTCTAGCTACGTCGCCGCCGACCACTGCAAATCCCAAATTCATATCCAGATCGCGGGGGGTCCGTCTCGATGATGAGGGAGTGTGGGTTATTGCCTTGAGTTGTGGGGTGGCGATGGATTTACGATGCCCAAGCAAGCCACCGCCGCGAACATTAAACCAGAGTATTGGATTTTTATTTATTTTTTAGTGAGAGAGGGAGAGAAGTTAGAGAAAGAGAGAAAAAGTGACGGGAAAATGAGATTAATGAGCGTTAGCGGTTCACGCTGAATTTATTAGGGTGGGGGGTATTATGGGTTTTTCAACACCCATTTTGGACCTCCTAGTTATTAAAAAAGAATTTGGACCTAGTGCTGAATTTATTAGGGTGGGGGTATTATGGGTTTTTCAACACCCATTTTGGACCTTCTAGTTATTAAAAAAGAAGTTTGGACCTAGTAGTATTATTATGGGCTTATTTCGGACAGTCTTTATTTAGCACAGTAACAGAAGTACGCAAGTAACAATTTAGCTTGAAAACTAATTAGCAAAGTAACAGAAGTATGCAAGAAACAATTTAGCATGAAAACGAACATAAATCTATTGAAAAAAGGGTCTATTTCTCGAATATAGGGAGTTTGGGATTTCAATACACCATGCAGGAACGTGGATACAAAAATAAAAGTTCACCCATGCCATAATTTCATCACTACCCATTCAATCCCCTAATCAAAATTTTCTCCCAATAATAAAAAAAAAAATATCCACGAAAATTCGAATATCATTACCTACCAATACTATTGTGTCTCATCATCATTGTGAAGCCCAAAAATTAATAAACCTATTAAATCAATCTTCTACAGTTCATCATGGCCCTCATCATCGTCCTCCGACTTCCCTCCTTCCGGAGCTCCACCGGATCTCTGGTAAACCGCGGTGATGATTGGGTTGCAGACGGCCTCGACTTCCTTGAGCTTCTCCTCGAAATCCTCCTTCTCGGCGCTCTGGTTATCGTCCATCCACTCGAGGGCTTCCTTGGTTGCTGTCTCGATTTTCTCCTTCTCGTCGGCTTCCAACTTGTCCGCCAGCTTGTCCTTGTCGTTGATCTGGTTCCTCATGTTGTACACGTAGGTTTCGAGGCTGTTACGGGCGTCGATTCTTTCTTTGACCTTTTTGTCCTCCTCGGCGAACTCCTCGGCCTCCTTGACCATGCGTTCGATTTCGTCCTGGCTCAGACGGCCCTTGTCGTTGGTGATTGTGATCTTCTCGGATTTTCCTGAGGCCTTGTCTTCGGCTTTCACGTTAAGGATACCGTTGGCATCGACTTCAAATGTGACTTCGATCTGAGGAGTTCCTCTGTTGAAACAAAATGATAGAATTAAGAAACGATATTGCGGGAATCCAATTTGTCCATTAAGAAAAACGACAATTATTAATATGAGCTATACATAGTTTACCTATTTAATGTATTAAATACTGGAATCCAAGAGATACTCATTAAATAAAAGATATTGTCCAAATATTTGTTGCTTTCGATATCCCAATACATGTTATTAATTTTAATTTTTTTCAACTGAGTCCTTTTCTTAATTTTTGGGATAGATGATCATAATTGAGTAATAGACCAATGGTTTTCTCAAAGGATGGGGTGAGTACTAAACAGAAAAGAAAATATAATGTACAAGAACAAACCTTGGGGCCGGAGGGATTCCTGTCAAGTCAAATTTCCCGAGGAGCCTACAGTCCTTTGTAAGACTTCTTTCACCCTCGAAAACCTGTTTTACATTGTAAATTTCATGTTATAATTACTCAGAATAGTGAGGAAATCCTATATATATCCTTCATATTATCAAGAATTAATTTCAATTTACCTGAATTGTGACGGTTGTCTGTTGATCCTGGTAGGTGGTGAAGACTTGGGATTTCTTGGTTGGGATAACAGTGTTTCTTGGGATCAACTTGGTCATCACTCCTCCAACAGTTTCAATTCCAAGGGTCAATGGTGCAACATCCAAGAGAAGGATATCTGATAAACAATCAAATTTGAAATATAGTTATGAATGATTCAACTTGAGATATTCAAGAAATGAAAACAATGATTAATGGATGAAGAAGAGTACCTTTGGTTTCATCACCTCCCTCTCCACTGAGAATTCCTCCCTGTACCGCAGCACCATAAGCAACGGCCTCATCGGGGTTGACACCCTTGTTAGGTTCCTTGCCATCAAAATAATCCTTCAAGAGCTGTTGAATCTTGGGAATCCTGGTGCTTCCACCAACAAGGACAATTTCGTCAATCTGGCGTTTTTCCAAACCGGCATCATCCATGGCCTTCTTAACGGGGCCCATGGTCTTTCTGAACAAGTCGTTGTTCAACTCTTCAAAACGAGCTCTGGTGAGAGGTTCAGAGAAATCTACACCATCAAAGAGGGACTCAATCTCTACACGGACCTGGTGCTGACTACTCAAAGATCTCTTTGCACGCTCACATTCCCTCCTCATTTTTCCAAGAGCTCTGTTATCCTTGCTGATGTCCTTTCCGTGCTTCTTCTTGATCAACTTGATGAAGTATTCCATGATTCTTTGATCAAAATCCTCACCTGTAGAGATAATCAAACATGTTGAGCTACAATGTGGTGATCGTCTTAAATTTATTTAAGTTAGCTCCACCTAATTGATCCTTTAAAATAAAGAGATGGTGGTTGTCTATCTCATATCAGCATTTTTCCTATAGTAGAGGGATGGCCAAAGTAATGTCAGGCTAGAAAACGCAACATTGGGCTCATCACTATCATAGGAAGTGAATCTATGAGAAGATCATTTTCACCAAAAATGCAAGCCATGGTAGCTCAAAGAGCCCAGTCATCAAAGAGATCCACAACATTAAAATCAGGAATTCAACTACAAAGGTTTTTTCTTCAAAGGTAACTGATTGAAAACTAGAGAGAACAATCCTTACCTCCCAAGTGAGTGTCTCCATTTGTAGCAAGAACCTCAAAAACGCCATTGTCAATTGTCAAGACACTGACATCAAATGTTCCACCACCAAGATCAAAGACAAGGATGTTCTTTTCACCACCTTTCTTGTCCAAACCGTACGCAATTGCTGCGGCAGTTGGTTCATTGATAATTCTCACAACATTAAGGCCAGCAATCGTGCCAGCATCCTTGGTAGCCTGTCTCTGAGCATCGTTGAAGTAAGCTGCAAACGAACATGGAAAAATGTTAATAAAGGAAACAATATCACTAATCTTACATAGATTTTAAGGACAAAAATTTACCCGGGACAGTGACAACAGCATCCTTGATTGTCTTTCCAAGATATGCCTCAGCTGTCTCCTTCATCTTCGTCAAAATCATTGCGCTGATCTCCTCAGGACTGAAAACCTTCGTCTCACCATCCTTAATCTTGACTTCAATGTAAGGTTTTCCATCCTTGTTGACAAGCTTGTACGGTAGAAGCTTCATGTCCCTTTGAACTTCTTTATCCTGAAACCTGTTCAATAGCAAGAGTTAATGCAAGTCAGGATATCGATTCTACGTAATAGTTACAGATGGAGTAAATCGAGAAGTAAGAGAACTTACTTTCTCCCAATGAGTCTCTTGACATCAAAGATAGTTCTCTCGGGGTTCACAGCTGCCAAATTCTTAGCAGCCTCTCCAATCAACCTCTCACTGTCGGTGAACGACACCCATGATGGGGTGATACGGTTACCTTGGTCATTTGCTATAATTTCAACATGACCATTTTTGTAAACACCAACACACGAATAAGTTGTACCAAGATCTATCCCAATTACTGTTCCAATTTTGGGAGCCGCCTCCTCTTTAGCGGTTGAAATTGCAAATAAACTTCCTGTTTCAGAGAATCAATAACCACATTAACACATTAATTCCAATAATTTGGAAATTAACACTCCATAAACCCTACTCTGATTTCACCGTTAAAACAAACAAATTATTCTTAACTTCATTATGTAAAAGCAGATCCGAAACTAACTAGCTCGAGAGAAACTCGGATCCTCATTTTCCAAGGGATAAAATCTCAATCTAAATTATTGAAGGAAAAAAAACTAGGGATCACGACGGCATAAGCACTAACAATTCAGCAAAAAAACGTTCCTAGACAGATATTTCATTCTCCGCCAAAAAAGTATGACGCAATTACTTAACAGAAAGCATAAACTGTAACAAGTAATGCACTCCATATACGAATATAAGAACAATCAAGCATCGTATGACGACATGAACGCTAAAATTTAAGCTAAACTAGCCATTCTCCACAAAACTATCAGATGCCATTACTTCTCATAAATCATAAAGTACATCAATTATGCATCGAATCTACGGATTCAAAACTACAAATATTTCAGGCTAAACAAAAACTCCAGACTAATAAAATCCGAAACAAAGACTCACCGATCAGAACGATCGCAAAGCCGATCGAAGATGCGCGCCCCTTCCACGCACCAGCCATTGCTGCGAAGCTCAACAATCGATAGTACAATGCGTTTCTCCTTCGGCTGTGTGTTTTGAACTCCTCTGTTTGTTAGTTCTGAATCTGAAGGGAAATGGGGTGATGTGAGATATATATAGCATCATGAATTCAGGGTATACCCGTCACAGAGGATGACGTGGACCAATCAGCGTGCGAGTGTGATTCAGCGAAGATACATTTAATTCTTTCTAGTTCGAACTCGAAAATTCGAGTCACCGGTGTATACATGGACCAAAAACAGAGGATTATCGTGTCACCGATGGGTGACGTGGCCCAATAAGAATTCTGGGATGAATGTGTAAACCAATGGGATTTTTTTGAGACTTGGGGTCATCTTAGCCGTAGATTAGTGGTCGGAGATAAGGGCAAAGCTTGTACATCGTTTCCATTTTTTTATTAATAAATACTTCCTATTATTTTAATTTAATATAAGGAGCAATAGTTAAGTGAATACTGTTATTCTCTTCTCTCCAATAAAAAATAAAAGGCGTATTTGTTGGGTAGCCCACACCAAATACTCCACCCGTCCCATGAGGACTTAAACACTGAAAATGACACGCAAACTAAGTAAATACAAGGGTGTTATGAATATATTAATATTATATTTATTTTTATTTTGAAAATGTTCAAGTAATGTTGAGACGTCCAAATAAGACAAGTGTTCAAGTAATGTTGGGAGTTGTTCTAGGTGCGTGTTTTAGAATTCTAAAAAACAACTCCTAGAATCATATTTTTTTTAAAAGGATAATTCACCAACAATGAACATATACAAATTGCATAATTAAAATATAGAATAATAAAATGAAATCGAAATTGTTACAGTGATTCGTAAGCAAATCCCTCTACTACGGTATCTACGGTATCCACGTAATCCTCATTCACGAATTCGTAAGCAAATCCCTCTACTACGGTATCTACGTAATCCTCGTTCACAAATTCACACAGATTCGCATAAATCTGCCAGTGTTGAATTTTCAGTTGAATTTGCTAGAAAAATTCTAATCTATAAATATTATAGATAAATTATTTATTGTGTATTTTTTACTTTTCTTTTGCCCTAAGAAATTTTATATAGGTCAAAAAGCCTAAATTCATCTTGAACTTGACCAAGTCAAATTCCATAGATATTCTTCCACATATATAATTTTCTACAATAATATATCCAGTATATTATTATGGATTTTTCATTTAATTAAATATAATTAAATTAAATAATAACAATTCCCTAGAATTGTTATATTTCTTTATAAATTAAATATTACGATCAAATCAAATATTTAACCAACCACTCTAATTCGTAAATACGAGTTACTTGTTGTGTGATACATACACCTTCATATATTAAGCGATTAGTCAAACTAACAGTCTTAATTGAACCCTAGATAATAAATCAGACAATCTCAATATATGAGGTGCGTTGCGAGGAATTGCAATAACCTGTAATGAGTAGGCTATTGTGATAATATCCTTTCATTCATGAATATTTTGATTAAGTTTAGAATATGATGATGTGTCTATTCAAATAATTTAATCACCTTATCTCACTATACTAATTGATCCCGTTTGTCACATTTTTCAAAAGTTTTGCCGAAAATTATACATTTCACATGATTTTTTTGAGGAGTGATTAACTTTTTTTATAAAGCGATAATCTTTTTGTTAAAACAAGAGACTTATACAAGACTAAGCTCTAAATTTATAATAGAACAATTAGCACCACACACTTTAATGAAATAATTAACTCTTTAAAATATACACACAATAAAAAGGCTTAGAAAAAAATCGAATTAGAAGTTATATATATTTATAAAAAAATTATAAAAGCCGCTTAAAAAATCCCTTCTCTTTCTTCTCTCCTTCTAGGGTTTCCACATTGCTGCTCTCGCCTCCAGTATCCACCGGAACAAAATCGAAGATGGTAAGATTTGTCAATGCATTCTCAGTTATCGTAAATCACGTGGATTGATGCGATTGAGTTTACAGTTAATTTGATGTTTGATACTAATTGCTAATAGGTTCTATCAAATGATTACGATTTGCTCAACCCACCGGCGGAGCTTGAGAAGAGGAAGCACAAGCTTAAACGCCTCGTGCAATCTCCGAACTCATTCTTCATGATACTCAACTTTCGTTTCTTTTTGTTGTTTTTAGTGTTTTCATTTCACTTTCTTCTTATCTTTGTTTTTGCTGATTGTTATTGGTTGTGATTGCAGGATGTGAAATGTCAGGGTTGCTTTAACATGTAAGTGTCAATTTCGTCAAAAGAAAAATAGATCTAATTAAATTTATTTGAGTTTTTGGAAAGTAAATGAATTGATCATTAGAAAAATTTTCATGTTTTTGTTAGAAGTGTTTGCAAAAAATTATGCTTTTGAAGAATTGATTAAAATTAGTGATTATGGAAGAAGTGCTAAAATAGGAAGTTAGTTGATAGTGTTTGCAAAAAAATAATAGTATTTAAAGAAAACATATAAATCTTTTCAGCTTTTAGATTATAGCTTTTGATTCAAATTACTGCACTCAATTCTAAGTGATTTTATAAATTTTGAAAAACACCCCCCTTATTCTGTGTTATTGGTTGTTTTGTGTGTGCCCAGAACCACTGTGTTCAGCCATTCTCAGACGGTTGTTGTGTGCGGCAACTGCCAGACGGTGCTCTGCCAACCCACCGGTGGGCGCGCCAGGCTCACGGAGGGATGCTCCTTCCGTAGAAAAGGAGATTGATGTGCTCAGGGATGTAGGCTCTGTTCTTGCATTCTCAAAAATTGTGGTGAGAATGTTAGGCAAGGGTTATTTTTTGTCGAATCGAATGCTAGTTTATTTTTGTCTTTCGACTCTCTCATTAAGATTTTGTTGGGCTTGTTGAGAATTGATGGCATTGCTACTCCATGTTTTAAGATAAATGGATCTTTTGATCAAAAGTTTTAAAGTGTTTTGGTATTTGATGTTATATATATTTATATATATATATATCATTGATTGTTATCTACGGAGTGTTGTATATATATAATTGTTTGCCTTTCATGTGATGTCTAGAAACTATTTGAACAGGACCAAGAGAATAATGCCCTTAGTTGCAATGTTGTTTGAGTTATTAATTAAATCAGTCAAGTGTTATGAGAGGTGTAAACATACGATGATAGATTTGGTAACGGCTTGGAGAAACTAAGTTGTTGAACATAGTATTAAACCTTTGACTTGTAAATAGGCTGTATCATTGTACCCTCCTTATCGGTTCCTATCGTTATACATCCTTGTTAGGGATATAATGAACTAATATGTGAGATTCGAATATTTTGCTGGAATTATGAATGTTAAATATTTCTTCTAAGATTGCATTGTGTTTCGTTTGTGGAGGAAGATGCATGGTCTTACTGGCTTGGGCCATTTTGTTCCATTTTTATTTTCTCACTTTCTGTGGTGGCCCGAGTTTGTTGGTGTTTTTAGGTTGATTTATTACGTTTCATGGGGCTTTTTGTTCTTACTGTTTTCTTCTCTTTCTCTCTTGGACCTTTTCTCTTTTAAGCTACTTATAATTAGCTTAGTGGAGGAAGGAAATACTCTTGTTGCACTAATATGTTAAAGTTTTGGAGGTCCCCTTCGTTGTCACCACAAATAGAACTTTTCGTGTTGATTCATAAGCTTTCTAGCCATTGTTTGTGTTAGAAAATCTCCCTGCATTGAAAACATAATTCTAAATATGACTTTCTGGTAACACCCACATATGATCTTGTTGTATCATACTGATATTTCAAATCTTGTCTTTAGAAGACAATATCTATATATTCTCTTTCGACTCGTGCTCTGTTTTTGGCTTCCAAAAGGGAAAAAAAATTCATGTGGCTCAATGTTGCTTAGATTTGGCAGGTATTTCTGAGCCTCAGGAAAGAAAGTTAGAAACACCCCAGCAAAAAATAAAAAGATAAAAGAACTTCTGCTCAAAGCTTTCTTCAAAGAAAAGATGAAATAATGCATGTTAGGTTGAATATTAATGCAAATCAGGGAAAAATATTGAAGTTGAGTGTATCCATTTAGAAGTTGTGAGTTATGGGAGGCCTATTGAAAGAGTTGTTTCTATGCTTTTTTGTTTTCCTCATTATTCACACTATTGAGTTCCATGGCTCCTTTTCTCAGTATACTATCGCGAGTGCGATTCATTCAGTAATATATTAGGAGAACTGTACATTTCAGAATTGTAATTTACTAATATGTACTTTTCTATTTTTGCGTGCTATATATGCAATCACGTTTATACCTTTTAGTAATTTACATAAAAAATTTGTATCTTAGTAATTTTTAAAATATATTAAGCTAACTACCTTTATGGGGATATACGATGCAATCCCAATCATTATGCCCAACGATCACCTAAAATCTTCACATGTGATGTTCCATGAAAAAATATTACTAGATCTACGAGTTTAAAATATAAGATATAAAAACATTGCATTACTCCCCTCCTCCAAGGCTGTAATTCACTATTTTCCCATTTATTTTCTACTGATGATGATGTCTTTATTTAGGAGGTATGCACAGTGTAATTGGTCAATTTTATTTATTTATTTTTTAAAAGTAAAACAACTTATACCTTTCGCTAAAATCCCCAATATTACTAATATGAAGTTTTTGTTGATGATGTGTCAACTTTTCATTGATTTAACCTATGTGTCATTTTAGGAGAAGTTTGGTGTATATATCATTAAAAATAAATCCTATTTGTAATTCTATTTTTGTATATCCTAAACAATCCCCCATTCCCTATATATCTCTCTATATATTAATAGAGTTTTTTTTTCCATGATGTGTCAACTCCATGTTAATTTAACATATGTGTCATTCAATGAGAAATTTGATTACACATGTAATTTTTATGTGTTATTTTTATAAAATGTGTAATTCATATTTATTATTTTATATTTTATTTAACTATATAATATTATTCATTTATATTTTTTTTTGGTAATTTTTGTTTGACTTAATTTAAGATAAATAAAATATTCATTCTAAATGTATTTTATTTTAATGTGAATTATATTCAATTATTAATTTCTTAATAAATAATTTTATTTTATAATTGCTCTTATGTATATCTTAACATATTTTATGTGGAAAAAGTATTTTATATTATAATTCATTCACTATTTTTTTTAATTATTACATGTTTATTAATTTATTAATCTTTTCTTAGTCGATTTATTTTGTTTTGATTTGTAGGTTTCAACTTCATACTAACATGGATAAATAATATTTGACACAATGATCTTATCCCAAGATTTAAATTTTTTTTCTAATATACACCTTAAAAAATTATTAATTTATATTTAGTGAATTTATGTACATATTTATATTTTAATTATTAAATATATTATTTATTGAAAATATTGCAATTTTTAATCGATGCTAAAATCAAACAGATTACGCGAGAAAGGACACGAATTGAGATTCCGTTCTGCAATTAGACTAGTAAGTTGATACTTTTTAGTAAGCTAAACAGATGCTACATTTTAAAAGCACATACAGATTACGCGAGTAAACAAGGACTCCACAATAGCATTTGAATTGAGATTCCCGTTCTGCATAGATGATGAGAATCTTACCCTCCACTAACGATTCGCAAAAAACATAAATAATCTTCTGAAAGAAAAACGATAATAATTGTTGCAACACCAACTCAGCAGTTATTCAAGAAAAACAATTAGATTGGAATAAAAACAACAAAGTTCTTACAAGAGATTTTTTTATTATTTTTCTAATTGAAAACAAAGAAAAAACATCCACATATTTATAGGACAAAAACAGGACCAAATCTGCTCCAAAAATGACCAAATCTCACCCTAAACTTAGAAGCAATATACTTGAACGAAAATTAAAGGACAAAAACGAAATCTAAGCCTATAAAATAAATAAAAAATGCCTCGAAAAAATGATAATCTTAGTTGCCACTGAACTCCATCTTGGATCTTCCTAGAGTTTAGAATCTTGCAATTCTTGGAATATGTCTTGGAAAATCTTGCCAACTAACTTTAGTTGCAAAAGTAGGACAATTTCTTGCCATATAATCTTACACGTATTATTGGGTCCAAAAACCCTCATTCGCATCAATAGACCACAACACTACTTAAAACGGCAGCTCATATTCAAGAGCAAAATAGTCTGGAAAACAAGTAGCCATGACAGCCCTGCACGACATCGAGCAACGGGCACGTCTGACATGCCTCATCGACGCCTCTATTCATCCACTTTCTCGATAAATCCTCCGCAACCGGAGCAACATCATGTTGCAACATAGCCGCACCCATAGGCCCCACCAGATTCAGCCTCGTTGCAGCCGATATGACGTCCCTCATGGTAACAAACATATACGCTCTCTGAGTAACCTCGGCGTCAAATCCAAGCACCCCACAAACGAGCCCAAACACGGGTGCGTGGTGAAAGGACGCATCTGCCCTGGCCAACGCTTCACTTCTCATTGCTTTAAGAGCAGGAATTTCCAAGAACACTGAAGCTGATACTCTCATGAGTGCTGACCCTTGACTCATGGACGCCTTACGACCAACTTCGTTTGTGAGCATTGCGTTCAACAACACGTCGAGTTTATGCCAGGTTTGGGTATCTGGTGACGTTGTTGAGGCGTATACGAAAGGAAGAAGCAAGCTCCCTGTATTCTCCAGTATGTGGATCACGTACGTTTTTAGATCTTCGGGTGAAAGGACTAGACGAGCTTGCATTGCTGCCTCGAGACCGTATGAATGAGCAAAGCCACCTGTAGGTAGGATAGAATCTAGTAGTTGCCACTGACTCCATCTCTGGAGAGAATCTGATGAAGATAGAGGTTTAGCATTCGTATCACTAGCGTTCTCTATACCCTCCATTTGAAAGCGTAATGCGCATCAATCTAGGATACAGAACACGTTAGAAGATCACTATACCCTCCACTTGAAGGCGTAATGCGAATCAATCTGGGATACGAAACACGTTAGACGATCATGAAAACAATGTCAACCTATTCAGGTTATATCAAGATTACAATGACAATTGGTAAATCTATAATTCTAATGGATAGAGATTTTAGCATTATTATCACTAGCATTACCTACACCCTCCTTATGGAGGGGTAACACACATCAATCTGGAATAAGAAAACACATTACTACATTAGAAGATCATGATCAACAATATACAATTAATTAGGTTAGAACAAGAGATTACGACAAAAGTTGAAATTCTATAATTCTATCAGATAGAGATTTAGCAATCCTTACACCCTTCATATCTGGGAAACAGAACACATTAGAAGATCATGACAACAATGTCAAATTGGTTTCCATAATGCTAAGAGATAAAGATTTAGCATCATTATCACTAGCCTTCCCTACACCCTCCATATGAAGGCGTAACACCCATCAATATAGGATATGAAACACACTAGAAGATCATGACAACAATGTAAAACTAATTGACAAAGTCTAGTATGCAAATTTGTATAGATACAAAAAACTTTAATTTTCAACCAAATTCTATAATTGATAAATGTAATACAAAATTGAGTGGTTCATGGTTCACTCGGCCCGATTAGTTCATGGTTCACCCAGCTCAAATAGGTCATAATTTAGGGTTAATTATTTAGTGTTTAGGGTGTAGTTGGTTGATTTAGGGCAATTTTATAGATTTTCATCTATACAAATTTGCACACTAGACCTACTCAAACTAATTAGGTTACTTCAAGATTAGGATAAAAATGTTTATCTATAATTTCTAAATAAAAATATTCATATGGTGGTACATAAACAAATCACTCATCAACAAACAAACAAGACATCATAAGGACCCCAATGAGACAACCAAGAACATACAACCTTAAAATTTAATCAAAACCAACTCCTCCCAAAGTGTTAACACCATTGTTGATTTAACCTCCAAAACTAAATTATTCATAGCTCCGTCTCAAAGAAAATGAGACCTGTCTCACACAAGCGTGTCTCATAATTCTAATAGATGACACTCCATAATCATCCAAAATATACAATCAGGGAAATCTACTAGTACATGGAATTAGAGGAATTCTACTGCCAAACTCTCTTTCTATTGCTCCGACCTAATGCATTAAAGATGTAATTTTCAAGATGAAGTTACTTTTGCGCACAGATTTTGGGACTTAAGTAATCCTAAAATGCTCACACACCAAATATTCTCTCACCTGATCTAAATTTAACAATTGAACATCTACAATCGTAAAATTAAGCTGCTTTTTCACTGAATTGATCTTTCCACCAACTAGTTTGCAACAATCAATGAATATCGCAGATAAGAAACGCAATAAATTGTTGAAGCAACAGGATAAAGTTATCATGTAATAAGTGACCTCTATTGCAGCATAAATAAGGAACGGCGACTCGAGAACAGCTGAAATCTCAGGCAGCTTGCCGGCGATTCAAATCTGCTTAAAATTTCAGTGCTTCTGAGAAAGAGACGGCGACCGGCGATTTCGCCTTTTTTTTTTTTGTGAATTTCAGATTTTGCATTTCGGAAGAAGTCTGCGATCAATTAAACGAAAATCCGCAGCTCAATTGGGTCGGCCCATTTAGCTTTATGGGTCTCATGATCCAATTAGAATTTGGGCATATCTTTTCTGAAGTGGCGGTGGAGGAGCTAGAATTTTAGATTTGGGGTACGAAAATTTTAATAACATAACATTCAAATCAAGTATATTTTTTGGAAGAAACCTATGACATTATAACTGGAAATTTTTTGAAGGTCGAGTTCTTTCTTATTGTCTTTGTTTTCTTTGACTCAAGTATTACATACATCATTTCTAATTGAATAGGTAATATTACAGAAATTGTAATTATAATTGCACAACAAATCAACAATCGAAAAAACAATTCAGAACAATTATCTTTCTCAAAATAAATTAATTAAACACAAATAAATATAATGATAAATCAAGTTAAACTAAATTAGGCTGCAGTGACCCATGGAAACTGATTTAAAGCAATAAACTGATTGGGCCAAAAAAGATTAGATTGGGCCCAATTCCTTTTCTTCTACTAAATGCATAGTTTTTCTTACAATGCAGTAACTAGAAATGGGGTATAAACAACTTGCAGTAACCATATAATTAATTTTTATATGGAATATTAGCATAACTTTTTCTAATTTGGGGGTACAACTGTACCCCATGTACCCTTGTAGACCCGGTGTGAAGTGGGCTAACCAGACAGCCCATGAATGTTTGATAGGCCCATTAAAAAAAAAGGTATTTGAATCATTAAATTTAAAGGTATATAATTATTGAGACACACCTGCATGATCTGATCTGCCTCAGAAGGCATTTAAAATACGATTTGACACAAAGACTTTTTAACATTTAGAAGAAATGAGTGTTGATTTGTTCTAATTTATAGCTACGAGAGTTTAGGATATGAAACCGTCTCATACAAATTTTTGTCATATTTTATTTTGGGATTTTGTTAACATAAATGTTGGTACAAAACCTCAATAAATTAATAACTGAAATTTTATAAAAAGAAATTCCTTTTTTTTTTTTTATGTTATTTTCAATCTTTTTTAGTAGTGGTCACGGGCAATAATGTGTGACCAAATTTTCAAACCCCTCCAAGAAAATATCATTCACACAGATCTTGTTGGTTAGGCCATTGTCCATTTTTGTCTCCTGCAAGAATTGATTTATCGGTAAGTGACAAAATATGAAATGTCAATGTGTGTTAGAAACAAACCTCACAATTCAAGAAAATAAAATACATACATAATAAAATTTTAAAAATAGAATGACCTTTGAAGAACACTAATGGCCCATTATCTTGTGTAGATCTAAAGAGCTAAGTTGAGAGGACGGACAATATGCATTGTGCTTGAAATCAAGTTTAGGGGTTATTTATTTCAAACTTTAAATAAAAATGTCGGTGGAGTAATGTTATTTATTTTATCAATACACATATGTATATAGTTTGTAAATAAACCAAATGAGATCGATCTTCTTATTTAAGTTGCTCCCAACTCGGCAACTCTCAAGCTTGCTTATTACTTGACTTAACTTTAAATGTAGGTTTACTTGCAATCACCTATTTTTTATTACAAAGTCTTATATATATATATATATATATAACCCGGTCCTATCTCGCAACTGATTAATTATATTTTAAACAATATTAGTTATTTCATTATAACATATATACTATTACTATAGTATTAATTGTTTTTATTAAAAAAAAATTATAGTTAGAACAATTAGTTGAGGGAAAATTACTAATGGGTACAAAATTTGAGATCAACTTATTAATAAATACAAAATGAATTGCATATACAATCAAAATTATATATATATATATATATATATATATATATATATATACCATTTTGCACTTATTAGTAATTTCTAATTTTAAAATGTATCTATGATCAGTAAGTCGTCTCCTCACAGTTGATATATGAATAGTTGATTCTTAAATTCTAATTAATTAATGAAGGTCTAATTTTAGAGCACATGCATGTTTCATAGTCGGACTATATATGTCACACGTACGCATTGGTACGATCATTTGGTCTTTGTAACAATTGAAAGAAAATAAGACTTGGTAGCATTTTGTGGGCTGACATTATGAGTTTAAGTATACCTAAGAAAACAGTTAAAAAATGGCAGAAAAGCAGATTGACTTGTGAAAAGTTAAGCTCTCAAAAGTGAAAAGTAGTAGTAATTGATTTTAAATATACAGCCATGATAAAAAAAAAATGTCCAAGTGATTTGAGCCATGCACAAACACTGCACACAAACACGGGTCACGCATATATAAATATATATAATATGTATATATATAATATATATGCATATAAATTAATTGATGTATAGAAGATGCATATTGTGAGGTTGACTTACATTTTGGTAATGCATTTCATCATCATTGTATCAGCCATTTGGTGGGTATAGCACTGCACTTTTCATGTGCACTTCTGCTTATAAAAAGCAGCTTTCCTTCCCTCCTAATCTTGAAAATCATAGTTTTGAATTCAAGAAATTAAGCTGATAATTTATTATATATTAACAAACATCTTTGAATCAAAGAATATGAAGGGTTCTTTAGTAATGTTCTTCTTGGTACTTATGTGCCTATCTGCAGGTAAATCCATTGTAAATATTATTTTTCTATATTATTGATAAAAAAAAAAACTAAGTTGGATAAGTGAAGTTTTTTATTACAATAGGAAGGTTTCTGATTACAATAATATCCTAGGTGTAACGAAGGCCTCAGACGTTGGAACGAACCCTTCGAACGCATTTCACAAGGTAATTATATTTAATTAGCGTGATATGTAGTCAAATATATTCCATTATAGGATATATGTATTCGATTACAAATCATTATATGTACTAATTTCTTACAAGTTATGAAACATCAGGAAGAGCTACATTATTGGTATATATTAATTATTAGTAATAACATGGGATAAAAAACATAAGCAAAGAAAAATAGATCATGTTCATAAGGCAACTCTCTAACAACATACATTATTTGTTTTTGTTTTTTTTCTTCTAATAACAAACATATTTGGTGTTAAAATACAATTGTGTCCCATGTTGAGTTTTTTGGCAAAAAATTCCAAAAATTATGGATTTTCATCTTTATGCCATATCTTCGAAATTGGTCAAATTCTTTCGAAATTTTCGTTCCATAACTTTGAGATTTTTTTTTTTTTTTTTGCAAATTTACCAAAAGAAAAAGTTGCTTCGTCGTTCATGGAATTTTGACGACTTCTGGACTAAAGTCAGACCAATTAAATAATTATAAGATAAAATTGAAAATCATAAAATCTTCGGGACTTTTTCCCGAAAAAGTCTAAAATTATGGAACCAAATTGAATGTTTCTCTCTTACATACTTGCAAGTTGCAACAACATTATTGTACCATAAACATAAATCCTAGGAATGTGTTTTTTCAGGGAGGACTCAAAGCAAATTCAAGAAAGCTGATGACATTCCACGATGTGTTGGATTATGATACAGGGCCCAATCCGAAGCATGATCCAAGGGGATGGAAGAGAGGAGGTGCTGTCAAAAGCCCATGATTTTTAGTAATATATGGTTTTTTATTTAAAGCCCGAAAATAAAATATAATTAAGTTTTGGACAATATGTATACATTATAGTAACTAATGATAAGAGTTTCTATCAATAACATACTAGAATTTTGCTACTACCTATAACTTAATTAGTATAAAGAAAAGCCACTGTGCTTGATCTCTTGCATGTTAACTTTATGTAATGTTTACCATATTTATTATACATAATAACCAATATAAATTGAAGGTTTTGACGTTATTGTTAAGTCGATCGATTGTGGCCAATTTTTTTTGTTAATGTTGATTCGACAGTCCGTTAAATTTGTCGGGAGGACTCGTTAATTCTCAATTTAAATTAATTTAAGTTTGGAGTTATTTATCAAGATTTAAAAATCCAATATTTTTTTTTCAAAATTTCAAAATTAAATGTATCATGTTTGTTTTGGAGCGTGAATTTTATAGAATTTGATAGTATTTGTGGGCTATTTTTCATGGGAAACTCTTGATCTAATATTCAGACAACATAGCACAGTAACAATTAATTATAAAATATAGTATCTAATTTAATTTCTTCAGCTTAATTGTAATATATTTTTGTCAAAGAAAGTTTGGATGTAACCTTATTCATTCACGTATTGATGGAATTAGTGAAAGAATTCCGTCTCATTTTATGGGCTGGTCATATCTCTAAAAGTCCAAACTTATATAGTGTTGTGTAATTAATTATTTTGTATATAGTTTCCTAATAATATTAGA
Source organism: Stenogyne calaminthoides (assembly GCA_037126765.1). Classification (NCBI taxonomy): domain Eukaryota; kingdom Viridiplantae; phylum Streptophyta; class Magnoliopsida; order Lamiales; family Lamiaceae; genus Stenogyne; species Stenogyne calaminthoides. The sequence goes on along the minus strand of JBBCBC010000011.1, from coordinate 995,564 downwards.
AGATTAGCTGCGAGTGAATGATGTTGCACACTTGAACTAAATATATGTTAGTGAATTTGGAGTCTGGAGATGAAAACAAGATTTGCACTTAATAATATTTGCTTTGATCAGAGTTGTTTTGGATAAGAGAATCGTCTTAATTAGCACATTTTCTAATATTTCTTAACTTAACAGCGTTAACAAAGGTAAACCATTAATTATGCTAATTCTCTTTTCTATCCACTCTTTAGTCATCAGACACGTGTAATAGAAAATGTTACGTCATTGTGTAACTTGAGATCCTAACAATTGAAAATCGTATTTATAAAAAGTAAAATATGTATGTAATAAATATTATTTGAGAGGGCTGTTTTTTAGATTGAAAAAGTCGTGGAGGAACTCAAGAGTCGACTTTGGAGTTGGTTTTGTGTTAAGTATTTAAATTGGAATCGTATTTCCTTTAATGATTTGCTTGCGAACCCTAAATTTTTCTTAGGTTGATTATTGAGTTTTAGTAAGCTTGTACTTGGGTATTCTCCATACCCGCTTTTATCTTGTGATTAATAAAATTGCTTTTACCGATCAAAAGGTGTGATTTAATGGGGGTATTTGCAATCAATATAGAATGTGGGAGAATAACTTATTTTCAAAAGACCATTCTCAACAAATGATATCACCTGTATTACTTTTGATACTTCTCTTTGTATTCCATTATTGTGTAAATAACTGATATGTGTAATGATACACATTTTTACCAATTACAATCAATAAATCAACGTGACATATGCCTAGTGTATATTTGCATGGATGGTTGTGACTTATTCTAATACTTTCTAGTGTAGTTCTACCTCCTCATGAAATTACACCACACAAAAGCTAGCTTAATATGAAAATACATAAAGTATGATAATATGTATTTTATTAAAACACTTTCCAATATCTTTTAAAAACATATTTTTTGTAGTTAGAGTCCTTTTTTTTTCCATAATTGCAAGTTTGCAACCACTACATGACATTGAGAAACAATAGTGTACATTTGCATGGGTGGTTCAAAAGCACTTATTTTAGCATTGTTGTAATTGCAAAAACATTGACCAAATTAATTACTTTTTTATTATTTGACTCTAGTATACCTTCACATAAATCCCACTTGAGTCCAATCAATCAATCTTGTTGCCTATAAGAAGAACCTGTGACCATTAGTTAAAAAAAAAGAAAAAGAACATGTTACCATATTCAGGTCTAGAAATGTTAGTCATATTATAGTGCATCTCATCTCATTCAGGTGCATCATGCACTCATAGTGTATTTTGAAATTATATAATTTTTTATAATGAAATATTCAATCTGTTTACATTGAATCGTGCAACTATTTTTTCATATTAATAATTGCACAGTTTAGTGTAAATAAATTGCATCTTTAACAAGTTGCATGATTCTAAAATACATTATAAATGCACTATGCTGCTCCTAAGTTGCTAAGTGCATAAAAGACTCCTTAACTAATTAGTGCATGAATTTGCTATTTATGGTGCTCTTCCTCCACTTAACACCTTTTCTAAACCTATGCCCACCAATTCTTTTAGGTCTAAAGCTACTTCAACCACTATATAAAACCTTTTGATCGACCTATCAAAAATCTCCATGTGATAGATTTTTTTTGTTAGAGCTCCTGTCAGAGAATATGGATTTAGGGTTTCATTTCAAGGGAAACGAGACTCATTGTATCATTATATCATGCATAGTTAAGATTCAAGCGGGGTGAATCATTATAAATTGAAAGTCTAAAATAAAATTTTCTTATATATACAGTGAAAAAATTTTAAAAATCCAAGGAGAACGACTATGCCATCACCCCTTAAATTCATGCATTTAGTCAAACAATAATTAATCTGTAGAAGTAGATACATGACCGTCTTACACGAGTTTTTAAAAATGTTCAAGTCCAAGATCAAATAATTGGGAAGAATAAAACAATAGCATCCTTTTTAAGAAGTAGAAGTGGATATACTATTTAACAAGCCTATTTCCTAATCGACTCCACTTCAAATTTGAATGGGAAATAATTATATATGTAATATAAATTAACATTGGATTGTCTTGAGCTATCTTTATCACACTTTTCTGCTAATTATGACTTAATCAATAAGATTATAAGGTTCATATAATTTATCAATGATTTTAAGATCACTAATAAGTATAACAACTTGAGATGAAGATACACGCATAACGGTCAAAGGGCCGTAAAGTATGATATTCGCTATCGATTCAAGGTCAAAAGTGAAAGATAAAAAAAATAATTAAAGAAAAAATCTAAGGCAATGTGACGACGTGCTTGCAATTTCTAATTATTTAAAGAATTTTATAATCTAATCCAAAAAATCATTATATATGAATTTCACGTGTATAAAAGTATAGTAAAATTCATTCGTCCCACAGGATATGACGCCTCACGATTTTGGTCCTAATGCTCACCACTCTGGTCCCGTAAAAAAATTTCATGCAATTTTGGTCATTCCGTTCTTTATTAGTTAAGTTAATCGCACTTTTTTGGTCGCAAACCTTGTCCCTAATTACCAAAACCTGCAATGACTTTTGACGGAAAAAACTCAATGGTGGGATCAAAATTGCATGAAAAAAAAGTTTGAGATCAGAGTGGTGGCAGAGATCAAAACCGTGAAGTGTCGTGTCCTATGGGACAAAAAACAAAATTTTCCATAAAAATAGCACTATGTGTTTGTTAATGGCAAGAGTAGCACTATATGTTAATGGCAAGAGCAAGAGAAAGAATCGCAAGATACCAAGGGAAGGTTTTCTATAGGTTTTTAATTGATAATGATGATCTCTAGCATTTTTCCTATGAAACTAGTGTATACGATTTAATAGAAATAAAAATAAATAATAGTATGAAACTAGTGCATAAGATTTAATAGAAATAAAAATAAATAATATTGACCAAATAATATTGTTTAGTGAATATAGAGATATTGTGTAGAAAAAACAAGAAATACTACTATTTAGCAAAAATAAGCAATACTTTTCATTGAAATAAGATATAAAGTTACAAAAATACATTTCATGTCATGAACAAGTTTCCGTCAAAAGTCCGCATGTTTATTTTCTTATATTACTATTGAAATTAAAGCTTTTCCATCACAAATGATTTAGACCACTGAATATTAGATAAACATGTCATATCTGGAGATATAGGCATTTGCAAATATCTGTTTGGCAAGGAAAGTGAAAGGACCTCAAATCAAGAATTGAAATGGTGACGATATGTTGTTGAGTGCTGCACGAATTGTGACATTAGATGTACAGTAAGTCAAACATTTTTTGTAGCTTAGGCCTTACATACGTGGAACTAGGAAAATTAAAGCTTATGATACTCGTTCCCAATATATAGAGTTGGTTTTTTGTAAAAGAAATATATGACAAAATTGATATTTTTGTCCTGTAATTTTGATCCATTTTGATTTTGGTCATATTAACATATAATTTTTGATCTTAGTCCTATAACTTTACAAAATTCGACTTTTTTGTCCTGTCACAGGTGACATCACTGACATGACTAAAAAATCGAATTTTTCTTAGTTACATGCCTAAAATCAAAATCCGTAAATTATGATCATTGTCCTTTAACTTTACAAAATGACTTTTTAGTCATGTAATCTGCTATTGCAGGTAACTAGCCGATGACGAGATGAAAAAAAATGAATTTTGTAAAATTACAGGACCAAGATAAAAAATCGTAAGTTAGTAGGACCAAAATTAAAATGGATCAAAATTACATTAAAAAAAATCTATATTCCCAAAAAAATTAGATTGTATAATTAGAAAGCTAATAGTGATAACTATCATATATTGAATAATAACTAACCAATTTTTATTAAATAGCTATAATATCAATTAATATTGTTTAAGAATACACACGAAATACAAATCAAATGTAGATTAAGTGCAAGCAAAAATTAAATTGGTGTACAAAGTTTTTATTTTGTTTCTCCAGTGAAAGTGTTGTCAAAAACCAGTTATGGTATATTGAATTCGATAATCAGAATATGGCAATAAGTTTTGCATTCAATATACGTGTCAAGAGTGATTCTTTTTGAGTTTTTCTTCATTTTAGTCCATAAAGTGCGACCCCCTTTCTTATTGGGATGATTATTCAGTAATTTTGAACTAAAACAAACCAAGGGAGTTATTCACCACACAAAGACGACCATGACATTCTTCACGAATAAGAGACGAAAGATTTTTTAAAACTAGAATAATAGGGCTGTTTTGGATCTGAACTTGGACTCCAAAAGCGTTTTTTTTAACTGAAGCTGGGTCACACCCACAACTTCTGTTAAAAAAAAAACACTTCTGCAATGTTTCCTAGAGTGTGAAAACAGCCCCTAGATATCACAAACTTACAGAGTGTATAGAAAAGGAATCAACAAAAAAAAACTCAGACAGAATTAGCCTTCAATTAGGTTCCCATAAACATAGGGGGCTCAGGCGATCTCCCATTTCGCACAATCTTGTTCCCATCTTACCATCTCAAAGAGTATAATGAAGAAGGGGTTATCATCTTACAATATGCCTACATAATATGCTCGTCAACAACCCTCGACTCTCTGCTAACCCATAGGCAGAGCAAAGTACTCATTGTGTCCAAAAACGAGACGACCAAAGCTCTAGAGCAGCTCAAAGAAAAAACTTAGCACAACAAGTTTGTTAAGCACGGACATATCTCAGGTACTCATCAAAATGTAAGAAAGCGATAGGTATTACTTGTCGTAAAGTTCTTGCCTCAGGTATCCAGGACCAGGTCTGAAAGGATCGTCTTCCAAGTATGCTTCAGGACGATAAATCCCAGAATCGTTCATACGGTTGCTGAGGACATGGTGGATTGCTTTCTTCGAACCATACTCATCACGGTTGTTCTCTACGTACCGCTTTGCCTCTGCTGCTACTTCATTCACAAAATCGAATCTGTTATCTTCGGAGAGTAATAGCCTCTCTATGTCCATTGACATGATCTCTCCCGTCTCCCTTATCTTCCTCACCTGCTCCTCAAGAAACGGGACTCTCACCATCGCGTAGTCCATCATACCATCTTTTTTCGTCTGAATACAATGATACACACAAGGATAGATACATTAACGGGACACTTGGTTCAAAATTCTTCAATGAGAAAGGTAACGGGAATGAACATGAGGTAAATGTGATGATTAATCATTAATAAGAATAAAAGAAGATCTAATGAGACTCAAAATAAGTTACTCATTACTAGCATTTTGATTAAGTACCTCCACTCTTGTACTCATTTTTCTACTCAATCATTCAACTATTCTTCAATCAACCACCATTTTTCTTCTCCACTTATTCAAGATGAGAGAAAAAGACTAACAATGAAATCATCATCCTCATTGTAATTCACTATTCCATGATTCTCATTACCATTCCCATTGAAGAATTTGAACCAAGTGCCCCCCTAACACTGATTAGACTAGCTTAAAAGGAATGTTGCATATTGACAAAACATTTACTTCCTAAGACAACAAAAAGAATCGAATCACAAAGCTCCCCAACAGAAGAAACTGACTTGGATACTCTATTGTGTGCAGTTGTGTTTTTACAATACAAAAAATAGAACTTTGTATTAGTTGGTGATCTCTTATACTAATTCTGTGTTACATCTTGTGTTCTATTATCCTTTATTCTCGTCACGTGCATCAACGTGTTTCCATTAGTCAACAAAAAGGATAATAAAGGAGAGATTAGGGGGTGTTTGCAAGATATTATAAGTTATTATAGTCACCTAAAATTATGTGCATAAACAATTTGGAGTGTTTTATTTCTCTTTTATTAGATTAAATAAGCTCTCAAAAGCTATAAACTAAAAGGGGTTGCTTTTGGTAGCTTTATGATTTATGTGCACATTTTTAAGTATTATTAACCTTTTTTTTGCAAACACTATAAATTTTTCTTTGAATTTTTTTTTACAAACACCGTCAATTTCTACTATTAATCAATTTTCTCATAATCATCCTATAATGTTATCTTCAAAACCAATCATAATAATTCCACATAATCAAACAATAAAATAATAACTCATATGTTCAAGTTCCAGAAAAATATCCCCAATCTGATCATAATGCAACACACTTCTAAGAAATTAGGGTTTACAAGCATACCAATTTCCTCCGCCTCCATACTTGCCTATAATTGCGTCCAGAATTTCGTGAGCTCGGACCATCCTATCAATCAAAATATGAAAATTAACAAAAAAAGTAAAAAATATACAATCATTCTCGCACGATACAAAAATTACAAAAGAAAAGGAAACATATAAACACAAATGAAATCAAACCTGTGACCTTATAGCACAATTTAATCGCCGTTTATCGGTTTTCACTTTGATTCTCTACGAATACATCGGGAAAACAACATGAGCAAGATAAACAGGAAAAATACGCAGATAGTTTAAACAAAAGCATTTTTACAGGTAAGGAATAGAAGCATGAGGAGCTGCTGAAGGTTGGTGAAAGCAGCGCCATTGCAGAGATCTCAAAACTTATCTTCAAAGCTAATTTCTTTTATTTCTGGTTAATATTTTTAAATGTTACAGAAAAATAGCTAAAAATGGGCTTCACTGCTGGAAAAAAGGAGGAAACATGGGCCAGCCCATATTAGAATATTATTTGGGCTTTAATTCTGACCCACCGGGTTTAATTTTGGCTTGGTATACCTTTTCTTTTTAGGGAAAAATATTTTCATTTTATATTATTGGAAATTAGACCAGCACAAATGTGAAAAATAACTGTGAATAGTTTTTCAGCAGTGTTGAAGAGATTCACATGAAGTTTAATACTGGGTTTTTTATGAGTGATTTATTAAAAAAAGTTCATGTTGAAATTAGGTTTAATAAGAAAACTAGAAATTATCCCCTAGTATATTGAAAATTGTTTTAATATGAATGGTAGAAGGAGAGATATTTAGAAAATATAAATTTAAATTCAATAAAAAACTTCAAATTGTAATTTTTTTTTTGATTTAATACATGACGTAAACAGACTTGAAAGGGAGAATTAAATGGATAAAAATGAAGATAAAAATTGCCATTTGACTTATTAATATGAAATTAATAAAAACTATTTGAATCCTTTAAAAAAAAAAAAACTATTTGAATAGTAACCTCTTCATAGTGACCGCAAGAATTGAGTTATATCTTAATTATCATGAGTAAAGTGATGAATTAGATATTAATAATTAATCTTTAAATGCTAGATTAATTATTCGATTTTAAACTGCTAGTTAATTATTTGATTTTATCCTTTTAGACATCATTGTAATTATTTTAAACTGTACTTTTTTAAAATAACAGTAATCACAACACACCGTCCTTTCATTGTAATCAATTTTAAAGCGATAATTTTTGGAAATGATACTTGAAAACTGCAACACAGGTTAAATTTTTAAAACATATATCCACGCATTTTCTGTTTATAATAGCTGAAAAAATCGAGATACACTAGAATTTTTAAACACATTCATAAAAATTAATAACCATGAAAATCAAACGTATGAATATATAGTTCGAAAGACAAATATAGAAATAACTGGCATGGAACGACGTCGTATGGAGGAATCTGGAAACGACACGAAAGTTTCTTACTATATATACTAGTATCGCTGGGCTGAAGAAAAATCTGTTCCACACACACCTGGCTGAGAATTTACACACAGAACACGCACCAACAATACATTTTTTACGGACAAAAAGGCGAAAATATAGGGTAGTAAATCCAAAGACTATACATCACAATTGCTCAGATTCGTTCATGGATTCAGCTCTGCCAAGCTCAGAAATGAACGAAAATGGTGCCGTAAGCGAATTTTAGTGGGGGAGAGGAGTTGGAAAGATTTGCTGGATTTTGAATCTAAACCCTAATTTTCCTCAGCTTGTGGGTCTTGTAATTCTGTACTGAATCTGGGATTGGATTTGGATTGGACGTCATTTTTGGTTTACAATCATTGAAGAGTGAAGAATCGAGAAATGGAGAGATCGAGATCTAAGAGATACTATTATGACCAGGACTATGAATCTGAAACCCTACACTCGCGGAGCAAACCGCGGTACAGCAACAATTCGCACGGCGGCGGCGGTGGAGGTGGAGGTGGAAGAGGTGATTATTATTCTCCGAGCTACCGACGCTACAATTCCGGCGGCGGCGGAGGTGGAGGAGGGAGAAAAATGCAAGATCCTACTCTTATGGTGACCACAAGCTACCGGATTTTGTGTCACGATGTGAAGGCGGGCGGCGTGATTGGGAAATCCGGGAGCATAATCAAGGCGATTAGGCAGCACACCGGCGCGTGGGTCAACGTGCACGAGCTGATGCCTGGGGATGAGGAGAGGATTATCGAGATCTCCGATACGCGGCGGCGGGACCCCGACGGGAGACTGCCGTCGTTCTCGCCGGCGCAGGAGGCGCTGTTCCTGATACATGAGAGGATTTTGGATACTGAAATGGCGGGATATGGGCATAATGCAGGGTTTGGGGAGGATGAGAATGACGAGTATGGTAACAGGGGAGGTGGGAATAGTAACAGAGCTGTGACGAGGCTCGTCGTTTCGCGGATGCACGTGGGGTGTTTGCTGGGGAAAGGAGGGAAGATAATTGAGCAAATGAGGATGGAAACAAAGACACATATTAGGATTTTACCAAGAGATCAGACCTTGCCTCGTTGCGTTGCCATGTCTGAGGAGATTGTTCAGGTTTTGACTGTACTTTTATCTTTGGGGGAATTGAGTATTTGTTCACATTGAAAAACATTGAATGGAGGTTGTAAAGACTCCAAAAGCAGGAACCAAATTGAACTTATGATTCTTCAAACTTATATGACTGTTAGCACATTGAATGGATGAGACCTAAATGTGAAGTTCTTACGAGCATGATTGGCTTGTTGAACGAGGACCGTTGCCCTCGTGTGTTTGCTCTAAGTTTTATGACAATGGGACATAGTTCATCTATAGACTGTTCATGGACTTGAGTTTTTCTGGATGCATTCGTGAATTATTGAATCTGATGATATGCTGATAGTGTGATAACGTTAATCTGACCTGATGACTAATGCTTGAAAATGAATATAGGATCTCAAGGTCAAATTTCACAGCATTTTTTTAGTCCCTGTTTTCTTGATTAAGTTAAGATCTTAAGCTTCTTGCCTCTTATACTAAGTGCCAATAGCTCATTACTAATTTCTGTGTAGTTGTTTTTCTGAGTTATATATTTTTATTACTTTAGATGAGCCATGTGCAGTTTCATTTTTTTTTCCTTTTTGATTGGTTAGTTTCCTCTTTTTTTCTTATCTTTTCCCCTCTCTTTAAGGAGAGGATCTCAAAGGTTCTTTATATACATTTCTCTAAGTAAATGTCAGATTTCCAGTATAGAAGGTTGTGTATTTAACTATTTTGCCCTGTTTTCAGTTATGCTATTTGAATATTTATTCAACCAGATTGGGATAAGTTTTCTATTTGCGTAGTAATGCATTAAATTTGTTCTTATCCCAGGTCGTTGGCGACAAGAACGCCGTGAAAAGTGCTATATCAATAATTTCCTCTCGCTTGAGGGAGAGCCAACATCGCGATAGAAACAATTTTCATAATCGAGTTCATTCTCCAGATCGTTTTTACCCTGCTGATGATGATTTCCACACAACACGGCGATCATCTGCAGAAGGGCCTAGTTTTAGTTCAAGATATGGTGGTTCCAGGCACAACCACTATTCCTCACGTCATTCTGGATTTGCCCTTGAATCTGGACATGCTAATTTAAATGAAAATGGACAATCATATTCTGGGGAGGAGCTTGTGTTTCGTATACTATGCCCTGTTGATAAGGTTGATAGCATTGTTGGGGAGTCAGATGGGATTGTTGATTTGCTTCAAAATGAAATAGGTGTCATTGTTGATGTATCTGATCTCGTTGCTGGATCAGATGAGCATATAATAATCATTTCATCTGAAGAGGTAAGCCTTCTAATTACTAGTCAATATGCCATTAAGTGCCTTCTTTTTCCTTGAAGTTATGAATTATTTGCAATACTTCCATCTTGGGATTAGTTACCAGATCAAATTTGATGCAAATTCATTTTCTTCGGGAATGAGTTGGAGCAGTTCCCTTCTCTGTCTCTTCCTGCACAGGTTTTTGAACATTTTTCTAGCTTTAATATCAATATTTAACCTCTTTAATAGCTTTTATGTCTTCTGTAAGTCTTGTGAGCTGATTCACTTGTATGTCTTTAGGGTCCTGATGATGAGTTGTTTCCTGCCCAAGAAGCATTGTTACATATACAAACTCGCATTGCTGATATTGTTCCAGAAAAAGAAAATGTTATCACCACTAGATTAATTTTACAATCAGATGAAATTGGCTCTATAGCAGAGCTGGGTAAAATAGGTGGTGCAAATGTAGAAATCCTGCCAAAAGAACGTCGTCCTGCTGGAGTATCAGCCAATGATGAGATTGTGCAGGTTTGTGTTTTTTCTGATATGAATTTGTATAGGATGTATGAATAAATGTTCTTTTGTAGCTAGAGTTTGAATCTAATTGGGGATGCACCAGTTAATACTGTTCAGCGAAAACAGCCAATGCTGACCAACAAATACCTTTTAGTAAAATAACTAGTTCCATTTAAAAATGCACTTGAGTTGTACTGGGCAACAGGTGCATAGAAATTTGCCTATTTTTCTTGCAATATTTCGGATTCAAGATTTCACTAATGCCGTAGGTTGCATGATGTTTATATTGAATTGCTTTATGATGGAACTGATACAATTCTGGCATTCTTATCTTCGATTTTAGATTGTTGGGGAGATCAAAGCTGCTCGAGAGGCTCTAGTGGAGGTGACATCAAGGGTTAGAAATTACGTATATCGTGAGTTTCTTGAAAGGGACAAACAAGTTCCTCATATGTCTGCTCCTAGCCCTGCTGATGGTGCTGTGGAACTGGAGCCAGCTTCTAGAAACAACGTGCCTCCATTGACAGAAACCCAGGCTGGAAGCGGACCCGTAGCTTCAACTCCTCCGAGTTCATCATCTGCTTCAGCACCACAGAAAGTGAAGGTCAGTAGAATTGCACCAATTTTTTTTTTCCCTCGTGAGAAAATGGATACGTGCTGTTATTATGTCAACTATAATTATTATAGGGCATGATTTTAAGGCTTTGAGTTTACATCTTTTCGTGATTTTTTAGAGTAACACTTGGGTGCACAACTTATTAAAGAAAATAGTGTACTGTCCAGTAAAAGAAGCTAATACTGACCAACTAAAAGTAGCTAATACTGACCAAACAAATGCCATTTAAAATTGCACTTGAGTTGTACGGTGCAATTGGTGCATAGAAATATTTCTCTTTTTTTTTTTTTTTTTGAAAGATTTGTTTTCGTTTGAGCTTGAGTTATTATTGGTCATATCTATATCCACGTTGTGAAATTTCTAGCCCGTTAGTCTTAGTTCTTCTTCAATAAGCTAAACTGAATTTCCAGGAGGTGGGGCAATCTAATGTTGAGACAGTGAAGCAAAACGAGACTGAGAAACGAGAAGATCAACCTAGCGTATTCAGTAGGTAGGTTTATCCAAGCTAGTTTTTTTGCATAGTAGAAACAATGTTAATTTGCGTTCAGATTGATCACACTTGTGTTTTTTTGTCCAGAATCTCTGTACCCTTGGTCACCAAAAGCACGCTGGAAGTCGTTATACCCCCTTATGCAGCAGCCGAACTCGCCAAAAAATCAAGAAAGCTCATTTTGATCAGTGAGGTGAGTGATCTAGATCCTTCTCACATTCTGATGCACCATCTTTCGTTTTTATACGCCTCATTGAAATATATAATCCATGGGAGCAGCTATCCGGAGCAGCTGTGAAACTGATAGACGGCGGACCAGATTCAACCGAGAAGATAATTCAATTATCGGGTACTCCTGAGCAAGCCGAGAGAGCCCAGAGTTTGCTTCAAGGATTTATTCTGAGCAGTAAGAACTTTCTCAATCTCTCTCTACCCCACCTCTCTCTCGATGACATAGAATACAATTCGATCCATATTTCACAACTAACGCAACATCACTGTGATTTTATTCAGCCGAAGAAGATGGTTAGATGTCGTGAGGAAATTGTCTGCTGCTCTGCGAAATTGGGTTGAACAACGATTTTCGCCAATGATTGCAGTTTTCTTTCAGATTGTTATGTTGCTTAAGCGCAAGGGCGTGTGGGATCGATAGTCCCTACCTTCCCCCTAGCAGTAAAAAGTAAGTATGAAATGGAAACTAGTTGTTTGAAATGTTCTTTTTGGAACTTTGTTGTTTTTATTTTATTATGTGCGACTTTTCTGCAAATGTCTCTGGCGATTAAGCCATTGTGTTGTGTTGCTTTTGAGTTAAATTTTTAGGGATGTATGTTTGTATTTTTTAGAAATATTTACAAGTTATATCCAAAATAATTGCTGGCGCAGCTACACCCGAGTTTTTGCTCAATACACTCACATGTACAACATATTTTAGCATCATGTACTACCAAACATGAGGCACATTTACGTGAGACAGAATATAATTTGAACATATGACGCTTTAACACTTTTGAAGGGGTGGGTGTTGATTTGTCTTTAGTTTGTCTTTCGCCTCATTATTGAGCCGAAATTTTATGATCTTCATCATATTATATTTTTGGAGGGTGTATAATTAATATAAAATCATTTTCAACAATTGACTATCTATCGAGGCGAAGGAGGTAGTTATTTAAAGAAACGTTTGGAAAAGGGCAGGTGTTATTATTTTCCACGGAAACATTGGACACTAAGATGCTTTTGTTGCTGTAATGGATTGCTTTCACTTTGTATTTCTGGGAATTCAGGCTTAAAATAGTGGTGACGTTGTTTTCGCATTCTAATTCGTATCTGGGATCACCACATTGTTTGGGATCATTTTTGAGTCGGAAAGGCAACCGAATATTGCGAATATTGCCACAGGAAGAAGGGCTACAAGTATGAGGAGGATTTAGGCAATAACATGTTTTGGAGAAAAGGACTAAAAAAATGAAGAGGAGGAAATTTTCAGTGATCTTCATCATGATTATATTTTGGAGAGTGTAAATGTGTAATCAAAGATGAATTTTCAACAATTGAAGTGGTATCTATCGAGGCTAAACAAAGAGTCTTAATTTAAAGTCAACAAGATGAAGCTCAAGCTAGCGCAATTAATTAAGAATTTAAGACTATACATATATAGAGGATTTAGTCAAAGAATTAAATTTCCAACTTCTTGCAAGTAGCAATATAACTGAATATAATATGGTCCCACGCGAGCATGATGAGTTTGACATGGCGCCCTGATGGTGCGGTTGACGTAATTGATTGCTTTCACTATGTATTTATGGGAATTGAGGTATAAATTTGAGGTAACATTCAATCATATTTAAAGCATCGCGATAAACAATTTTATTTGAAAAAAAATCACTGCTCAATCTGTGTTATTTAACAAAGTAAAAGCATACTTTCAAATATAACAGTGACGTTTTTTCGCATGACAATTTAAACAAAATAACCGTAGTGTTTGGGATCATTTTTGAGTTGGAAATATTAGTAGGTAATATTGTGAATATTGCCACAGGAAGAATTCTACAATTATGAGGACGGTTAATGCTACATCTTGTTTGAAGGAAAAGGATTAAAAAAATGAAGAAAAATGAAGAGAGATGTTCAATATGTAAAGAGGTGGATATTTTTAGTGATCTTCATCATGTATATTCTTGAGATTGTAATTGAAGTGATATTAAGGCTAAAGAAAGATGAAGACAATTAATGTGGTACAGAGGACTCTGTTTCCGAATTTAATTTCCAGCCTAGCAAGGAGCAATAGTAATAAATATGGTCCCCCAAACGAACATGTTTAGTTAGAAATTAGAATTATTATAATAATATTAATAATTTATTTGTTTATAACAAAAATAATATAGATAGTACTATTGAGCCTCAAATGTTATAAAAATAGTGCTAGTTTCATTTTACTATACTCGAAGGAATAGATATTGTTGGAATAATTTCACCAAGAAAATAAATTGACTCGCAATATAAACAAAATATGAAATTGTGTGTAATCAAACAATGTGTATGCATTGAACTAGCTAATAAAAATTTCAAACTGTTTTAATCTTCAACTGTAATCTCGACACTGGGAGTAGCATCACCACGGAGCAAGGATATAGTATCAGTAGAGTATGTGCTCCAGCTTTGGTCCTCATCATACACTGCAACTTGGGCCGATTCAGATGGTCGATTAGGAACTCGGAGGCGCTCAACTTGGCCTTCCAGCATTTCCACCACTTTATTCATCGAAGGCCGATCACCTGGACACGTCTGTATGCACCACAATGCCACCATCGTCATCTTCTTAGCAATTTCTCGATTAGTATCATTGTTGTTTTCTTCAGTAACTCCAATTTCAATATCATGACCTTGCTCAAGGGAGTCATATATCCAATCAGGGAAATACTGGGTAGAAGCTTGATTGTTCCTCCTCGATTCTTTGTTTAAGCCTATCATTTCTGTCAGCAGCATTCCGAAACTATATACATCGGCTTTATAAGAGACCTCCCCAAAGCCCCTGTTGATGAGTTCAGGAGCAACATACCCTATTGTTCCTCTAATTGCAGTCATAGTCACCACTTTTTTTTCTGGGGAGAAGAATTTTGCTAGGCCAAAATCAGAGATTTTTGGAGTGAAGTTATCATCAAGGAGTATATTATGAGGCTTGATGTCAAAATGCAAGATTTGAATGTCACAACCTCTATGCAAATACTCAATCCCTCTAGCAACTCCAACTGCAATCTCGTACATTCTCTGCCAACTCAAGCAATTCGTGTTTTCTCGACTAAAGATGTGCTTATCAAGTGAACCATTAGACATGAAATCAAATACAAGGGCACGCTTGGATCCTTCCGCACAATATCCAACTAGTTTGACAACATTTACATGATGGATCCTTCCAATGGTTGAAATTTCATTCATGAAGTCTTGACCAATTCCTCCAGACTTTCCGAGTAGTTTTATAGCCACATCATAGCCACTTCGGAGCTTTCCTTTGTAAACAGTACCGTATCCTCCTTGGCCTAGTTTTTCTCGGAAACCTCTAGTCATCTGCTTTAGGTCTGAATAGGAGTATCTGATTGGCATGAGGTTGTTCTCACTTTGTAGGAAGTCTTCTATGGCATCATACCTCGACAAATGCCTTCTTCGGAACTTGTAAATTAAAAACCAGGCGAAGAAAGGGAACACAATAATGAATCTTACTGCAAAAAAGAGCCCTGTCGAGGGAAAATGGAAGAGAAAAAAGACTTGATTGTCAACCATGCTTCTGTAGTTCTTGTCTTTAAACAGTATTACGAGGAAGAAACTTAAGGTTCTATAATAAAGAAGATTTATAGGTCTTCTAATTATCACATATTGTTGATGCATATGGGTGACAACTTGAAACATTTGATGCAAAATAAATGAAGAGCTCACCAGATATGAGGCGTAAATGCGTGACAGGCCCTGCAAGAGTACCATTTTCAAGTTAAGCAAGAAGAAATTTGTTGAAATTCAGAGTAAAAAACCATTTAATTCAAACACTTGCATAATATGTTTTCCATAATCTGTAGACCAACAAGACAAAGGAGTGTAAGAATTCTTACAGTATACGTTGAGTTAATGTCTATCTTGGTTCATCTCAATAAATATAAATCCGGATGCACAGATGAGACCAAGGATGATCATAGTTGGGAGGCTTACTCCTGCAAATACAACAACTGCAATGTTCCCCACCATTTAGACTTGGAGGAGTATTATTCTTGATGCTAATTAATTAATAATAAGTATATCATCATAGAATAGAGCAAACCTGTAAGGAGAAGAAGGATTATTATAACAGCTGACAATGGACCTGATCCTGATGATTAAGAATTAAGAATTTAAGTAAGTTTATCTTGCTTTGCTTCGCTTCATAAACGGAAAATCAGATTAACATAACAATGTCTGCAGGGATGGATGTGGTATTTTGTTCTGAGTAAGATGAAAAACTTCATAGTAAAATAATATGAGTAGGTCTTGTGTCAGACTGTCCCATAGAAGGAATGAGAGAGAAAAAAATTTGATCCCATAACTTTCTTGTAATCCATTTTTCGTCCAAAAAAAAATTAACTATCCAATTTTATTCTCATAACTATCTCGATTATTTGGTCCCATTTTTCTTGAAAAATAGAAAAATAACGTCATTTTAGGTCACGTGTTGGTTAAAATTTGAGGTTTCCAAGCTCGTAGCTGGTGTAGAGGCTGATTGTTAAAAGAAATTCACTTTTTCTACCACTTAGGAGAAATTTTCTTGCTATTTCTAATTCTTTTTAAAAGTAACTTTTTTTAAAGGTCGATATACTACATAAATGGAAAAAACATATGAATCCAATGGAGGTCAGGCAACCCCCATTAATCCGTTCCCCTTAGTAAAAATTCTTACCTTGAGGTCCATGGAGGGGAAGATTTATATGATCTGCATTTAAAGAATACAACAACAACATTTATTAGCATACACAAGTTAAATGGAATTATTTTGATTGGTATACTGAAGTTATATAGGTACTATATATTCAACAACATGATTAAGCTGATTGTAGTCTATGTTTATTTACATTCGTTTGGTTAGATCCTGTATGATACTAGCTAGCTAGCTAGAGCTACGTATTTATATTTTTAGTCGTATATATAAGAAATTCTTGAGGAAATTAAGGAAATATATATATTTACCCCAGAGTGTAATTGTGCGGCGGCAAATTCGAGGGCACTTGAATCTTCCATTGCAATCTATACACTCATTCGTCATCCAAGAGAGTTGAAATCCATAGAGCAGGGAGTGGTGGATTTCTGAAATTGATACATTCTTCAAATCCTTAAATTTCCAGGATGTCTGCCCTGTGGGACCCATGGTGCAGTTTTCTCCTACATCTGAAGCATTCATGTGGCCAATCTTTATATAAGTATGTACTGTGACTGAATTACTATTACTATTACTATTGCTATTACAATGAGAGGGTAACTCTGTGATGGAGAGGGAAGAATTGTTCAACCGATATGGGCACCTCATCATGTTAATAGGCATAGCTATCTCAGTGTTAAAGTCGTAACCTTCACTCGAATTGTAACACCAGGTAAGAATAAAAAGGGAAGGTGCCATTTAAAGAAACGTTGGGAAAAGAGCAGATGTTATCATTTTTCACCGAAACATCAGACAACCAGATGGTGCGGTTGCCGTAATGGATTGCTTTAACTTTGTATTTCTGGGAATTTATGTATAGAATTGTGGTGGCATTGTTTTCGCATTCAAACTCGTATCTGGGATCATAGTCAGGATTTCCACAGTGTTTGAGTCGGAAAGGGAAGCTAATGTTGCGAATATTGCCACACGCGGAGGGACTACAAACAGGAGGATTCATGCAACGACATGTTTCCACGAAAAGGACTAAAAATATGAAGAGAAGAAGGAGGAGGAGATTTTGAGTGATCATCCTAGCTAGATTTTAAGGATGGTTTTCCAATTAATGAATGAGTAAACGCAAAGACGTATACTATATAATAGTATATATTACTACTCCAAAAGATTCATGGACCGCTTTAATAGAGGACTGAGACTGATGGTTCGCTTGATATGATAAGTGAATGGTAATAATAATGAGTATCATAATATCATTAGGGGTCAATCACTATGGGTTATTTATTGCATTGTTATTGTTTGGTTAGGAAATCAACAATGGGTATCATTTTAGGAGTGTAGAATGAATGATTACAAATTAGGTAATGAATATAGGACAATCAATTCTTTACTTATTTTCCATTACGAAATCGATTCAAAGTTATCAAAGACTATTCATTCTTGGAATAATTTTATTACCCCCAACCAAATTCATCTTCTTCAGTCTACCGATTAATATTTCCACTACCTTACCACATGGATCTAGGACTAGGGTGATTCGTTGGATATTTTTTTTCCATTCTACTTATCATTAATATAGATTGTGGAATACGGAACACCATTTTAAGAATTTGCCTAGCAAGTTGCAATAGAAACAAATATGGTCGAAGATGAGTTTGAATTGTCTACTAGCTAATACTTTTATTGGTAGACAAAACGAATATACTCATAACAAAATATGACAATTTAGTTATTCATGCACAAACACGTGCAATTATATTTTTATAAAATCCAAGTCAAGTAATTTGTTTGGACGTAATTTACACGGTCCTCTGTTATGCTAGTGACTGGGAGCAATTTTTATTATTTTTACTTCATTTTGAAATAAATTATTTCACTCATTATATCTTCTAATATTTATATTGAAAGCATTCCTTTTTTTCTTTTTTTTGGGATTATATCAGGGATATGTTTTTGAGATACAAGAGTACAAAAACATGTATCCTTTTAATGTTTTAATAAGGCGAAGCTAATGTGTAGGAGTATATTTTGGGAAATTTTACTTGTATATATCACATCTAATATTCATGATATATTAAATGACGTAGCTTTAAAAAAGAATATATTCGAGTGAAATTATTCTGTAGTCCAACGCGTCGTGTGGCTCATGAATTATCAAGTTTTTTTTTTTTTAAATGTTTTGGACTAAAATTTAAAGTAATATAGTTACTTTATTTTTATTTTTTAGAAAATGTGACAACGATTTGACATTATGTAGGACTGAGTCTCTTACCGAAATTTCCAGGCTCCATCATTTAATAATATGTTTGTAGTGGATCCCATTTGATTTTGACAAATTGTGGCATTTTAATTTCCATGCACACATTTAATAATATAGATACAATCGTCAATTTTATTAAGGAACTATATAAATGAATTAATTTCATATCTCTTTATAAATTTAGATTAATTTTAGATGAAATGAGATTCTTTAAATGTAACAGTGCCTTCACGCTCATGCCGCGTTCTGGGTTCAATTATCAGTTTGGACTTTTAAATGAGATGATATTATTTGAACCAAGGGTATAATTTTTCGAAATCTTACTTTTTATATCAAATAGAATATGGATGATGAATGTAGCTTGAAGAAAAGGTAATTATTGAGTGGAATTGTGTATAATTAAAAGTGTTGTTTGGTGCATGAATGAGCAAGTCTTTTGTAAGTCTATGCTACAAGTAAAAGTCTTCTTCAGTAGCTTGACATGTCCCTTTCGAAGAAGACTTGACCAATGTAAGAAAGTCTTTCAATCCAATATTATATCATGAATATATATATATATATATATATATATATATATTTTTTTAACACATGGACCCAAAATATGGTGGTTTGTTGGATATTTTTTATTATTCCACGTGTCATCCATCCATATTATGGAATACAAAGTGGAATACCAATTATGAAATAGATGGTCTCATTCTGGTTAAATGATCAATTTTAAATTTTTTGATAATTAATTATAATGAATTTGATCGTATATTGCCAATGAATACAAACTTATATCTTTCGCTTCTTCGCATTTTATGTGGCCACATATACGCAAAATATAGTAAAATGAAACTAGCACTATTTTATAGCATTTGAGGCTCAATAGTACTATCTATATTATTTTTGTTATAAACAAATAAATTATTAATATTATTATAATAATTCTAATTTCTAACTAAACATGTTCGTTTGGGGGACCATATTTATTACTATTGCTACTTGCTAGGCTGGAAATTAAATTCGGAAACAGAGTCCTCTGTACCACATTAATTGTCTTCATCTTTCTTTAGCCTTAATATCACTTCAATTACAATCTCAAGAATATACATGATGAAGATCACTAAAAATATCCACCTCTTTACATATTGAACATCTCTCTTCATTTTTTTAATCCTTTTCCTTCAAACAAGATGTAGCATTAACCGTCCTCATAATTGTAGCCCTTCTTCCTGTGGCAATATTCAAAATATTACCTACCCTTTCCAACTCAAAAATGATCCCAAACACTACGGTTATCCCTTGTTTAAATTGTCATGCGAAAACAACGTCACTGTTAGGATTTGAACTGCAGATAAAGAGATTAAATAACACAGATTGAGCAGTGATATAGATTGCGTAAGCATAAGACAAGTATTATCCGTTGATTCTTAGAATACCCGGATGAATACACAACGCGATTAACATTTAATTCCATTGATTCATTAAAAATACCGGAAGAACAACGATTAAACACGACAAAAAGGATAAAACTCAATACGCTTCTATTTTATTCCAATCTCCCTATTACAATGCTTGAAATAAACTATATATAATAGTCTCGTAATTAATTAACACGATGAACGAAAAGATTAAATTAAATAACTAATAAATGAAATGATCTAAAACCTAGGGATTGAGTCAAACATGAATGAATTAATAGGTGGCTTTCAAACTTCTTCCAACAATATCTATTCCTTCGAGTATAGTAAAATGAAACTAGCACTATTTTATAACATTTGAGGCTCAATAGTACTATCTATATTATTTTTGTTATAAACAAATAAATTATTAATATTATTATAATAATTCTAATTTCTAACTAAACATGTTCGTTTGGGGGACATATTTATTACTATTGCTACTTGCTAGGTTGGAAATTAAATTCAGAAACAGAGTCCTCTGTACCACATTAATTGTCTTCATCTTTCTTTAGCATTATTTCATGTATCTTTTGTTAAAGCATTGTAGTAAAAGATGGGTAAATATTTAAAGAGCAGGTAAGTTTTTGGAAAATCAAAACATTTAATTCGCAAAGCGCCAAAGAAATTGATGATTGTTTCTAGCTATATTATTAGTCCTTTATTTTTTATTAAAGGTATCATTATATGTGTGGAAATTAAGTGCCACATTTTGTCAAAGCAAATGGGACCCACCATAAGTTATTAAATGTTGGAGCCTGGAAATTCAAATAAGAGACCGAGTCCTCTATATACCACAACCACAATATATAATTAATGCTTCATCTCTAGACTATTAGAGTCTTTCTTTAGTTGAAAACCATCACCGATTCCACATTCAAAAATGAAGAAGATCACTGAAAATGGGATCCACCATAAGTTATTAAATGATGGAGCCTGGAATTTTTCGATAGCCTACGAGACTGAGTCCTCTATACCACAATATATAATATAATATAATATAATTTCTTCATCTTTTTGACTATTAACACTCTTTTGTATAGCCTCTATATTACATTAATTGAAAACCCATCTTTCATCTTTGATTACAATCTGAAGAATATGTCAGTATGAACATCACTCAAAATCTCCTCTTGTTCATATTTTTAGTCCTTTTCTCCCAAACATGTAGTTGCATTAACCCCCCTCCTCATATTTGTAGCCCTTCTTCCTGTGGCAATATTCGCAATATTAGCTCCCCTTTCCGAATCAAACAATGTGACCGCAATTTTAAACCTGAATTCCCAGAAATACAAAGTGAAAGCAATCAATTACGCCAACCGCACCATCTGGGTGGCTGATGTTTCCGTAAACAACAACACCTGCTCTTTTCCCAACGTTTCTTTAAACAATTACTACCACCAAAATCCTTACAACGTAAATAACAGTATGCCTATTAGCTTCATGAGTTGCCCATATCCTTTGAACAATTCCTCTTCCCTTTTTTTTACACAATTACCAACTCATTGTGAGGCCTCTAATTCATCCACACGTACTTATATAAAGGTCGGCCACATGAGTGCTTCAGATGTAGGACAGAACTGCACCTTACACACCATAGTGCAAACATCGTGGAAGTTTAAGGATTTGGAGAATGTTTCCGTTTCAGAAATCCATGACTCCCTGCTCTATGGATTTCGACTCTTTTGGGACTGGGATTATAACTGTAGATGGTGCAATGGAAGAGAGGTGTGTGCTCGTAACGATGGCGATAGAGTAATAAGTTGCAGCCATGGTTTGGGTGCAATTCTTGAAGCATTTTGGGGTAACAACACCAATTTTCATCAATCTCTAATATGAACAAAAGATAGCATTATAAGTATCATCATAAATGCATATCTAAACAAATTTTCATTTTCTTTGTTACTGTTTTTAATCATTTTACTTGTAGTATGCTCAAGGACCAGCGCAAAAACAGAGTAAGGGGACTATTTAATCAGCAAACACTCAACTAACTTTTTACATATTTTGCAAACACGTACCACTTTTATTTTAAACATTTTTTTTTTTTTTTGACAATCACTAAATTAATAATTTTCTCTAAAGCATGATTTTTTGCAAACACCCCAAGTCTCGTGAGCTAGCTCCACTTGTAGTTTTCAAACGTAATTCACTTTTTTCTAAAAATAGACCAACTTTGTCCACTATATCTGTATATTATTAAATCATGCATGCTCTCTAAATTATTCCCATTCAACTATTTATATGCTAATTGTTGGAGTAAACCAAATTCCATGAATCAAGACTAGTCAAAGTTGCCTTTCAATATTCTAGTCCAAGAGTCACATTGTTGTTTGAGTTGTAATTTATTAATTCCTTTGTTATTCCAGTAGTATAAATATATGCGTACTTGGCATAACATTTGTAAGGCAAAATCAAAGATTGCAAAAATATATTTGCAAGCATTTCAGGCCTTCAAATATTCATACGAAATTTCATTTCTCCTATTTTCTTCACTAATGTTGTTGTAATTTTCTAAATGCAGGCCATATAAAATATCCCTACTATAGTACTACGGAGACTTGTGAAATTGTTGCTTCTGATACTGATACTGATACTGAGAGTATGATTGAAGATTTTTTCGATATCACTATTTCGCACAAAAATTATCACCGAAAACTATCACTATTAAAATAAATATTTTATTTTTATGCATAACAATGATAAAATTCACTTAGGAACCTAGTTTACATTAGTATTAATCTCTCTATATACATTATATATATATATATATATATATATATATATATATATATATATATACAATAACAAGTGACAACTCGCAAAACTTTAAAATGGATTAACTACAAATTAATTTAGCTCAACCAATTTTATACACATTAAATGGAAAAAAATTACGGCCATAATCAATCAACAAATATCATCAAATTAATCAATAAATATGATCAGATAACAAATATTTCTAATTATGCTAAGCAGTCAATTTAAAAAAAAAAACCGACTTAATATATATATATATATATATATATATTAGATGCGATTTCCTTTTATTTTTTTAATTAATTAATTGAAAGTTAATAAACCCAAAAGCTTATATGTTTTGGAGAAAAATTTGGATTAGACATTTCATTTTAGCCCATTCTTCTAGGCCCATTTGAGTCTCTCTTTCATATAAAGCCCTCTTCTTTCTTAATTCTCAGTTGCTCCTTTGTCCTCTCCGGACATGGCCGTGCTCCGTACGTGCTCCGTTACCATTTCCTCTCCGCCAGAATCAGGTAAAATGAAATATCTATATATAATCGTAATGGGGATTTGGATCCTCTGCAATACTTTACGGTGCATAATTCTCACTGTGCACCATTAGATCACACATGCACACACACCCGCACGGGTGTGTGTGATCTAACGGTTCACAGTGAGAATTATGCACCGTAAAGTACTGTAGAGGATCCAAATCCTCGTAATGGTTAGGTCTTATGTACACCAGGTGCAACACATATTTCAAGTGTATTCTATAAATTTTCAACTTTTTGCACTGAAACTTGCGACTTGTTATATTAAAAAGTGCAATTATGTTTTACGAACATAAAATTGCACGTTTCAACTTAACAAGTCGCAAGTTCAGTGCTACAAGTTACAGGTTTATTAAATACACTATGAAGTGCACGTTACACCCCATGTCAGTCAAATGGGTCCGACCATAAGTAAGTATTGTTAAGCAACAAGTACAAAATCAAGTGACAATATAAATACATTCTCTTACATTCTTTAATAATATTGTCAATATCAGGTCCAACTGCAGCGGTTATCGTATTTCTTCTTCTCATTTTAGGTTAGCTCTACTTTGTGCTTCATGTTTTCAAGATATGATTGTTATTAGCATGAATAAATAGTCAACGTCTCTTTTTTCTAATTTACTGTAAATATTTATGCGTGTGGGCAAATACTAAATGGTGGACAAGATTCCAGTTGTTGTGTTTGCAGGAGTAAGTCTTCCAGCTAAGATCATCCTCGGATTCACCTGTGCAATCGGATTTCTAATTATTGAGATGAATCAAGAAAGACGACATTTTAATACATACTGTAAGAATTCTTACACTCCTTTGTCTTGTTAATTAGTGTACAGAGCATGCAAATTATATTAAGGCAAAAATTTGTGTGAAATAGTCTTAAGGTGAAACGGCTCACGAATTAGCACACATTAATGTTCATCTCTTATAAAATATTAAAACGTCATTTTTAAATTATGCTTTACCTCATCGTAAGATTACGTGTTTGTACTCTAAATTTCCACTTTTTTTCTAATTTCTTCGCTTACTTAAATGCGGTGTACTTGCAGGGCCTATCGAGCATTTCCACATTATTATTGGTGCGCACTTTATTTATTTTGCATCAAAAAATTCAAATTGTGACATATGCATAGATCGACAATATGTAGAGACGACTTACAAACCTTTCTGTTTTCTACCGGCAGGACTTTTTTTGTCACTAAGATTCATTGTTGTATTTCCTTGCATCATCTGGTTTTTTATCTACAAGTTCCGGACAAGGCATTTGTCGAGGTATGCTATAATTGAAGACTTCCTACAAAGTGAGAACAACCTCATGCCGATAAGGTACTCCTATTCAGACATAAAGAAGATGACTAGATGTTTTCGACAAAAACTTGGCCAAGGAGGTTATGGTACTGTTTACAAAGGAAAGCTTAAAAGTGGCTATGATGTGGCTGTAAAACTACTCGGAAAGTCCGGAGGAAATGGTCAAGATTTCATGAATGAAATCGCAACCATTGGAAGGATCCATCATGTCAATATTGTGAAACTAGTTGGATATTGTGCGGAAGGATCCAAGCGTGCCCTTTTATTCGATCACATGCCTAATGGTTCCCTTGACAAGTACCTCAATAGTCGAGAAAAAACGAATTGCTTGAGCTGGGGGAGAAAGTATGAGATTGCGATTGGAGTTGCTCGAGGGATTGAATATTTGCACAGAGGCTGTGACATCCAAATCCTGCATTTTGACATCAAGCCACACAATATACTTCTCGACGATAACTTCACTCCAAAAATCACTGATTTTGGTCTAGCAAAATTCTTCTCTAGGGATAAAAAAGTGGTGACTATGACTGCAGTTAGAGGAACAATAGGCTATGTTGCTCCTGAATTAATAAATAGAGGCTTTGGTGGGGTCTCTTTCAAGGCTGATGTCTATAGTTTCGGAATGTTGCTTATAGAAATGGTAGGCTTAAACAAAGACTCGAGAAGAAACAATCAAGCTTCTAGCCAGTACTTCCCGGATTGGATATACGACTGTTTTGAGCAAGACCATGACATTGAAATTGGAACTAACGATGAAAACGATGATGATGGAAACATTAATGATAGTGACAGAGAAATTGTTAAGAAAATGACGATAGTGGCATTGTGGTGCATTCAGATGAGTCCGAATGATCGACCTTCGATGAATAAAGTGGTGGAAATGCTGGAAGCCCAAGTGGAGCGCCTCCGAGTTCCTAATCGGCCAGCTGAGGCAGCCCGAGTTACAGTAATTGATGAGGATGAAAGCTGGAGCACATATCCAACTGATTCTATACCCTTACTTCCTAGTGATGCAGCTCTCAGCGTCGAAATGATGGTTTGAAAATTAAAAGAGTTCGGATATTTTTTTAATAAGTTCAATATGTATTCATTGGCTTATTTCATATTTTGTTGATATCGCGACTCAATTATCTCTATCCGAGTATAATAAAATGAAACTAGCACTATTTTTGTAACATTTGAAGATCGATTTGATAATTTAAATAGGGAAAATTATTCTAAGGTACAATGTGCAAAAAATGGTTTGCACTTTAATTCAAATTGTACCTTAGAGTGAAGACCCCTAAATAATTATTTTTGTTATAAATAAAAGAGTAGATGTTTTTTTTTAAAAGCAAGTAAAACAATGTAGGAGATCGATTGGAGTTGCTCAAGGAATTGTATATTTGCATAAAGATTGTGACATCCAAATCCTGTATTTTAACATCAAACCTCACAATATACTTCTTGATCAATGATGACTTCACTCCTAAAATCACTGATTTCGGTCTAACAAAATTCTTCTCCATGGATAAAAATATGGTAACTATGACTGTTATTGGAGAAAAAACTCATCAACGGGGGTTTTGGTGGGGTCTCTTACAAACCTAATGTCCATAGTTTTGAGATGTTGTTTACAGAAATGATCTAATAGCTTTCATATTGAAACAAAAACAATTAAGACTATTAAATTAAATACTTTTTAATGAAGCTACTAATATCATTTAAAAATACACATTAAATAATCTAGGTATATAACTACTAGTAGTTCAGGGTGTAATACGAGTACAGCCTGTTAATTTAACCGTTTAGTCTGTTATTTCAATATTGGATTTTACCTTCATTCACCTTTTTATTTGGAGATCAAGTACCAAGATTTTTCTTTAAAAAAATAAAAAATACTGCTAATATTTTTTTACATGTATTTTGGAGAGGCAACAAATAGCAACAGCGGAATCAAGATCTTTTACAGAACTTACGGCAAAGGCCCAGTCAAAATTCTTATGATCATAGGTAACAACGCATTTCATTTTTCCTTTTTCTATTGAGAATCGTGATTCAATCAATTCAATTTCGCGGGTCTGTGATCAATTCGTGATGGAGGAACCTTTTCCTTTCCATGATTTTACTCTGTTTTAGGTATGGATTCTGGATTGAATGATTGAATCTGGTTCAGTTTGGTGATGATACTTAGGGTTAGCTGGGACCCACGATTCCTGGGAACCACAGATTAGGGGTCTGGTTGGAACGGTGACACCGAACGACGACATTTTGCCGGACGACGATCGGAGCAATGAGAGTGGCGAAGGAGTTTCCGGCACGGAGGTTTGTGCTTTTGATAACCGTGGAATGGGTCGGAGCTCCGTTCCCGCCAAAAAGTCAGAGTATACGTGAGTTTCATCCATTATTTTTAATTCCAAAAAGAATATATTATTCTCTTGTTTTTTTATGTAACTTTTGTGATTGAGTTCTAATTCGACCTCCCGTCAAAAAAAAAAAAAAAAATTCGACCTTATTTTGGAATAATTTTGGTCAAATTTGAAGGTTTCTTTATTTAATATCGATATTTGCAATGTGAATTTGCCTTTCTTGTGATGTCTATATGAATCTTTTTTCAATTGGTAGATTTGTGTCAAAACGTGTGGGAGGGACTTCTTAAGATATTATTTTATGGTGGGTCACAAACGGGAAAGCCCCCAGTGGAGATGAAAATTGATGTTTGACAAATTCAATGATATTGAGTGTAGATTTTTGTTTAGTTTTATCAGTGATTCCATTGTGGTTTACTCGATTAAATTGAGTAATGTTTTAAGTCTACCATCTGCAGAACGAGTATTATGGCGAAAGATGCAATAGCTGTAATGGATCATTTGGGGTGGAAAAGAGCTCATGTATTTGGCCATTCAATGGGTAAGTCTTTGACTTTGAATATTATAGTTGGCATAGCTGACTGTTATTAACCTACAACATGAGTTCTTGATTGATGTTGAGCTTTAAAATAGTCGTCTCAGTTGGTCAAAAGTTTGCATCTTCCAAGCATGGATTGATTAATCATTTACGAATTCTATTGATTAGTATGTTACTGTGAGATGATTCATATTTGCTTGCAAAAGCTTGATTATAAATTGCTGATTTGGAAGAGTCTGATTAATTTCTTAATAACAGGTGCTATGATTGCTTGTAAACTTGCTGCTATGGTACCTGAAAGAATTCTGTCTTTGGCTTTGTTGAACGTGACTGGTGGAGGTTATGAATGCATACCAAAGGTATGAACACTTTACCTGTGGGAGCCATACATCAAACGAGAAAAAAGTTAAGTTAAAGAAAAATGCATGTTATAAATATTTAGACTCTGCATAATCTTGAAGCAATTGAAGTACATTGAGGGTTGTATGGACAATGATAAAATACGATTTTAAGTTATTAACTTATCTGGTTTCATTTATTTATTTTTTTTTATTTTTTTTATCGGACAAAGTTAGTTGTTAGTAGTTAGTACACCAAGCACCCAAACACTCCACAAATTCACCAAGCCACCTTATAACTCTCATACTCCAATTCGTTCCCAAAGGGAATCGAACCTGGGTCTCCCACTCAATTGAGGAGCCCAGTGGCCAGGTGGGCTAAGCCACCTGGTTTTATCTGGTTTCATTTTTGATATAGAACAGAGTGATGTACTCTGCCTCCTTTGCTCCCCGTTCTTTTTTCTTCATCCCCTCTTTCTTTTTATCCAAGAATCAGTTTGAAGAACTTTGAAATAGAAGGTTTCTTAGGTCATAGTAATTTATGTAGGCTACAATCAAGTTAAGTTTTCTGGTTTGACCATGAGCTTGTGCCTTGGCACTGATATTGAATTATTTTGAACATTTTAGGCTATGTAGGAAAATGTTAGTGAAATCTTTATTGAGTTTCTTTCTCAAATTCTGCAATACGCAAGGGTGATATCATATACTATTTCTTATTTCCAGATTGTCTTTCTTTTTCATTCAGTTCGACCGTAAAACTTTGTCGATTGCAATGCGTTTTCTGAAGGCAAAAACTCCTGAACAGAGAGCAGCCGTTGATTTAGATACTCACTACTCACAGGTTAAAAAGTTTGTTTCAGTTATGAAATAGCCTGAGAACTTTATTTTCTAAGCTGTATCTGCCTTTCCTTTTTCCACATCGATTGAATATGCTGTCTCCTATATGCAGGAATATCTTGAAGAGTGTGTTGAAGAAAAGACCAGAAGATCAATCTTATACCAAGTAAGGAATTGTAAGAATTACAAATTTGAGATTAGAAACCTGATAATCTACTTCTTTTCCCTTTAATAGGGGTGTACTTAAGATTGAATTTCTAAACTACATTTCTGATTCAAGGGCATATACTACGTAAAATTGTGACTAGTGCCATTTTAAGTTTCGAAAATGTAACCTAATGGCTTTAACTGTGCAGCAATATGTTAAAGGCATATCATCAACTGGTATGCAGTCGAAATATGGATTTGATGGTCAGGTTAATGCTTGTTGGACCCATAAGATGTCGAAAAAAGAGCTAGAAACTATCCGGCCTGCTGGATTTCCTGTATCAGTTATTCATGGCAGGTACCAATGAGTTATCTTGTTGATCATACGAATGATGTCTCTGAGATGACTGATTATAACTTTTTTTGTGGTGCAGACATGATGTCATTGCTCAGTTGAGTCATGCAAAGCGACTTGCCGAAAAATTATATCCATCTGCAAGAATGGTTGAACTTAGCGGTGGACATCTAGTCAGCCATGAGAGAACTGAAGAGGTACACCATCTATTTGTTTTCCATCAATTGTAACATAAAAGTTAATGAAGCAAGTGAGAACAACAACATTAAAGTTATAATCTGCATTACCGTGTTGGAAGTTATTATCATTCATTCAGCAATGACAAGATAAGATGTTCTCACGTCTTATCTTATAATCTAGCAGTATGTCTCCTGTGAGCCAGATTCTCGTGAACTCTCTTCTTCAAAGTATCACTTTTTAGCATATAGATAATCGCCTATTAGCATATGAAGTATCACCATTTAAAAAATGCTTGATTTTATGTGTTAATTTTGCAAAATCACTACACAGTTATACTTTGTACCCTAAACAATATTACTTCATATACTAATTAGTTGATACTGAGTTCACCATAAAACTTCCGTGAACCAAGTTCATAGAAATTTTTGTCTATAATTTATTGGAGTCAATGTTCTCTGGGATGCCATGTTGTCTAATAAGGCTAGCAGAAAATAAACTACAGGCTAAATGCTGGTGTACTATTAACTAATTTTAGCTTGAAAGATAGGACTTGAAAGGAATATAATGCATGACCAGTTAAAGAAATGAAGAAAAAATACACCATTTGTTAGATGACTGAATCATGCAGCAAGTATTATTGTGCAATATCTTTAATTCATACAGCAATTATAACTTATTGCAAAGACTGAAATTACTTTCTAACATGCTGCTTACACAATTTCCTCCGTTAAAACTTCAGGTCAATAATGCTCTGATGGAGTTGATCAGGGCATCGGAAAGTACGATAAGTCCATACGATTGGACAAATTTGTCCCCTAAAAGCAGTGGTGAGTGCTACCTAAAGCTATTTAACTCAATGAAGTTTATTTGATATCAGCTACTATTTATATCTGAATTGAGCATGGTTTCATAATTCTCAAAGTATCATATATTTTATTCTTGTTCTCAGGGGGGTGTATAGCTACTCGGATATCATTACGGAAAACAATCAGTTCATCTTTCATTATTGAGAGTGTAGAGAAACTAAATACTTTCCTAGTATACATTTTTGGCTTATTTGCATTAGCCCTCGAGTACATGCGAAGAGGTGTGAGAAGGCTCAAACCCGTGAAAGTAGGATCTGCTCTTACGTAAGCTTACAAGTTATATCAATCGAGCTTTCTCTACTGGTAATTCTACTTTTACTGTTTTGCTCGCTATAATTATCTTCAGAGTGCTCGTAGTTTTTGACTTTTAAGCATAACTTGCAGGGATTTCATTTTCTCACCTAACGGGGTCCCAACGAGTTACAGAGTCGGTTCTAACTGTGAGATGGCTATGACACGTACAGTTTCAAGTTGGAACGAAGAAGAAAGCCTGCATATAGCATAACCTGCTTATTCCAGCTCCATCTTGAGTGAAAATGAAGTTCATTTTGAATACAATTTTTGAAATTTATTTAAGACAAAAATAATCCTTTGGCTTTCTCTTCTGAACTATATATAGTGAAAAATGTAAAGTTGCTGCATAATGATGAATGAAATGTTAAACACATTGAAGGTACTCATTCTGAGTTCTAATTTTCAGGTATACTTGAACACTCTTAGCACTATTGTAAGATGTCAAGAAATTTTCTCAATTAATTCTAGGTACCAAGAAAAATGAATACTTGAAATTTCCTACAACCTTAACAAGACAAGAATCTCCCCTAAACATGCAAAAAATAATGTAAATACAGCATCATGAATCATATCATGTCACAAAATATTTCACTTGAAAAAAAAGTAATACACAGATTCACCAGTATAAGCTTTGCATACATACCGATCATGCGCATCAGGCGGAAGAGGGTGGTGCCGATGGAGGGGCTGCGGCTGAGCCGCCAACGTGGTGAAAGAAAGATAAGGGTGGTGGAATTGGTGCTTCAACAATGTATGTCTACATTTTAGAGCTAAATAATGCAAATAGATGGGGAAATATACCAAAAGAATATTCTAATATGCTACATTGCCCAAAATTAATTTCAGCCGAGCAAGTTATCCCATGGGATTTTTAATTAAGTATTACAAATGTATTTACATGTGATTAATTAGTTTAAGATATTGGATATTCGTTTTACCAGAATAAGCAGAAGAATATGTTTGTGTGGTTGAAAATCAAATCAGATTATTCCATTTTTGTACATAATGCAACTGTTGTTGAAATGGGTTCGCTAAAAATAACAAATAAATTAAAAACATAATACCTAAAATTTTAAAGACAAAAACTTGTATTAACATGGTTCATGCTATGAACCCGAGTCGAACCTGACTCATACACTACAAATGAGTCATATATATATATATGAGCCCGCCGAATCGACCCCTCTCCTCCCCACACCACGTCATCGCGAAGGTCGCCGTTCATTGGTAAATGGTTGACATTTTTTATGGCACTATATATATGATACTCCCTCCGTCCCATAATTATTGTCCGGTTTACTGTGTGCTCGGTTTTTAAGAAAATGTGATAAAGTGTTAAAGTGTAAGGGGTAGAATTGGTAAATCAACTTTATTGTAAAGTAAAAAAGTGATAAAGTGTTAAAGTGTAAGGGGTTAAGTGAGTGACAATTGGCGTAATTTATATGTATTGTGAAGTGTGTTTATATTGATGAAACTTTCCATTTTAGGAAAGTGGACAAAAATTGCGCCCAAAATATAATACTGGACAATAATCTTGGGAAGGGAGGGAATATTTCATAGCAATCGTGCATTTCCAAGCATTGTACTGTTCTTCCAGCTCAGTGAGAGTCTATTTCTTCCCATCTTTACAAAAAAAAAAATTATGATTTGATTAGTATTTTTATATCTCTTTATTTCTAGTAAGTATATATTTAAGCAGCATTTTTGCTGAGATTGTAAATAAATTGATTATGTATCTTTTTTTTTTCAAAAAGTTCCTAATTTCCGAGCGAGAATATTTAAAGGAAACAAATGAAAAGTATGATACTAGTTCTTATTACTCTATTCAGAGTTTCCTTATTTCAAATAAATTTAAATTTAGTCAACTTCGAATTATTATACACATAGAAAAGATATTCTCACAATTATTATTGCATCAATATAAATAAATTTGTGTGCGATTTGACTTTGGTTTTTTTCCAATTTTCATTTCCTTTCTCATTTCATCACTTATAATCTTGCAAAGCACCCCCTAAATGTTTTGTTGAATTCTTCATATTATCATGTCTATCTATGATAAATGTTATCTATAATAAATGTACCTAAAAAAATTGTATTAGACCAACCACAATGGTGGTTATTCTCATGGTTATAACCCAAAATATTTGGTTACTACCATTGTGATAATAAATTAGAAATCAAAAATTTATTATATCTTTTTAAATTGGTTATTGCAGACTAATCAATATTTATAAAATAAAAAACAATGCAAAGTTGAGCAGGTGCAACACACGAATGCCTCAAATGGCTGTGAGATGAGGCGTGAAGCCCACACCTTGAAATTGGCATGTGAAGAGCTCTGTAACTTTAGGCTTCTTTTAGTTTTTATTTCTTTTCTTTTTTTCTTTAATATTTAAATGAAATGTTATAATTTAATAAAACATATAATATTGATGGTGGGTCCTTTAAAAGTAAATTATAACTTACACACCATTGTGAAAGTTAGTATGAATTGGTTACTCTTACAAAAATAATGAGGTGACAGGGGGATGCTTTTGTTCCGAACCATGGGATTCGAAACCCGGTTCAAATTTTTGAGGGTGGAACAGGAATCGAACAAATGGCTAAAGGCGGTTTTTGCCCTTCCTCACCCTTTTTTTTTTTTTTTTAGTTTTTTAATTTTTGGATCTAAAATTTGAAGAAATGTACATGTAGATGGCAAATTATTGTTATGGGAATTTAAATGGAAGATTACAATAGTTAAAAATACATAATTTTATAATTAGATAATTATAAATACATGATAATTGTCTAATTGATACATCATCAAATAATTCTACATTAGAACAATATTAAAATGCAACAATAGTAAATTAGTAAAAAAAGTAGAAATTTAGTAATCTACACTACAAATTATTATAGTCATTGGATTGAGTTGAAGGAGATCTAAACCATTGAAATTAAAAAAAAAAAATGAGAACCGGCGGTTCGGTTCGAACCGGAACCGGCGGTTCATGGGTTCTAGAAATGATGGAACGAACCAAACCGCGTATTTATTTTACGGTTTTTCGATTGGTTCGAAACGGAACCAGAGCAACCGTGGAACTTTGAGGTTCCGGTTCAAACCATTCGGTTTTTTTAGCATGCCTAGGTGACAGTGAAGTGGAGAGGAGAGAATGTGTTATAATCATTCACCAATGTGGATAGGGATGCTTTCGCGATTCAAAACATGGGGGTTCCCGAACCGACGGTTCCAAAATTTCAGGGGGGAAGGAACAAACCGCGTGGCCAGGAGGTTTCGGTTCGGTTCTCGAACCGGCGGTTCGGTTCAAACCGCCGGTTTCGGCTTTTTTTTTTTTTTTTTTTTCATATTTTTTTCTTGTGTTTCTTAGTTTTTGGATCTAAAATTTGAAGGAATGTATAGATAGATCATGAAATTGGACATTGTTATTGTTAATATGAGAATTTAAATTGAAGATTACATTAATAATTGAACTATTATAAATTAGTAGCTATTATAAAGTAATTGAACTATTACAAAATAGTAATTCTAACTTAAAATAAGCTAGTAATCTACTATTACAAATTAATTGAACTATTACAAATTTACAAATTACAAAGTGAACTATATCGAATTAGTAATTACAATTACAACTTAAAATTTTAAACTTTACAAAATAAATTTGAAATTAGGGGATTTAAAAGAAATTGGACTTGAGCTTAAATTTAAGAAATAAACTTAGAAATTCTAAGTTTGAAACTTAAAATTAAGTTGCCTTCACGTATCCAAAATAGGAATCAAAGTCCACGTAGTTCTCTTACCTCAAACTTACCTCGTTGATTTGGATCGATTCGATTCTTTATGCATCACTTCCGTGGTAGTTTCTTCGAGCTATTTTGATCATCATTATCAATTAATTCTTGACTTCTCTTTTTAGAAACTCTTACCCAATCATCAAGCAAGCATTGGTTTTCCACGTTTTCAACGGTCATATTCGATCTCGTTGCATCCAAAGTGTAGCCTCCCAAACTAAAAAAAAAGCTTGTTCAACGGAAACGGTTGAAGGCGGGAGATGCAAAAATTTCTCTTCTTAGCATTGACAATATTGGATAGATATTTTTCATCCTCGACCACCACTTTAGTATATTAAAAGTAGTGTTGTCTTCATCTTCATCAAGCCGAACAAATGAAGAGGATAAATAATGATCAAGTTAAGTAATAAGGGTTAGAAGTAGACCTTGGGCGTTTTTTGAAACGCCATCATAAAAACCCGTAATATATCTTCTTCTTGACTCGTAGAAGTGCCACCACCAAAATTTTCTTCAAAACCGGACCACTATATTCTCTAAATAAAGACATTAAAGTAACTTTAATTCTGATTATCAATCTCTTCCGGATTAGGATATACATCATCTTCACCCATGACCATATGTCTATTAGGAAATAAATAATTATAATACATATTTAACATCATTATTAATCCATCCAATCTTACTCTAGGATCAAACACTTTAGCAACTAAGAATAGATCGGGAATATTTGTAAAATATTTTTTTCCATTTTTGCATTATAGAGAAAGTAGCATCACTTAATAAAGGATTTGTAATATTTTCATTTAACACATGAGCAACTTTAATACAATAATCAAGCGCTAAATTACTAGTAGGATAATAAACACCGGATAACACTTTTGTAGAATCATTAAAAATTCCCAAAATTTTACACAAAGAAGTGCATGAATCTCAATATTGAGGATATAAATGAATACCACAATTTTCTTGAGTAAAAAATGTACATAAAGCGTCTTTATAATCCATAGACTCCTTTAACAATTTATACGTGGAATTCCAATGAGTTGACACATCAAGAGAATTTTTTTTGGGATGCATATTGTATGTTCTACAATTTTTCTAATAATTTTGAATGTCTCGACATATAATAAATAGCGGATCTAATAGGACCAACTTGTTCTTTCAAAGCATCTAAACCATCCTGAACACATAAATTTAAAATATGACACATACATCTAACATGAAAATTTTTTCCACCAAGATATGGTTGACAAATATTTGTAAGATCTTCAATAGTAGCCGTATTTGCACTAGCATTATCAAAACCAATAGAAAATATTTTTTTAGTAAGAGCATACTCATTTAAAATATCATGCAATTTATCTCTAATATTAACGACATTGTGTTCCGTATCAAAATCTCTATAAGCAATCAATCTTTTGTGAAGAGTCCACGAATCATCAATCCAAGTGCATGTAACTCCTATATAACTATGCTTTTGAAAATTATCACTCCAAATATCCGCACATATACAAACTTTAACATTTAAATCGGCAAATAAATTAATCAAAGCATATTTATACTCATAAACAACTTTAGCAACATCACGAGTAGTAGTATGACGTGAAACTTTTTTTTTTTTCATGGGTTGAAGACCAAGGTTAACAAAATCATTCCAAAAGGGATTATCGGCAAATTGAAAAGGAAGATGTTGTGTGCACACAAATTTAGCTAACAATTTTCTATATTTCATTTGATCAAATGTAAATAGAAGTGGGGTTACTTACCTGCTTTGAACTCCACCACCGCCACTTGGGTTGACGAAATCCACGAAGTTGTGCTTGGTTTGAACTAATTCCAACTCTATCCGGGTGAATTTTTTTTCAAATGCTTCTCGAATGTCCCATATCCCTCCTTTGACAAAAAAGAATATATTTTCTCTAATAGTTGCAATGAACTTTAATAGTACCATCCTCGTTGATCACTTTATTAAAGTGACGTGCAAAAATATCCGACTTAAGTTGAGCTCGACTTGGAGTTGGCTCGGCATTGGAGTCGGTTGGGTGGTTTTGACTTTCTTGAGTAGGGCGTCGTGGACCTCGTGGTATAGCATCATCTTCAAGAGGATTCTCATAACCTAAATTATCATCTAAACTCCACTCGACGGTCTTATTTGGAAAAGAGCGAATGGAAGAGGTGGAAGAAGCTTTGCCTTTACCCTTACCATTGCTTTGATGGATTGTCATAATATGTATGTAAGTATATGTAAATAATATATGTATGTAAGTGTAGTGTAATATATTAATATGTATGTAAGTGTAATGTAGTATACTAATATGTAGTGTAGTATGATATATAGTTTAGTGTAATATACTAATATATAAATTATAGTGTAGTGTAGTGTAGTGTATGTAATATGTAAGTAATGTAAATAATATGTAAATAATAAACTTTGAGAATTGAGTAAGAGTTGAGACTTGAGAGAGAGATGAGAAGAAAGTAATGAGTTGAATAACTTTGGGGTGAATTTTGGAGTGGAATGAGGTGGTATTTATAGATGAAATCTTTAAAAAAAAAAATGGTCGAAAACCATGAGTTCGAACGAAGCAGCCCGCAGTTCAATTGTTCGAATGGCCGGTTCTGTAACGCTCTTTAATCTCAGTCGTTGGATCTCAACGGCTCTTTAATCTGGGCCGTTGGATCTCAACGGCTACAATTTTCAAAATTGGGAGGCGGTTCCGCCGAACCCGCGATTCCTGTTCAACCGTGGTTCGATATTTTTTGCTAGAACCCAAATCGAAAATAAGCGATTCGGTTCGGAACCGGAATCATGGAATCGGCATGATTCAGTTTTTTGAGCATGCCTAAATGTGGATGCTCTTATTAATGTAATCCAAACATACCGTTAATTTAAGTCTCTTTAAAATATGACTTGTGGGACCCATTTACCCTGACGGATGGGGGCAACGTGGTTACTAGCTTGGGAGAGGCGCAAGATAGTTGTTTAAAAATTTCTAGAATATTAGGAGGTGATTGTTTGTTTAAATAATTTTAGAATATTTAGCACAAAGTGACCTAAGTTTTATAAATTAATACATCTATTTTGGGAAAATATATATTTTTATCAGATAACTTACATTTGTTTTGATTTTTATATTGTTAATTTATGGATTTTGATTTTGATCATGTAACTTATAAAAAATAGACATTTTATTCATCTCATTTGCTACCGTGGTGTACGTTGCTGAACAAGTTGAACTTATTAGTGTAAACAAAATAAACGTTTTAGAAAAACAAGTTGCAAGTTTAAAAAATACATTTGAATTGTATAGAGCACCTAGTCTACATGTGACT
Organism: Stenogyne calaminthoides; assembly: GCA_037126765.1. NCBI lineage: Eukaryota > Viridiplantae > Streptophyta > Magnoliopsida > Lamiales > Lamiaceae > Stenogyne > Stenogyne calaminthoides. The sequence goes on along the minus strand of JBBCBC010000011.1, from coordinate 957,747 downwards.
CGAAAATAAATACTCTCTTCATTCCTTGATAAATGCTCTTTTAGCTATTTTAAAAAAATTAAAAATGCTCTTTTGTTATTTATTCTCTCGTTCATTTCCTTCATTAAAGATGAGACTTGAGAGAGTGTTGAAAAATTAGGAAAGAATAATTTATGATATACAGTATTAGGAAAAATATAAGATTAATCATTTATCTATTAAAGGTGAATCACCCTCGATTCATCACAAACTCTATGCATTTTAGAATCGTGTAATTTGCTATATTAAAATATACAACTTATTTATACTGAACCGTGCAACTATTAATATGTAAAAATAGTTGCATGGTTCAGTGTAAATAAGTTGTATTTTTCAGTATAATAAATTGCACAATTGTAAAATGCACTATGAGAACAGTGCACCTGAATGCCCATGAGACCCACTAATTTTTCATAGTATCAATATAATATTTTAATCAACACGCTATATATTGAAAACACAACACACTATAATATTAAATTGTTTACAGCAATTGAACTAAAACTAATCAAACTAAACAAATATTTAATTCAATAATACAATTTTTTCCCCACATAACAAATTATAATCAACTAGGTGTTTTTTATAAAATTACGAAAAAGTTTATTCTTAGTCACTCCTAAATTAGGATAGTATATCGAACTGATTTTTTTTAAAATTAAATCAAATTACAAATTAATTTTTGTCAAAAAAATCTTTGTAATTAATACACACCAAAAATATCATAATATGTGTATGCATATAGGATTAACCCATTTTCCTTAAAAGGAAAAAATTGTTCAAAATTTATTTTTAAAAAAACATCTCGTCAGAATCTTGTTTATTTTTCATGAAATCATTTCAATTACTTTAATTTTATCTTCCGAAACATTAACACATACATAACCTAAATACTAGCTAAATATGACTTCTTAATTCTCTTGAATCTGCTCCGAACCTTCTTGATTCTCGTGGATCTGCTTTGAACTTTAAGATAAACAGGGAAGGATTAGTGTCATTTCTGCTTAAAGATATGTTGAAAGGTAAATTCTGAACTTGTACTGCTATTATCATAGAGTAGGTCTAGTGTGAAAATTTTAATGTATGAAAATCTATAAAATTGTTATAAATCAACCATCTACACTCTAAACACTTAATAATGAACCCTAAATTATGACATATTCGGGCCGTGTGAACCATGAATCACTTGGGCCGAGTGAACCATGAACCACTCAATTTTATCTTACCTTCACCAATTACAAAATTTGGTTATAAATTAAAGTTTTTTCATGTATGAAAATTTTCATACTAGACTTTGTCATTATCATATATGTATTGCTAGTTTCTCGTGTTGTTTGTTTTGATTGTTACACCCACTTGTATTAAAAAAAATTGATTTTATAGTAATAGTATAAAATTTCTTGAATGAAATTTAACGATTATTTGCATTGAAAGTGAAAACCCATGATGCTTCTGATTGAATTATAAGTTTTTTATTGGTACTCTCAATTAATGAATTATTTCTCTTGTTATTTTGGAAGAGAATTGATTAGCTTATGCAAATATCAATGTATATTAATTTGTAATATGACCAGATAATAAGATAATTTGTCGTTGTTAGTGGAACTTGTATTCAGCACTAAACCCCAAAATATTTATTAATTATCTTGTGTTTGTATATATATAGGTATGAAGAAAAGTAGTACTGGAAGAAGATTTATGAGAAAGCAGAGGGAGGTGATTATATATATGCATCCTGTTTTTTGTAATAAGAGATTTCTTTTTTAATTATTGAATTTATTCTGGACAATTAGCTAATATTAAATTTATCAATTTAAATTGCAGGATATAATCAGTGAGTTGCCCGATGATATTCTCATATTCATAATATCTCGACTGGCATTTCATGAAGTTGTGGCAACTAACATCTTATCGAAGCGATGGCAATATCTATATGCTAATATCACCACTCGCTTCAACCTCCTACCCCCGTTGAATAAGAGAAGAGATATTTATGCAGGTTCTAAAGGAGAAAAGTGGGAAATGAATTATCTACGCAAAAGTACAATTACATGGTACTTCTTGGGGTTATGTCGTGGGGGGATTAACAAACAAGAAGGAGAAAAAATGGAAAACTACTCTATGTTGGAAAATACGGAAAACTACTTTATGTTGGTAAAATTTGAAAAATACTTTAAGATGGCTTGTCATTTCTTCAAGTCACATAAGCAAATTCAGGCCATTAAAGAGTTCAAGGTATGTATGCCTTTTTTTGAGGGAATATTCGATACTAATATTATCATTATGTTGCTCGAGCTTGTATTGGCGCAAGAAGTTGAAATCATAGACTTACATTTGAATTACCACGGTGGGAATCACCATCCCCTTCTTAGGCTTTGTGATTTTGTTGAAATGCCCGGTTTCAAATGCCTTAAGAAATTAGTTTTAACTAGCGTTTATATGGAAAATGGAGCGATTCAATGTCTACTCGCTACTACTATATCTTCTTGAGAGCCTGTCCATTCGTCACTTGAGCTTGAGAGAAGTGGCCCTTGCTGGTCATTCTTCATTGAAGCATTTGGACATATCTTATTGTCTCGATATTGAGCACATACAAGTTTCTGACATGATCAACCTCGTTTCTTTGGTTTGTTATCAAGTGCCAAAATCCTTTATCCTGCAACTCAACAATGTGCCGAGGCTCACTCCATCGAGAATCAGTGGTAACTCAATTGAAGAAGTCGTGCTCAGAATACCATCTGGCTTACTCGATAGACTCTCGGATGAAAACTTCACTTCTCATTGGGTATATAATCATGCTTCTTTTCTTAAATACATATATATATATATATTAACTTATAATTTTCTGATCAAATTCTACTTGTTTGTTACAGTTGGTATATCAATATTTGGAGTTCCACGTGTCCTCCGAGGTTGATCGTGAAATACAGGTATGAGTAATCTTTTGTGCACGACATGTCCACCCATTTTTAATTGGGTTCTTATAAGTTACACAAAAATAGTTGGTTAAAGGTTGATATATCAACTACAATATTTTCAGCAAAGTATAACATGGTTTAAAAATAAACTAATACTCCTATACTTTTTGTTTTTTCCAGTTGTTGTGGGGGAATAAGCCTTATGAGATGAAATTCGTAGAGAGAACGACTCTTGGGCCAAAACATTTAAAGGTGTTGGGATACACAGGAAGCCCGTCGGAAGTGGAACTTGTTACGTTTATGATGGATAATTTGCATAAAACGTCGGTAAATCTCACATGGAAGTAGGAACTAAATTTGATGGAATTATAGTTATATTTATTAGTACCCGTTTATTTCATGTGCAAGTTACTTTTTTAAATAATAAACTAATTTATTGTTATTTAGTAAGCCTTGAATTTTTTTTCTCTCTTTTAATTTTATTTTATCTGTATATAATATTTGGACATGGAACGACTTTGGACGAGTAAGCATGTTATCTTTAATAATAAATCTCTGGTCCAATCTGTTGATTTTTTTAAATCTCTCTTTTGATTTTTTTCTCTCTTTGACAATGCAAGAAGCATGTTATCTTTAATAATAAATCTCTGGACCAATCTGTTGTAACAAATTTGGACAAGGAACGACTTTGGACGAGCAACGACAATAAGGTTCCTCGGAGGCTCATTTCCAGCTAGGACGAAAGTAGGCAAGGCCTGCAAAAAGAGTTACTTATGTTTGAATTTAAAATGACAATACAAGTTAAAATCTTTGCACATAATATAATAATTTCATAGCCTACGCCATCAATCCCCAGTTCTTTGCAATCGGTGTTGCTTAATAAATTAAGATAAAGTCTCGTGTGCAACTGGTGCATGAATTTAAGATCCTTGCACTTGCCTCAATCTTATTCATGTATTCACAGAACATGTCTAATATATTTAATGGATCAAGTATTCTTTTAAACGAGTCATTATATTGCATGAGTTCACGGTGCACTTGGGTGCACAAGAGACCCACTCATAAATTAATGGAAGATGGCAATTTCTGATTGTGTTCCTCATCATAGCGATAGTGCATTTCCAAAATCCAAGCATTGTATTGTTCTTCTAGCTCAATGAGAGACAATTTCTTTTCATCGGTACTCAGAAAAATTATCACTATGTTATAATAAATTTCAATGTTACACGTAAATTATTATTACTATATATAAAAATTATCACTGTTACTCAAAAAAAAAACTATCATTGTTACTATATGCTATAATAAATTTTACTGTTACACAAAAACTATCATTGTTATATATAAAAATTATTACTGTTATTTAGAAAAATTATCACTGATATATATATGAGCGTGGAATTTCCATGAGATGGTAGCGATCTTGACGGCGTGTGGGTTTGGAATGAGCGTCGTGACGGGCGAGAAAGAGACCAAAAACGTGGACGGAAACGAATGCATGGACAACGACGATGATCGAGAGTGGACTGGTATTGACATGAATCATATTGAATTATGGTTCATAGTGTGAATTTAGTTCACAGGAGTGTTACTCAATTTTAAAAGTAATTAAAATTCGATTAATGTAGATAATCATCAAAGATTAGAAAAAAATGACATTATACGTTGGAAGATGATGACGTTGTACATTTGTACTTTTTCTTTTGACGAGTTGTACATTTGAACTTGAATAAAACTAAAAAGTATAAAAATTATTTATTATATAATAATTGGTGAAAATAAAGAAAAAAGGAAAAACAAAACCCTCGGTTCATATAATTGGGCGCCGATTTCTTGCCCTAAACAGTTTATCAAAGTTGTCCCCTTTTTTTCTTAATTTTGCAGCATTTGCTCTGCAGTTTCAATTCCAAAGCAGAAAGATGGAAACTTTAGCAGCTAACGCCACAACACAAGCCCTAAACAAATGGGATTTCACTTGGTAATTTCTCTCCTTCTTGGTTGCTTGAGATTCTTCCTTTTTGGTTGAATTTTTTAATAGGGGCTTGTCTTCTGATTAATCGTATTTTCATCTTTCCGCAAATGCAAGAGCTTATAAAGAGAATGCTGTGTTGTAAAATGCTCGGTTGAAATTCCATGATTTTCACTAATGTTCTTTCTATTAACAAATTGTTTGTTGTGTTAGATGGAAACTGTTCCAGTCTTTGACTGCAATATTTTGTAAATTGATTCATGTCAACAATGGAGTTTGTTGTTCAAGTTAAACTGCATATTTCGAGAGTTGATTTATGTCTACAATGGAGTTTCTTGACCCTTTCCATGAGTTTGTATGTTATTAGGAATGGTGGCCTAGGTGTTGTCTAGCATCTAACTATCTATGCAATAAGATAGAAAATAATTGTCAGTTTTCAGTGTACTTTCTACATATTCCTTGATATTATGAATTGTATTCTTTCGTTCGACTCAGTCTGATGCTGCTGCCTCGTTTTTAAATAGTTATAGGATTTGTTAGTCGATACATACAAGATATTCAATTGACGAACAAATTGATTGTCCTATCGATTATATGTTTTATATTCTGTGATATTCTCATTCTTATGTCATCAAATCTGCTTGCAGCAACTTGGAAGTGGATTACGAGTCTGAAGAAGTTGCCCGCATTGTTTATGCTGCATTAGCCGTGGATAAGGAGGTAACATTTCTTGCTAATTATACCTACATAAGAGCAGTTGTTGTCTTGAATTCTTTCTGAGATTTCGTATTGAACTTTGATTGCAATTAACAGTTACAGCCAGATAAGGTGAAAAGGCACATGTCTGTTTCGAACGGGAAGTTATCTGTGTAAGTATATGTGTTTTCTGTGAATTTCCTACAGAAGATAGTTCATTTCTCTTGCGATTTCCTTTGATAAGTAGTAAGTAGATTGATGTTTAGATAATTTCATGAAATTTTAATGTTTATTTCATGTAGGGAAAGTATTTTGTTATTTAGTTCTGAAATGTCCCCAATTCCTTGGACTTGTTT